>VWPU01007084.1:0-370713 GCA_013398955.1 Callaeas wilsoni
CAGTGTCAAACCACAACAGAGTGGTTGCAGGCGTCCCCTTTCCCTCCTGTGCCACAGGTAGTGGAGTGAACTAGCCCCAGCAGCCTTTGTTGGTAGCACCACAGTGCCAGACTCAGATCCTCTTTGCTTTGCTCGGTGTCATTGCCAGGTGTGATGCTCAAACCTGTGTCTGTGCAAGCACACATGAGCTGCTCTAAACCACCTGGCCTGACTCCACTGCTGCAGGCAAACTGTTCCCACCTGAGACCATGCAGCCATGGCCAGCTGCTGCTTTGGGTTACCTGCAGCAAGGGAAAGGGAAAGGAAATAATTTCCCAGTGAGACAGTTAAGACCCTTTTTGCTCATTATGTGCAATGCCCCTGAGCCCAGGAGCCTCACTTGTGGCCAAAGCTCTCACTGTGCTGTGGTGAAGGAATTGCCTTTTGGTTGAAAGTTGAGATCTTTTGTCTAAGTTGTGTCCACTGAGGCTGAAGAGGAAAGGGACTAGAAAACAATTTTCTATAAGCTGAGTAATGCAGTTTAGACAATCAAGCTGCTCGCCCATTCACTACCAACCTAGTATTTGTACTGCACAGCCTGATGGCAGCAATAAGGGGAAATGTTCCATCCTGAAATGCTAACTCCAATTGGAAATGCACCTTTTTTACCTTTGCTCGAAAGCAAATCTGCTATGCTGCCTCGTTCATCATTTCTCCTGAGCTCCACTCCTCTAGACTGTTCAATATCTCCTGGAATCATCTCTGGTACATCTGTTATTATTTTTCAAAATTGCTTGCTCAGACCACGCTATTAAAAAAAATGTTCTATTTCCACTATGTTCCAGGATGCAGCTTCTATCCTGTGCCACATTTAGCACTTTCTCACCTGAATTTACTGCTTGGGTTTCTTGTCCAGCCAGGAGGACATGAAAGGAGGAGCTGGAGCCAGAATAGGACTGATACAACCACCCACAGTCTGGACAGCTATGAGAGAGCTGATTGCAGAGAGTCTTTTTGCAGTTGAGGAGAGAAAGGGGCACGACTAATTTCAGATGAGCTCAGCTGTGCCCTACAAGTGCCCTCCTCCCTCTAGCACCTCTAAAAGCATGGCTTGGGCACAGACACCTACACTGTTTATGCCTGAAGTTAAAAGAGGTGAATCTCACCACTGCCTGCTGTGGAACACATCAGACAAGCCACTGGAGGCAAGGGATGGGATGTGGCACCAACACAAGGGCTACTCCACCATGAAGGAGCAGCAGCAGAGAACAGGAGGAGCTCTGTGAATTTCAGCCTCATCCTCCTGCTGCTAAACCTAATTTACTTCCACTGTTGAGCTTGTTGGTGCCTCACAGCTGAGCAGATCCTGCAGTTGTTCTGGGTGGGGGAAGCAAGGCTGGGGAATACTGGCTTGTCCATGGCTGGAGCAGCATCTCATGGGATACAATGACATATTTCACAGCCACTGTTGGACACTGGCAGGTTGGTCAGGGCTGAACAAAAGCTCAACTGAAGCCATGGAGCAGCTGAGCTAGGCAGAAACAATAGTGAATTTTTGAATTTCTCCCAAGTAACTGTGAGTGAGATATTTTCTCTGTAACAGACCCATTATGTGCTGGATGCACCATTCCTGTATTGGTGTATGTGGTGAGAGGTCAGCAAGACAATTTAAATTGCTGATGCTCTGCAAAACTTCAGGAGTTACCTCACAGGAAAGGAAATAGCTTTCTCCCTTCACCAGATGTTTTAGTGAGATTTTCATCAGCCCCCCCTGTAAGTTTGAAAAGTTCCAGGTGTGCTCGAAATTAAGGGTATTTGACAAATTTTAGCAGAAGAACTGCAAAAAATTACTGAATATCTTCGCCCCCATTTAGCCAGCTGTAAAGAACATCCAGCTCTCAGCATATGCAGTATGAATAAACATGTGTCTTCAGCTTATCTCTCTCCTGACAGCTCATGGATAGCTCCCCAGCCTGTATTAGTTTAAATGCAGTTTATTCTGGAAGACTGATAATAGGGATATTGATTATGCAGGCCTTTGGAAATCACACCCTCATTTCAATCTGTGGAGGGCAATGATTGCCATTCCCAGTTCATTTTCTTATGAGGCTGTAAGTACCTTGCCTGGGAGTCTTTCTCCTGCGGCTCCTCATGTGGCACCTGGCAGATGTGCAGGGTTCAGTCACAGGGCTCTTAGGGCACACGGGGGAAACCAGCTCTCAGCGTTGTTCAGAAGCCACCAGGCAGCTCAGAATGAGGGGAATGTGCAGCACTGCTGTACCAGGGAAGCATCCTCCCCTCCAATTAACTTCCTCAAGACACAGAAGTACCTCTGCTCTTGGCAAGGTCGGTCCTGACCCAATGCTTTCTCAGGGGACACTGCTCCCAGCGGCTATTGCCCCCTGCCTCCACCTGTCCCAGCTTCTGCCGATGCTCCTCCCATGCCTATGCTGAGGAACAAATCTGGACGGCTGAACTGTCCCTGCTGGGTTTCATTAATTTCCAGTCTTGCCTTTCCCAGACACAGCTCTGCTTTCTCTAGAGCTGCTTGACCAGATTGACATTCGGTGCATAGCAGATCCCCTTGGAGGCTCTCCATGTTCCCTGTCTGTTTGGGCTCGCTGCTGATCCCTGCCTGCAGCTGTGCACCCTACCTGACCTCTTCAAATCCTGCTCCCTGTGACCCTCCCTGATGTGCATGACCAGCCAGCTCGCTCTGCACAGCCTGCCTTGCTGGAACGTTCTCCTCTGGCAGCTCCATCCCTTCAGTGCCGTCTGTAGCGCAGGGGTTGTGTCCACTCTCACCCACGGTGAGCTCCGGGGAGCCTGGAGCACCGAGCACACCTGGCAGCTGCTGAGCTTGGACCAGCACCACCCTGTTGTTCTTAATGGAGCCAAGCCAGGGTGCACAGCAGAGGCTCTTCACCCCTAGTTTCTGAGCCTGGCTCAGGATTTCCCTCTGAGATGCTAACTCTGCCTCCTGTCCCAAATCTTTTCAGCTCTGCCCTCATAATCAAGGGCAACCTTGAGATTATCTGCTGTGCCACCTTCACCCTGCCTGAGATCCCTTTGGCTCTTAAGATGAACTCACCAGCTCTGCACATCAAATTTCTTTATTTTCTGCCCCTGTGCTCTTCCACTTCCATTTCCCAGCAAACACTCTGCCCTCCAGGCTTGACTTCTGTGCACTTTTGGGTTCACTCAGCCTAAGCTGAGAAATGAACCCCCGAGATACAGCGCTCCAGTCTGACCCCAGCAGCTCTGTAAGCCATGGATGGCAGTGGTGGATGCTTTTTGAAGGAATTAGAGAGGCTCTGCAGAGCAGCTCAACAGAGACACGCCTTGCAAGCTGGAAGGATGGATTTGGGAGCACATCTGGCTCTCCTGGTCCATTTTTCACTTAACCATTTTTCACTTAACCATTTTTCACTTATCCATTTACCTGGTCTAAGACAACATCTAGGTATTGTGGAGCAACTGTGTCTGCAGGAGGTGTGCTGACTGGGAATGCTCCCAGCACCACACTTCCAGCACCACATTCACCTTGGAGCAATGCTAAATGTATTTTTTATTTGGTAAACAGACAACTTTTCAGCAGAAGAGCTCTTAGCTCATAGTTCACCGGTTGCTCTGTGAGAGCACACACACGAATTGCCAGTCTGGCCTCCCACCTCCCTTTTGGGACAGCAATCTCTCCTCCATCTCTCCCCATCCCATGGTGACCAAGCCCAGCCATATATTTGCAGTTTGCAGCCATGCTCAAGATGATCAGAAGTTTCAAACAGGAACCTGGGAGGCACACAAAGGCCAGGATAAGTCTTTCCTGTCAAGAGAGTGGCTTCACATTCTTCATCTACCCTGAGCCACAGGCTGTGAAGGGGCAATTGTGTGCTTTGTCCCAGCGATACAAATCCCACTCCAGACACTGCTTGGCAGGATCCTTCTGAGTTGATCCAAAGCTTTGGACCTCCATAATTTTTAATGCCAAAGATGTTAAAACATCTCCTTTGCAATTTTGCAAATACTTGCTGAGCTGGACTACAGTCTCACTCTTGCTGTACTAAATCAAGATTTATTTCTGAAAGAAATCAGAGTCCTAACACTGCAATTTGGGAAAATAAAGCCTCCTTTCTAGAAGGCATATTTAAGCCCTCTTAAACTCATTTTAAAGTATGATCCAAATTCAGTGTTTTCACACTTCCTCACTGTGAGGGACTGGATCCTGCTGGCGTCCTAGTAGAAAACTCCACTCAAGTTCAGCCTAGTCTCCAGTTATTTGTCTGCCCTACAGAAAACATGCTTTTCTTCTTTGAAGAGGAGCAACACACCAACCCACAACCTTCAGAGCCACTCAGAGGACAGAAATCAAGTAAATTCTGAGCCCTTGTAGGAAGTCGAAGGAACATATTTCAGCTGCTTCACTGCAGGCATGGAGAGGCTGGGTGGGAAGAGGGGATGCAGGGATCCTTCATCAGGCACTCACCCAGGGGATCATCGAGCCCATTCCAGCTCTCCATGCTCAGTGGGATGTGCCCTATAGAGAACTCCAAGAATACATTCACTGGAGAGCTCCTGAAAGGGTGTAGGGGAGGGCAGCGGGGCCGGCAGGGCAGTACTCACCCCCCTGCTCGCTGCTGCCTCCTCGCTCCCAGCCCAGCACTGGCTGCCGCTGCCCTCCACAGGGATGGTTAAAAATGCCTTTGGAGCAGAGCCTGGTGCGCTGCAGGGACCGGAGCTGCCTCTCCCGCATGGCAAGGACAGCTACTGGCACCCAAACATCTCCATTTACGGTCAGGGCCGCACGGCTGCATTTCTGCATCAGCGCTGGAGCTGATGTTTCCAAAAGGATCCCCAGTTTTGGCAGTGAAGGAGGGCTGGACCCTATTCTTCTGCAATTATTGTGGCTTCCCCGGGGAGACTGAGGCAGTTTTGGGGCTTGTCTATCCCACACTGAGGATGGGATATATTGCTGGTCCTCATGCTAACCCTGTATCCAGAGTTAGGCAGCTTCTCCTGATGTAGGCAGGCGCCAGCCTCAGCACCACCTAAAGGGGAACCTTGGCAGTTTTTCCACTGTGCCAGCTGAGGTAACCACCCTGCTCACTGGCATACAGAAGTGAGGAAGGAAGAGAACATGGGTAAAACCCCACGGATTGCAATTTCTTGATCACGAGCAGTACTGAAAATATTGCAAAAACTATAACAGATTCTTGGGAGGAGAGCGGACCGTTTTATTTCTCCCTCCAGCCATAATTAGGGGAGCTATTGCTCTCCAAAGATGCCATTGCTTCCCCAGGACAGTGAGCCTCAGGCTGGTGCCGGTGAGGCTGATCCCAGAGTAGTGAGGGACACTGGTGTGCTCCAAAGTGAGCATCTCCACTGGGACAGCCGCGCCGGTGCCAGCCATCCGTGTGGCAGTGAGTCAGCAGCCCACAGGGCACTTTGCCAGCCCGGCGCTGGCTCACAGCTCCAGTGCCTCCCAGCCTGGCTTGGAGGCGGCTCCTGGGGCTGAGATGCTGAACCATGGCAGGCGCACTGCAAATGAATCCTGGGCTCCTGAAAGACTCCTCGCTCGCTCAAAGCAGAGCTGGTTTCGAGCAAGGCAAAAAGGGATGTTCAGAGCATCCCATTAATTTTGGCTGTGCACGGACACGTATCACTGCTAACGTGCTTCTGGATGCACTTGCATGGCAGCTGGGAGATAGAAATGCGCCAAGAAGAGTTACTCAACAAGTGTCAGCATGGACATATAGGTGAGTTAATCACCAAAATACCTATGGGTTGTGCTGACCTCCCTGTCTCTCCCTGGCTCTTCCAAATCAGGCTCAGTGCTTCCTGGGGAGAAGGTTAGAAACAAATTGCCCAGTTATTTCCTACAATCAAACTGCGGAGCCTCCAGACCCCACAGACGGCTCTGCTACGAGCCTCAGATGAGCTCCACTTCTGCAATAGCTCCTCCAGAGAGAAAGAATTAGGAGGCTTAACACTTTTGGATGACAGTTGCCGGAGCTGCTGTCAGATAACAGGCACTGCCAGCCGGCACAGGAGCCAGGATCAAGCCGGGCTGCCTGATTCAGCCATCCCAGAAAAAAAGCCATGTTTATAAAACCCACATGAAAAGGAATGAATTGCCAATTACGCAAAAGTCTTTAAATAAAGCAACACAAACCTTTCATATGCAGCAGACAAATGATACATGGTTACTGGGAAATAATATAACAGATAGAGAGGCTGCGAGTGGGGAAACGAGGAAATCCATTTTCCAGAAGTATGAAAATGGACTCACTCGCTGAAAAAGATTAGCTGGATAAAGCCAAACCCTTTAAAAAAAGAACTGTGCTAGAAACTAGACATGCATCAAACAGAAATAGGGAAAAAAAACCCAGATTGTAAGATCCAGGGAGCCACACTCTGCTCCTCCTCAGAAAGAAAAAACTGTCAAAAAACCATGCTGTATAAACTTCCCACACACCCCAGATCTTCAAGAGGCATTTATCAAATGAAACACACACCAAATGCAACTCTTCTGCCTAATCCCAAGTCAAACAGCCTTTGAGTTTCAGACCCTCAGGAAGAGATTTCCATATGATCCTCCTCTGTCTCCGTTTATGATTAGCCCTTCTAAATTTCAGCATTTATCTGACAAAACACATTGGGGAGGGTTTTCTTTTATCCGCAAAGCCTGTGTTTCTGCTTTTCCTTAGCTGCTGCTGCACCACTCTGCAGCTGCTTGACTTGGGAGGAAAAGGCTTCAGTCAAGACCCTTTGATTGAGTAAAGCCAGGATCTCTTTCCTGATGATGGTAACCCCAAGTCCTTGCATTATGTGCCAACACTGAAGCAAGCCAACATTCACAGAAGGGGTTATAAATGTTGCCTCTGAGCCAAAATCTCACTTTTAGGGCATGGTAATGCGAATAAAACCTATGTGCCTGGTGGGTCCACTGGCAACAGCTGTGTGGCCTGTCAGAGGGGTTTTTGCAGTTTTGAGAGGGAATTTGTGGTGTCGAAACATTTCAATCTGGCTTGCCAGAGCTGTCACACTGAGCTACTGCTGACTCCTGTGAGCAGAAGCACCAATGCCACTCCCTGTTCTCCTGCAGCCTGGGGTATGGTCCTCATTACCCACCAATTGACATGTTTCAAATGACATATTCATAAACCCCCGAGTCTGATCACAGCTAATTCACAGACAAAAAGGGAGTACATTTGCTTAATACACTGCTTTTTGCAAACACCCTGATTGTTCCCAGATGCATTTGGTTTTGCCCAGCAGCACTTGAGGCAGGAGAGGAAATAATTTCAGCTCCCCAGAGTCACTGGCCAAAGCTGTTTCAAGATGCTCCAGGAGCCCTCCTGCATCCCTCTGAGGGAACTGTAGACAGCTCTCTCCTTCAATCAGACCTGGCTTCTTCTGCTGGTTATTTTCTACACCAAAAAGGATTACCCCAAAGATGATCAGAGGGCTGGAGCTTCTCTCCCACGAAGAAAAGAGGAGAGAGCTGCGGTTGTTCAGCCTGGAAAAGAGAAGGCTCCAGGGAGACCCCACTGCAGCCTTCCAGTACTTAAAGGAGTCTTATTAAAAACAGGGAGAGCTACTTTTTCCACAGGCAGATGTGGGAAAAGGGGGCACTGTTTAAAACTAAAAAAAAGGAGAGATTGAGATTAGGTGTTAGGAAGAAATTCTTTATTCAGTTCTAGTGAAAGGTGGCCCTGCCCATGGCAGGGGGAGTGAAACTAGATGCTCTTTAAGATGCCTTCCAACCCAAACCTTTCTGTGATTCTGTGAAAACACAGCAACAGGATCCCTGAACCCTTCTCTAGGCAGAGCACCTGATATCACACACCCAAGCACTGAAAGGTGATGTAAAGCCAGATCCAGGTTGTGGCAGAGAAATCAGTTCTACTGATCCCCAGTGCTCTTTCCTAAACACTCATAGGAGTGGAAAAGCTTACAAGAAACGCTGAGGTTGGTGAAAAGGAGGAAATGTCACATGAGAATTTAAGAGACTGACTCCTGAGCCATTCAAGCCAATGCAGGTCTAGATGTTAAGCCCAACAAAGCTATGGAGGAACCTCTTTCATGGCAAAACCCAGCAAACTAGCCCGTGGCAAGACACCCACAGAAAAATACAACTTTGAAGTGACAGCCAGAAGCTTGGGCTTGGATGAACATTTTATTTACAGCTTCTAATTCAATTCAGCTACAACATAAGGCAACATTAATAAAAACAACGGTGCTCAGAACTTACAAAACAACTTTTATCTGTAATCTCATTATAGGATACAAACAATATGGGTCACTTGGTGAGATTTCCCCTAGCGAAGTGCATGTTGCTCCCAGAGGGAGCCCAGTCCACTGAGGACCTGCTGGGACAAAGAGCTGCTCATCTTGGTAACCTCAGCCCATTCCTGCCCCTGTGGAGCAGCTCTAGGACCACCCCAATGCTGGTGGTTTTGTCTGTGCTTTACAGGCAGGCAAACCAAAGTGGTGTGCCCATGTCTGCAAAGAGTATCAATACTGGAGACATACTCAAGTCCAAAACATCCACTTTCCTCTTCATCTGCTCCACCTAAGAGTGATTTCACCCTGACTGGAAGCTACCTAACAGCATTGTCATTAAGCCAGAAAGGCATCTGAGATGCCTCAGTGGACGTTCCTGTACATATGGGGGCACGGGGGTACTCAGAGATCTGAGTACTGAATGCAACAGAGGTTACTGCTTTTTCTGGGCATGAATTTTTCATCATCACCCTCCTGGCTTCCCCCATTCACACATTACTTGAAAACAGCAAAACGATTTGTTGTACTAATAAAATTCAACCATGGGTCACTTGCAAACTAGTTAGTGTGATTTACAGAGCAATTTGCTTCCTGTATTGATTACAAGGAATTCCACTGAAGGTGTGATCAAACACTTAAAAAACCGTAATATCACGTGACACCATTTCTGCTCCCTCGGAAGTGGACATATCTTCCCAAACCAGCCTCCTTGGCTGTCATCTTCCTGTGGGTTTTAGTGTCATTGATTAAACCCCAAATAAGTAGGTTGGCCAGGGCAGCTCACATAGATTTCCTGCAGTATATTTTAAGCTGTGATTATTAATATACTGAGCAGTGCTTTAGCAGAGCTGTTCTCCAATAGTCCATTTTAATTTTTAATTGAACTAAGAAAAATTAGAAAAGGCATTTAGATGAAATGGGAAGCCAAGTGCTGTGTCCTTGTGATGAAGGTGACAAAACTTCCCTCCAGCCAGCTGCAAAGCACCAGAGAACCTGGTGCAGCCTATGCAGAGACCATTGGTATGGTGTTTTGTTTTAATTAGTCATCCTGATTTAGCTGTTCTCGTTCCACCACTGGCCTGACTCATATGGCAGCTGAGGGATTCCACCTCCTAGATGACTGTGTGCTTAAAAAACATTACCCATTAACAATTTTGTAATGGTATTTTTAAGCAACTTTCCAGAAAGCGAGGCTGAATGTGCTTCCGGCGATTCAAGTCGCCTTCAGCCATCCCCATTCAGGTTTGCTGGTGCTGGGTAGGATCCTGCCCCTCCCTCCCATCTTATCAGCTATAGCCAGGGCATTTGGGTGCTATAGGAAGTTTCATTTCCTGCTGCTTTGGCTGGCCTGTGGAAGCCTTTGTAAAAGGAAAGACATTCTTCTAATTCTTGTTATTAACCCATTGGGGATCTCTGAGACAGCAGCCAAAATTGTCAGGGAAGTGTAGGATGCTAAAGCTTTCACCAGCCCATCCTTACAAAGCCACCACCAGACTCTCATTGCTTCCAGTCTTCCTTTTTTTCCCTCAAAAGTAAAAAATAAAGCACACGGAACATGGACTTGTTTAAGTACATATTTGTGTTTGACACATGAACCTACAAGAAATGCCTGCCTGTGGCATGACCACCACAGCTGCCAACCACGTTCCCAGTGCAGGTGGGAGCATGGGCACAATCCCCTCTGGTGTGGAGCCCACCACTGAAGCCCAGAAACTTAGGATGGCAAGCAGAGAAGCTGGAGGTATTTTAAGCAGATGCAATGCATTTCTCAAAGCTAAGCAGTGCCTCAAAAACATAGTTAAGAGATATAATAACAGTGTCAAAAATGACCAGAGGTGCTTTTCTATCTCATTGGCAGGGACTGGGACAGTTTTGGCACAGAATAAAGTAAAAATATGTCTTGAATTAGTTCTTCCCACAGATATGCCTTTGCAGATCCTTCCCAGGCAGCACTACTGAAGCTTCCCTGAGCTCTGCAGGCAATCACAGCGTGAAGCTGCTGAGAAAACCAGCTGAAAACCCTTTTCTCTCTCCACTCTGGCGAAAACCTGAGGCTGTAGCAAACCATCAAATGATGAAACGTGCAGCTCCTACCTGAACAAGGAGTTCCAACTTCCTGTCGTCAAGGAGGTGCACTTGGCATCTGCGACCCTCCGTCATCTGCAAGAGAGAAGAGGAACGTGTGTCAGGGTGCTTGGTGCTACAGCTCAGCATGTGGCTGCTGGCCTCCCCCAGCACAAGTTGGAGGCTTTCATTCGATGCAGTCCTTTTGGTTTGTGTTTACTTATTTCTTTTTAAATTAATCCCCCTTCTTTTGGCACCGGGGTAAAGAAAAAGCTGGAAGGAGAAAAAGAAAAGCCACCCTGGTAGCTGTCATGGAGCGGCGTCTAGTGCCTGCTCGGATGCAGCTGCCAGGAGGAGGTTGCTCCAGTGTGTACAATGGGGGCAGGGGGTGGTTTGCAGCACAGGGGCCCTGACATTTCATACTGGAGCCTCCAGTTCTGCAGCTGGCTTGGCCGGCAGAGGATACATCCAGGCAAGTTTCCCCAAGCCCACCAACAGCAGCGATCCAGCCTGCCACAGGTATTGTGGAGCCAGGCTCCTCCCTGGGCCGTGCCAGGGAGTGGCACCAGGGGCTTGTTTGGCCCTGAATCCCAAAATGGACTTGTCCTACTTGGAGTATCCTATTTAAGATGTACCACAGGAGCCACTTGTGACATCACTGTACTGGTTCGAAGGTGCTTCCACACCAGCAGAGTTTATTACAACACTTAATAAATAATATCAATAAAACTATTATGTGTACAAGACTTAGATGAGATTTCCAAGGTCCATAGTTTGGGGTCCAAAGAAATAAATGAGCTGTGGTCTGAGGGAAGTCCTCTACACTGCATCAAGCCCTTTCTTGCACAGAGCACCACGAGTGAGGAGCGACTTCACTTTGCAGAGTTACAGATCTCAGCTCAGTCCCACAAAGCTCTTCAGGCACAGGCACAATCCCACTATCTGTTAATGGGATATGGGCTGCCTTAAGCCTCTTTGGCTCTTGGAAATCCCTTTCTCAGCACGACTTAGGCAGCATACAGACAGCCCTCCCAGTGTGGGCTCACGCACACCTGGACCCACGTTGGCACAGGCCCAGTGCAGCCCCACAGCTCAGCCCAGCCCCCCAGGGACCCACCACTCCCAGCCAAGGCTCCTTCCTGTGCTTTGCATGGATCCCCAGCTCAATTTAATAGTATTGCTTGCCATGGTGAGTCCTAAAGTATCACCAGAAGGGAGCAGAGGGTCTACAGGATCCTGGCAAGGGGGTCACAGACTGCTGGAGACATGAGTGCTGCAGCATCCTGGGCATTCCCACCCTCATCCATCACCTCTCCCCACCAGTGCCAGCTGAGCTGAGACCCTGACGCAAAGCCTCCTTGCAGAGAGTGGGGAGAAGTGTGCTTGAGGGGTTAACTGAGGACAGCTCAGTTTTCTGCTTCAGCTCTCTCTGCACGTTAAAAATCAGCTGCTCCTGTGGCTGACAGGGCTGGATGTGCCGGCATCCGGGAAGCAGTGGTGGATGCTCCACCATCAACTTTGCCCATTCGAGAATCCATGCTTGCCACGGGATCTGCAACCTCAGCCATCTCCAGCAGCATCACGCTCATCCTGCTGTCTCTCAGCGCAGGAGCCCATCAGCCTCTTCCGGGTGCTTCTGTCCTCCCTCTTGACAGCTCTGTCCCACATCCATCTCTCCCTTTCCTGGGGCCAGATCAAAGTGAGTCTTACCCAGCCCCTTCACAAAGCAAAGATTCAAATGTTCCAATAACTCTATTGAACCTCAAGCTGGCCGTGCAAGATGCAGAGTTTATTACGGGAAAACTTCAGTCAAAATTAACTTTTCCCTTCAACTCACCCACAACTGACAATTCTGGAAGGCACAATCTCACGTCATTCATGCAGACTTTACCCCCTTTTTGTTATTCACATCAACACGCCTCAGAGTATCCTGCATGCCAAATAACATTGCTTTCCTTTTCTTCCATCAGCACAACTGGAGCCCTGGCACTGCAGCCAAAGGAAAGCCTTGTAAAACAAGGTTTCTCATAAATGTCAGTCAGTTACCGCCATGGCAATAAATTGTCTTACGAGAATTTCCTCCTGTAAGAAATGTTATGCAAAATATGGCTTCTCCTAAGGTGTATTACTCAGTGAGAGAGATTTTTCACTATTAAACAGCTTTCAGCTCAGTTGTAAAACTACACCAGAGGCTCACAGAAAGCTTTTGCAATGGTTTCTCCTGCTTGGAACAAGAGTCGTGTGGGTCATGTTCACACAGGCATGGGGAACCGCAAGCTTCCTTCACTGGGCTTCCCCCAGCAGATAAAACTCTGAGTGCCTGAGCTGTGCTTTGACATGTCCCTCATCCTCTTACTGTCACATATCCACTGCATCTCCAAGATGTGGAATATGCACTGATATTCCTGCTTTAATATGAGTTTACCCAAGGCAAGAGATAAAGCAGTGAGTTTTATCCTGGCAATGGCAGGGATGGGAACACAGTCCGGCTTTCGTGTGTTATGCTTCACTGGCTGTAACAAAGTTGAAATATGAATAAAAGAAGGTGAAAGGGGGAAGAGGGAACATTTTCTGAGGTGTTTGACTTTGTGCTGTAGTGTTTCAGCAAAGCACTTGCTTCCCGTGTGGGGCTTCTTTAGCTCTCCATGCTTTTCCAGCCCAGAGTTTCACAACCCCTTAGTGCTTTCACTGCTAAAAGAAATCCCAAATGCAAACAGCTGGGAACATGAATAAATATCTGAATAAAGCAAAGCTCTGAAATGCAGCACATGATGGTTGACTAATTGAAAGGCATTTCATGAACATCTCTTGAAGCTCAGCAGGTCCACAGGTTGGAGATCTGCTACAGTGTTTCCTTCCTCCAGCTACAGGGCTTTTCATTTCCCTTAGAAATGAGCAGTGCTGTCCTGAGAAAAGCAGGTAGAGACAGGCTTCCTACTTGATATAAGCTAAAATACGATGGTCCTGCCCTCCCTCCTTTCTGCTTTATTATTCCACCAGGTGTCTGAAGCCCACATTATGTGCTTTTTTGCATCATCAGATCAATACAAACTCTGCTAGTTTGTCAGAGCAAGAAACAGGAACATTTCAAAGCACAGCAAGAAGGCCCTGATTTAGCAGTCTGTCTGGGTATGAGATGCTGTCTCTGACACTGCAAATTGGCTGCTCTGCACTATCTGCTGCACTGCTGTGCATGGCGCTCTTGCTGGCTCCTGCGAAACGAGATAGGGAATGCTTTCTGCTTCCCTGTGCAACCAGGGAGGGGAAATCAACACCAAAGCCCTATGGATGGGAGCAGGAGGTCACCAAGATGAGCTGAGAGTACCAGAGTGTGGATGGAGGGAGACCGCAGGACTGAACTGAGGTTCTCCTTTCCCAAGGCTCTTACCCAGAGAAGGATGGAGAGAACTAAGCTAAGAGGAACCTGAACTAAGAGGCACAAAGGCAGAGCCTTTCCTTCACCTTGAAAAACAAAATCTCAGCAAAGGGACAAGAAACAATGGTTGAGCAGACTTCCTGACAGAAGAGGACACTTGATGTGGCAGGGAAACGGGAGTTCGGTCCTGATCAAGTCCTGGTTTTCAAAGTGAGCTCAGTGAGATTTCCTCTACCAACACAGTCCCCCCACTTTCCTTCTGGAGGGCAAGATCACTCTTCCCTATCTCCAGAAATTAAAAAGCCAAGTTCAGCCTAATAGCTGAGATGCCCTTGATGCTCAAAGCAGAGAGAATAGACATTTCAAGTAAGGTGAGACAGCTCCTAGTTGAGTTCCACGGTTATTCCTGCTGCTCACTCAGCTGCTTCTCTGCCAGGATGTTGTATCCACACCAATCCCTCAGACTTCCAAAGCTTCTCAAGACATGTGAAGAGGTGGGACTGTGTTACGCACTCCTGAGTGCTAACAGTTCACCCATATGGCAGCGAGCTGCACGCGCTGGGTGTGAATATGGGCCACGAGCATCTCATAGGCCAGACTTAACACGAGCTCAGATGGAAATTATGCGCCAAAATGCAGAACACATTTTTTTCCCCCAAAACAGCTCAGTAAGTCACTTTTTTTTTTTCTGAAAATCTGCCACTTCTTTTAGTGCCTGCACATGCAGCATGACCCCCCAAGTGCGTGAAGAACTGAGCATGAATGCTTTTAAAAAGCTCTGTCATTTATATACATGAGTGTGTAAGGACTAGGGATAATTTATCTTCAATACCCAAACACAGATACTGCTTGTAAGGCACGTGAAGACCTGAAGCAATGTGTTTGTGTGGCTGAGGAGCTGAATTAGTCTGCAGGACGGCTAATCATACACAGGGCACACATTCTTTCTCTGCTCCTTGGCTTCTGCACCTTGAGGATGGAAAAACTAATCCTGACCTTTGCAAAACGTTTTGAGGTCCACCAGTGACAGCAAGTCCTGACATACACGTTTGTTTACTCTAATACAGAGATGCTACAGAAAGGAAATCTGTCTTGTGGTTACTCATGGGATCTTCTGAATCGCAGCTGTTTTTCTCAAGAAAAGGACGTTTTAGTTACCTTTATCACAAGACTTTAAATCTCCTTTGGAGGCTCCTACCCAAATATTTACACAACGGGTTTCCTAGGGAAGGCAGGCTGGCGGTTGTTTTGCTTTGTGCCATGAACTTCTCTGATGACTGCCCTCCTCTCTATTCATCTTCACTGCAACTCAAACACTGTCTCGGAGAATCCTATAAACTGTCTGTGACAGAGCCCCAAAACCGTCACAACACTCAGCTAATCCCTGTACACCCAACACTTTGTCACTAAATTATCACAACTGCCCACAGAACTGCTCCATCCAACACAAACAGCCAAGGCGATGGGAGGAAACGGCTCCAAAGAGAACCTTTCCCTTTCAAAATGAAAAACCCTCCTGGTGAAAGTGCTGTCACACTAAATAACTTAAAGGCACCAAATGCAAATGCTATTTACTATGTCAGTTCTATAAATATCCGTGGCACGTTTCATTAGCCAGTGAGTGCAGGAATAAAGAAGAATACAGTGTTTTCTTCCTTGAATCACATCAGAAATTATAATTGGAGGCAGAATCTTTCCTAAATGCTCACTGCCTGTACAGGAGGCAATTACTGTGCTGAATCCACAAAAATCTGTGTCACTCTGTCCACTGTTTGGACAGAGCTGCTGAAAGGAGATAGGGAGAGATGACAGCCCACTGATTACAGTAAACTCTTAGATTAAACATCCTGCTCCCACTTGACCACTTCTTACTGCCTTCTCATCCTGGCAACTCCTAAGCTTGTCGAGAGAGGGAGGGAGGAAAAGCAGTGTGTTTTTGACGTCTGCACAGCTTTGTGCATGTGGCAGCACTTCACTTTGCTGAACTGGGGCCAGTCTGGCACGCAGCTGCCTGTCGCACTGACCAGCACCGCCTCTTCATGTGCCTGCATCCATCTGCCATCTCCTGTCCTACACTCGCACTTCAAGACCCTAGGGAATGGACTAGATTTCTTTTTATGCCATGTGTTTGCAGAGCATCCTCCCCATTGCTGGTCTGCATCTGCACCTAATAAATGTTACTGATGGTGGCTGGGATGAGGATGGCTGTGAGACAGTGTGCAAAGAGCTGAGCCATGGGGCTGACCCTCGATGGGGACCTGGGAGAAGGGACATGGCCATAGATGACTTTGCCCTCGGTGAGGGGGAGCACTGGCTGGGCTCTGCTCTTGGGGCTCGCTTGTTTTTGCAGTCATAGAATCACAGAATCATTAAGGCTGGAAAGACTTCCAAGAACAGCAAGCCCAGCCTTCCACCAAACTTCAGCATGCCCACTAAACCATATTGAGAAGTGACACACCTACTCGTTTTTCAAACACTTCCAGGGGTGGTGACTTCACTTCCTGGAAAGCCTGTTCTAATGCTTAAATCTGGTCCTTTAGGTGTGACTCAATGCAAAAAATACCTAATGAAGAGAAGCAAGATAACTATTGGTGCAAATCTGGTTCATCTGTCCCAGCCATGGGGCTTGCCCATTGCCCTGCACTGGTGAGCATATCACCATGGTCTGCAGCACTGCTCAAGCCACCCTCTGGTCCAAGCCCAAAGGCCTCACACACAATCACTTCACCTGCTCTTCCTTTTCACTAAAATGGGCAATATCTGAGGCACCTGTGCCTCAGTGGCTTGAAGCTTCGAGGACGGGAGCCAGTCAGGAGAAACTGTTGTTTCTCAATACAGTCCTCATTTCCACCAGTCTTTCCTAGATAAATGGTGAATAGTTTGTGTTGTTATTTTTTTTCAAGAGGCAGAAAAATTATTTTAATTTGGCCCAAGACTCCTGGCTTGTAAGCAGAGGTCCATGTAGCCTGTCCTGTCGGCCAAGGTCAGCAACACAGTTCAGAACATGAGCTGAGCTTTCTGAAATAAGCACTACAGAATCACAGAATCAAGGAATGGTTTGGGTTGGAAGGGACCTTAAAGACCCTCTAGTTCCAACCCTTGTGCCACAGGCAGGGATGCCACCCACTAGATCAGGTTGCTCAGAGACCCATACAACCTGGTCTTGAACACTTCCAAGGATTGGGTATGAAGAAGTAAGAAACCGTTAGACAACACTTTTTCATTCAAATTTGTTCATGCTATTATTTCTAATGGGAAAGGCTATTTGGTGCTCTGGAGCTGGAGAGGTTAGCTGTAAGCCAGTTATTTTTTCCCCTGGGAAGGGTATCCCAGCTGTATTCTCAGGCATTTGTCACCTTCTAGCAGTACTTTGGTAAGACAACTAAGATGTTGCATATTCAAATAAACGGGAACAACCTTTTAAGTATTCCATTTCAAGGGAAGTTGGTGGCAAATGGAGGTTTGAAGCTGAGAAGAAAGGCCCCAGAAATATGCTGTAGATATGGACAATGGTGATATGAAGAGAAGCAGCCAATGGCTGATGCATAACCAGACTCTACCTTCTAAAGCAGTGTGGATTTCCCTGTTATGGAAGTGCTTTGAGGCTCTGTGAAATACATGCACAGTCCATAGCTGGATTGACTGGCCAGGAAACAGAAGCTGACAATGATGCAGCACCTCCCACAGGTTTGATAGGACCAGAGGAATGTATCGCATGAGAGGCCTTTGGCTTTCCCTGAGAGCTTCTTTATCCCACTCCTTGAAAAATTAATGTCCTTTCCAATGGATTAGTGAACGGAGGCAAAATTGTCAAAACCATGGTTACAGATACAGCTCTTAAAACCCTCTCCTATCCTGCAGGAAGGGAGTGGTGCTTGACACTACCCATTGCATGGAGGATCTGCACAGGGATGTGTTTAAGAGGAGTTGCATCAAGTGATGCGACCATTTCTGCAAATGCTCGTTTGTCAGGAGAGAAGAGAACAGCTTCAGAATTCGAAAGCAAGAGTCCTCCTCGAGAAAGGAGATGGGGTGTTGTCAGCCGCGGTGTCACCCTGTCAGAAGCACCACTCGGACAGTGCGACCCAGCCATTGTGTGGATGCCGACAGGGAGCGATGGGACAAAAACTAAGGCGAGCTACAGGCTGAGTGACCTGGTGACTTCCCTGTTTTGTCTTAGGAGCTGACAAAAGAATTCCTGGCCTGCTCAGGGGCTCCTCATTTCCTCCGCCCAGCGCTTTCCAGCCTTGCTCGGGCTCAGCATCACCCAGGAACATCTGCACAGGTTATTTTTCATGCTTCCCCTAAACAGTGCTCAGCAAAAATGCTCTGATTCAGCAAAGCCCATAGCTGTGTCCATAAATCCCCTTTATTTCAGTGTGACATAACCAAGTGTTTAAGTGGCTTACTGTATCAGGGCTGAAATGAAAAACCGTCTCCTACGGTCCTTAAGTCCATTTACAACATCAAGCAATAACTCTCAGGCGAACTTTAAAGCTGGGAATGCCGCGTCTTAACCTCGAAACACTTGGTGCTTGAGCCGTGTAGTTAGAATGAAATCTAATTCCGACGCCACGTTTTAAACCGAGCAGGGCATTACCCGGCAGATGCCTAAATTACCGCTCTGAGCGCAGCTGGCCTCCGAGGCCTGATTTCAGTTATATCCTGAGATAAGAAAGTCCTTTCCTGGACAGACCAGCTTCCTCATTAGAATGGAGGCTGTGCTGGTTTAGGTCACGTATTGTTTTCTTTCTTGAAAATAATACAGATCTAAATATTTTCAAATACAAAGGGAAGCAGAAATTCTTGCACCCTCCCTGCCTTCTGATGTTGAGGCAGGAGGAGAGGGCATTCCCAATGCAGACTTTTTATTATGTTTGACTCCTTCGCCCCTGTAACTCTTCCCCTTCCCTTTCTTGGCAAGGAAATAAACCATTTGCCACTTTAAAAATATACCAATAATTATCCCCACTATTTACAAGGCAGGAGTGGAGAGTGCAGGAGCTTTGCTATGGTTGGTCAGCGCATCCTCTGAGCTCTGGAGCTGAGGCTGACCACAGGGAGGTTACAATCTTCAGTATTATTTATTATTTTTAGTCTAGATTATTCACTGGTCACAGATGTCTTAAACCTTACAGATTTGAAACCCTTTCTGCACACAGTAGAAGTGTGTTTTGATAAACCTTGACTCAGCTGGTTTATCACCTTGGCTCAGGTGGTTCAACAAGGACACCTGCTTTGGGCCAGCATTTTTAGGTCAAGAACATGCCAGAGCTGTTCAAACTTTGCCTCAAACTAGGATCCTGTAGCTGTCTTCTCCACGTTTACTTGGGAAGCCCATGTTGTTCCTACAGCCTTTCTGCACATGCAGCAAGCTCGCTGCACCCAGCAGTGGGTAAGGGAATAAATAATAAATAAATAATCCTGCAAATGAGGCAGCCCAGCTGCTCCTCCTCCTGCCAGCTTGGGGTTCTTCCCTGCTGGCAGCACTGTCAGGCGGATGAGTTTTGAATGAGTCAGGGGATGGGGCTTCCATCCTCTCCAGACAGACTTCCCTGCACAGCCTCATTGACCTGGTAGATGAGCCCCTGCCTGGAGCCAACAGCAAGTCCTGGTGAGAGAGGAAGAGCTGCAGTCCTGCTCGGAATTCCATCACTTCTTACAGAGCAGATGACGAGCTGTTCACACTAGGGGCATCTTTAGGACTGGTGAAACCACTTGATCCAAATGAAATCACTACAGCCAAAGGGTTGCATCCTATGGGAAGTGGAAGGGGAATGGCAAGGGCAGCCCACAGCCTCATCCCACCTTACAGACCTTGGGACTGTCCATCCATACTGTGCTATTCCTCTGCATGCCAAAGTAATGCCTGAAGACTGAAAAACTGCCACTATCACAAGAAAAAAACCACACTGCAAAAAACAGTCCCCCTCATACCTCTGTTAATAAGACAACAGGTAGACAATCTTCCTTGCTGCCAACTTCCCAGTTAACACCCAAAATAACTTGCCCTGTACATAAACTTGTCCTGATCTAACTCAGCTCAAACTCTGTGAATATGTTTATTTGGTGAGCTTTTCTTTTTTAATTCCCCCACGGTGAAATTATTTTCTGGATAATAATCCCTCTAAGACAAGTTCTGCAGTTTCATCCCATGTTTGCGCATTACATACAAGGGCTGCCATCCATCATTTGGGTTGCCAGTCCTTAATGCAGCCCAAAGAAATAAATATCAACAGCAGAGCTGAAATGGGAGGCCCAGAGGGAAAGAGGATAAAGGATCTCTGGTGACTTTGCATAAGGACAAGCAGAGTGCTCATGGAACAGGTGCTTCATCCACTTTTGAGCATAGCTGTGCTTCAAGAAAACCAAGCTATGCCTTGGAAGGGTCTTGCTTCCCATGGAAGAGCTCTGTATTTACCCCGTTTGCTATGCACAAAGGACACAGCACGATCTAAGGGAAAAGGATCTAAATTATGTATGAGGGAAATCCTTTACCAGTGAGGGACTTTGAAGACTCTAAAAAGTCACATCAACTTCTTTGCAGGGACTCTTGGTTACCTTCTGGTTCATTCCCTACTCTGTTCTGCAGCAAGCACGGTGAATCACCATAGGATAATGACCATGTGGCAATAAAGTACATAGCAATAGATTATTATTGTTATTTTTCCCAAAGATGTTAGCATGTCTGTTAACCTCTCCAACACCTGACTTTTAAAATTCCTTGTAAACATACATAAAATTTTAATTTTTTGTACAGTTTCACACTTGAAACATGGCATACTTTCAGCAAAATGTTCCACATATCACTTGTTTGTGCATGCAGACAGGGTGTAATTACATGAGAGCATCCAAGTCTTCTGGGAATACATTTGCAGGAGGTCTTGTTTAGTTATAGAAGAAAACAGGACTATTTATTTGCTATTGAAACTAATGTGATTTGCTGGAGAAAAAAAAATCAATGTAGGTTCATAGGAAGATGACCAAAGTGACCCAAGGCAGTGGAAGTGACAGTATGTGTGAAATATTTTTAAAGGACAAATTAAGATTTATGGCTTGAAGTGTCCTTTTTTGCCCATTGAGTGTTTTGTACCTACTGTGTCACTAAGCCTTGGGAGGTGTGAGTGGTGCTGGCCCTGATCAATGGAGCCAAGGCACTGGGCACTGCATCACTCAGGTACTGTAACAGAGAGGGTCAATAGAGAGCACTGAGCACTGTTATATATAACACATAATAGAAAACACACTTACAAAAGTCATTCCAGATGCGAAAGAAAAAAAAAGCAAAATATTAATCTGTGCACAGAACTGTTGGGTTTGTTTTCTTTTTTTTTTTCTTTTTGTTCTGAGTAACACTCCAAGAACTGATATGCTTCCAGTGGGAAAATATGTCACCGGGTTGTTTCCAGCCACTGCTAATCAGCAGGTCTGACACACATTTGATGTCGAGAGCCAGGGCTGTGGCTGTGCCCAGGCTGGGCAGCTGCCAGCGGTTCTGCCTGAGCAGCAGCAGCTGACAGGGTCAGTGCAGGGTGGGCATCATCCCCCAGCTGGGTTTCACAGGCAGGACGGGGTGAGATGCAGGGCACATTCAGATGACAAGCAGCTGACTCATCCTCAGAGATGCAGGTGTTTTCAGAAACCAGTCCTGCTTGCAGAAGTCTGGTCTGACCCTTGCTGCTCCCACTCTGTTCCCGAGCGCATCCAGTGCTGAGCAGGGCAGAGCTGGGGCTGCAGGGCTGGGACATCTCCCACGGGCTCTGCCTGCACACCCGGGATGAGGGGTGTGAGGGGTCCAGCCTGCCTTCTCTGGTCCTGACAGCTCCTGATGCTGAGCATTGTGTGTCTGGTGAGGACTACAGCTCAGACTAGCTCCACTCAGGGCTCAAGCAGGGAAAACCACTTTCAGGACACAGCCTATGCTTTTATACCCCCACTCACTGACTAATGCCAGGATATTGCATCACCTGTATTGAAAATTCTTTGGCTATTGGTGCAGCAAGACCAGGTCATCTCTGCATCAGGGCATCTCATGACATACTCAATATGGACAGTCTGTAACTTCTGCATAGGAGAGACCTGGAATAAACACCTCAATAGAAATCTTTTTTCTCCATATGCCTCTTTTTAAGAGCCAGGGAAGGATGTTCCTTTCTGGAACTAAACTCAGCAGCTCTTTAGTACTATGAAGAATCGATGCAGAAGAGTTAAGGATGGGAGAGAAGAGGGAACAGCCTGATGAAATGTCTGCAAACTCAGCAGCTGGATCTGATACCCCTGAGCCCTAAGCTCCCAGGATTCAAGAGATTCAATACCCATTTTGGAGGAGCCTTCTGCCATGTACACAATCAGCTATGCCTGTGAGAGGGGACTGAGAAAGCCAGGACACAGCCCAGCACCGTTGGATTTTCAGATTTCCCTCAGAATTGTCATCAGCACTCCCAGAGCATTTCAGAAGGCACATTCCATGGTGCAACACAAAGGCAAAGCAGACTCGGTGCTTCCCTGCAGTTCTCCCTGGTCTTGATGAGAAACAAGTCTCTTTTCCCAATTCCCACCACCTCCTGCAGCACAAGCCCAGGTAACACCTTCATTGACTGCATAACCACCCCAGCAGGGATGCAAAGCATCCCAGGGAGCCCAGACCACTTCCGACAGAACTTTTCTTTTTTGGATTTTGCAGTTCAGAATTGCAGAAGATAGTGGAAGTCACCTTCCAAATTTATTTTCCAGCCTGCTTCCACGCTGGGGGAGGATGCGTGTGTGCACAAAGGAAGCACTGTGTTTGATTACACATCCATAATCATCCCTGTCCCCTTGCGTGCCCCATTTCACCAGGAAATGAGTGTGTGAGCACACACGTGGCAGCCACGTGTTGGGATGATGGGTGTCTTCACAAAACCCGGGGTGGGGGCAGCCAGGAGAGACACTCCCCATGCACAGCAAGGACTAAATCATGTTTAAACATGGAAAAAGCTCAATCCAAACTCCCCTCTCTAGGACAGGTGCCACGTTTCAGCTTCAGATTTTGTGGTGCCTTTCCAAGCTCCTCACTTGATGCAGCAGCTTTCAATCCCCTGCTTGTCCTGCATAAACCCAGGGTTAGCCCGTGGCTGCTCCCACTATCTGCAAAGCACTTCCCCACATGAAATATTTCAGCTGGGAAGGATGGGATGCCAGCAGCGCTTACAGCGTGTGTGGTACAGCTGCAGCCACGTTCAATCCCACACGGCCAGGAAACCCAAACAAGGGTGGGTTTATTTTGATTGGGAGATCTGGGGACTTCTAAGAAGAAAAATAAATAAATAATCTAAATGCTAGAACCTGAGCCGAGTGGGTTGGCAAGCCCAACAGCCATTGTCAAAATGTTAGGTGTTATGTGTGGAAATGTACATACAAAAGGATTTCTCTAGCCAAAATGAGAGTATTGACCTCTTTTTGATTTGCAGCTTTCTAGGAGATTTTCACTGGGCTTTTTTACAGTGAATTTAAGTAAAAAAAGTCAACTTGCCTATCTTTTTTTCTGCCTCAATGACTTTTCCTGAAGATTTCCACACTAAATTACACCTCATCCTACCAGTGCAGGCAGAGGGTGAAAAGATCATTTAGCTACCCAGTAGTGATCTTTTCTTGAGGATGGGGATAAAACAACTTCTACACCATGTGAAAGTGACACTGAGAAGCTCAGGACAACAGCAGCAGTATTGTCTATCTGTTAGGAAAGAAGCAAAGTGCGTTGGAAGCAAGAACATTGTTGGTGGCTCTGGAAATCAGATGGTCCCAGCTCCTCTGGCCTCCCCTGTACTTTAAGGCTGGGCAAGGGCTGAAGTCCCACCTCACCCTACAGAGATGCACCCAGGGTATCTGGCACTGGGCTTGGGGCCTCAGAGGAGTACCACACAGCCATGAAGCAGAGATGCACTGGGAAGGAGAGGTACATCACAGTCTTCTACTTTTTTTGGCAGGCAGCCTACTAGAGCCAAACACAGGCAAGGAGTAAACCTGCAGGCTGACATCGACTTGTGAGTAGGTGGAGTGCAAAGGTGACTTGGAGCAGAGGAGACAGGATCAAAACTTGTGTGCTTGTGATTCATCAACATGAAAGTGCTCCCAGAAGCTCAGAACTGATAAAATATCTGTCTGGGGTCCCCTTTCAATGTCAGATCACAGAGAAAAGCAATCAAAGTAATTTTTGGTCCTTGACAAGGTTCATCTCCAGGAAACAAGACAGGGGCTCCAACGCATTGTGCAGCCTCACAAAACTGTGCCTTTCTAGGATGTGGCACATACTGAAATTTACAGGAGGGCTGGGGACTAAGTTGTTATAAGCCCGGGAGCAGAAGAAATATCAGTGGATGTCAGTTGCAGTGGTCCCCAAGGCCATGTCGGACAATGCACTGCTGGCTTAGGGAACCTGGGAGAGGCTGAGACAACCTGGGATTTGGAGCTGGAGGAGGCTTGTAAGCAATTCCATCAGCTTAACCTTGTCAGACCTTGCTGCCTGCTGGGCTGCCGTGCTCTGCTTGCACTGGGGCTGCAGGGCAATTCTCTCCTCCAGCTGCTGGAAGGAGCAAGCCAGCAAGGATGACTGGAGATTGGCATTGCTGAGTGACCTTGGGAGCCAGCTGTGCACCCCATCCTGTGACGAAGCATGGGGACCCCGGAGAGCCACTGTTACCTGCTCTTATGGCTGACCCCATAGCGCTGAGTCCCCCCAGCTTCCCAAGAGATGGGCATTTGTGGGCTGGCTCCCACCTAGATGGAGATTCTGGGTGCAGCTCAGAGAATCAGGAACCTTGATTTCCTCAAACCCAGAGTGTTTTGAGTAAAACAGTTTCCTGAGAGCTGAGTGTAAGTGTGGCCCTGTGCATGACAGTAGACTTTGCTTGTCCCAGCGATCCAGCTCACAAGAAGTGGGTCATACAGTGCCTCTGTGCATCTTCAGGGGACACCACTAAGCCCTGACCCCAAATTTGGTTAATGCTGGATCAACATACTCCTTAATACCTTCTCCACGTGTCATCCCTCTTGCAATGCATGACCCTTCCTTCACAGTCCTAACAGACTGCAGCTTGAGACTTCAGTGACTCCCTAGCCGCTTTCCAATTCTCCCTAATACAGCGTTTCTCCTTCATCCATATCTGCAGTTTTACTTTGGCTTTGCTGTTAAGCTGCACTCAAAACTGATTCAAGCCTTCTGCTATTACTCACCCAGTAGCAGTAACAACAAAGAAGATATGTACCACTGTAATTATCTGTGATGTGTGGGACTAGATCCATGACTTGGGAAGTCTTTCCCAGTCTTATGTCCCTCTTAACAACACCCAGTGCACTAGCTGAAGCTCTTGACCTAGCTAAACAGTTTGACAGGATCTCTCTCTGCACCAAGTGATGCTGCATTGCTGTAGGGCCCTGAGCAACCCAATGCTCTGACCATAGGTATCATCAAATATGAAGCTGCATTTTTAATGCAATAATGTTCAGACGTGCAACAACAGGACCACCTGAAATAATCTACCAGGAGACATGAGTGGCTTGCCCAAAAGGGTTGTGAATGGCTCACTGGTGCATCTATGCTGAAATAAAAGCAGAGACCCCATATTTTTAGCCTGAGCATTTAAAATAAAAATTCACCTAAGAACAAAATGTTTATTTCCCACGTACATAAATCCACATACTATGCCCCACTGGTGAACTTCTCCCTTCTGTGGGAACTGATCACACAGAGTGATGGATGAGCAGTGCCAATTCCTTCAGCCTGTTTGGTCCTCTCAGGGACACAGCTGACCTCAGCACAAGGTGGTACTGAGCTGAAGACCCTTCAAAATATTCCCTCTTGTACCAAGAAGAAGTAATAAATCCCTACCTCCTCGTGGCTTCTGCCACAGCCCCCTTGCTCAGCAGCACAGCTGGGCTGCAGAAACCACCCCAGGAGCAGCCCTCCCTCCTGCAGAACGTGGCACATACCTGCCTGGCACTGATGCTTAAAACCACCTTCCAAATATTAATATTTGGAAGACAACAGGCTACATGTAACTTGTGCCAGGAAGGTCGAGCCAGGCAGCTCTGAGCCACCAAGCCGAGCTGGCGCACCGTCGCCCGGCCACGGTCAGCATCGTGGTCCAAGTGAGTGTGCAGGCAGCAGCCCCCCTGCGGGCCCTCTGCCATCACCCCAAGGAGAAAGGGATCAGCCTGACGGGTTTAGCTCCATCGGGATTTCTCTGGTGCCTGGCAGGCAATTCTAGTCAGGGAAGATGGCACAGACACCCACGCCCGTACCAGTCTCCTCCATGCACGGGTGCGGGATGCGCATCTAAAGGGGCCAATCTAAAGGGAACCGGGTCCGAGACACCCCGATATCCAGCTGACGCTGGGCAGAGCCAGGATTCGACCTCTCCCGATACCCGATGCACGAGGAAAGCCCGGTTCAGCCCAGCCCATGAAGTGCAGCGCGCCGGCACAGGCACCACACCCCCTTCGCTGGAGGAAAGGGCGAGCGGTGCCGGCGTTTTTGTTCAGGACAATGTTTAAAAATCCCAAACCAAACCAACCCAAGAAGCTGTGAGTTCAGCATTCCCTGCGACCTGACTTGCCTGGGAGAGATTTGCTAGATCGCTCAGCATCTGTGTGTGCTGTATTGCTAAACCGCTGCCAGGGCTATTATTAGAAACAATTGTCTCTCCTGGAAATTTCATAGAGAGGTTTGAAACAACTTTTCTCCTGCCCTCCCCAGCAGCCAGCGGGTAACAATGCGGCCAAGAAGCCTCCTTACGCGGAGCCAGTCTGCGAGGCGTGCGGATGTACTCCCATACAGGCACAGTTTGGAAGCAGAGCTATACATTTGTCTTTTCTAGCCCTGAATCTGGAGCAACTTTTCTATTCCCGATTCAGGAAAAGGTGCACGGGGAAAACGAAAAACAAGCCGGGGGCTTTCCCCTTAGCTAAGCCCCTAGCTCTACATGAAACTTGCTGCAGCCATTTGGGAAGGGAAGGAGCAGTCCATCTTGGCAGTCAGTGGGGACAGGCAGCCAGATTGCTTGGGAAGGGGGGAAAGAATCACAGCACCGGCTTCTCTCCCCCCGCACACCGTCTCCTTCCCCCAGCCGCCGCGCTCGGCTCCGTTACTCGCCCACCGAATTCAAGGGTTTGGGGTTGGGGATTTTTTTTTTTGGAAAGGACAAGCAAAGCAGCTGCTGCCCACATTTCTCTCCGTTTGAGGTAAATGGAGGGAGGGGGCGTGGAGCAGCCCGCACACTGCGGCTGGGCTTTCCCCGGGGGCCGGGGCTGGAAGGGGAGCCCCGGCGCGCCTCGCCTCCCCTCCGCAGACAAAGACCCCGTTACCTTCTCCCGCTGTCTCGGCGGCCCCGGCGGCCCCTCAGCTCCGAGCCCGGGGCGAGCGCATCCCCGCCGCACCGCGTCTCCAGGCCGCGGCTCTACCGCCCCGCATCCATCGCCCGCCTCTCCGCCGCGGGGTGCGCGGGATGCGCGGCCCTTCCCTCCGCTCCCGGCCGCTCCTAGGGCCGTCCCATCCTCCCTGCCGGGATGCCGGAACCCTCCTTTCCCCCTTCTTCTTCCCTTTCCCCGCCTGCCGGCCGCCGGCGCCCGGCTCCTGCGCGGCCACTGCCGCGCTGCGAGGCTGCGAGGCTGGAGCCGGGGAGGGAGGAGGAGGAGGAGGGGGAGGAAGGAGGAGGAAGGAGGGAGGAGGGCAGCGAGCAGCAGTTGGCGCTGGGTCATGTGAAGCAGATGAACCCGACTCGGGCCTGCCAGCATCTGGGCTCCCCCTCGCCTCTGGGAGGAGGATGAAGGGATGAAGGCATGGAAGGACGCGGGGAGAAAGGGTGCGGAGTGGCTGTATTCACCTCCTCTGCCCACGCGTGAGGATAACGGAGAGAGGCGAGAGCGGCGGGGATGCTCCGAGCGGAGCCCCGACTGGAGGAAGAGAAGGGCAGCGCGGGCCCCGAGCACCCATGGGGCTGGAGACAGGGCAGCTCCTGCCAGGCTGAAGCCCTGGGGAATGGGGCAGCCTCCCTTCTGGTGGTTTTTCCCCTGCTCCTGTCTGGGTGAAGGATGCAGCTTGTGATGTAAAAGAGTGGGGATGCGCCACAGCAATAGAACATCTCTACATATTGCACTAGAGTAGCCCTCATGCAAGGGTGCCACTATTAAATAATTAGATCAGTCAAGAAAGACAGTATGTGTGGGCCTCCAAGAAGTGCTGATTTATTGATTTAAACATGCACAGCGTGTAGCACCCACACTATGATGCCTGTGGTTAAAGCTCTGACTTGTTCCACTGCTTTGCCTCCCCATCAGTATTTTCTTTCTGGGACTGGGGTTATTCTCACCGGGTAAAAACCTGAGGCAGCTGCTGTGCCATGCTCTGGAACAGACTGGCTGGGAAGAGGTTTGCTTTGGGAGGGGACATGTGGAGGTCAGCACTTTCCTTCATTTGTTTTCAGCTGCATTCATGCCACCACGAGGATGCTCATGGTGAGGGTGGATCTGGAGCTTACACGGGATACAGGACATTTCCCTCTTTGCCCCACAGGAAGATGACAAAGTCACGCTCCTGACATGGTGTTGGTGAAGGAGTGGAATGTCTCATTTGAACTGGGGGTGTTGCTGGGTTTGATCTGCTGGCAGACTCAAAGTCAGGACCAGGAGTCCTTATGTACTCTCTGGACATAAAGGGGCCAGGGGGCTGCAAAGTGCTTCTGGGTACAATAACCAAATGCTAGAGCATGAGCACAGTTCCCTCTCCTGTTTTTAAGAGCACAGTCATAAACTCAGAGCTGTTTACGCAGCCCCAGGCAGACTCACCTGTCCAGCTCACTCCACCCAAGGGGATGGCTTTGATTAAGGGGATAAATATTGAGGCAGTTTTGGCCTCTGGCTGCTGAGGGTTAAGACCAAGTAGGTAAGGTGGCCCAGCTCTGCTCTGAAGGCGATCCCAAGGTCAGGACACAGGGGCAAGAAGCAGCAAAGGTATGAATCCCTGTTTCAGGAAATGCAGGGTGACCACGGCTCCATTGCAAGCATAAAGATTGTGGTTTTATGGGCTCATCTAAGCCACATGTACATCCAGCTGCTGAAGTAACCCTGAGGGGCAAACCACTAGAACAAAAACTTCAAAATCTCCTGGAATTTTAAACCCACAAATTTCAGAGAAATGTAAAACTTCAAGTTGCCTCCCAAATGCTGTTCTGCTCTTTCCTTCAAGAGAGGTCACAACGTGTCTCAAGCAGGTTCTGTCTGCAGTGCTGCAGAAGAGCATGAACCCCAGCAGCGGTTCAGTCCTGACCCTGATTGGAACTCGCAAGGAAAAATCACCTTCCCATGCGGATTTTCACTGAAATAGGAGGTGAAGCTGCTTCAAAGGTGCACTCACCATACAGGTGCCTGCTTGTGCTTGTTGCTCTTTAAGAGGGTGCCAAAGCCATGGACTTTGCCCTTGGGGTAGGATGATCCTTCAACTAGCAAAGCCTCAAGGCAGTTTCTCCGCCCTTCGCTCTATGGCACACGTTGCCGTTGCCTTCCAGGTAACTCTCCTGGCAGGATCTGCCTCCAAACGCAGAGCAGACCCAGGATGTGGTGCAGCTTTAGTCAACTGGTGAAAAAAGAGCTCTCCTGGTAGGTTAAATAAGCAGCAGTAGAGATTGGAAACCCCTAATTAGAAAGTAATTTTCTTTAGGCATAGCAGCAAATACTGGAAAACAAAGTTCACTCTGCCCAAAATTGTAATGTTCAGCTTTCAGAGCAGGTGTAGGGAGTTTCATCATACCTAGCTTGAAGTTACCAGCTCCCTACAATAGTCCAGTCTCTTCCCTTTGCACAAAACAGGCATGGGTTTTGGAATAGTTTGGAGACAGCAAGAGAGCATCTTTACTCATGCCACATGTTACAGTGGGGTGTGCCCAAAAGCAGTTGGACTCTCGTACCTGTGAAATCTAAAGCTGCATCTTCCTCATATTCTTTGTAAGGAGATGACCTCTCCTACCCATCCAAGGCCCCACGAACAACACTTACCCAAAAGGAAGTGCTTAACATTTCCTGCAGTGGTGGGAGATATTCCTGCTACATTTCCTTTATCCTCTAATCCATGAAGCAACATTTGTAATAAAAGTAAGTTGCTGTCTGAGTGAAGATAACATGCTCTAGGTACCTGATGAAGTTAACAAAGAACTTAGAAACGGGAACTGTTTCTTATAATGTGGAAAGACAGTGGAGTATTGTCCTTGCCAAGAGCTGATTATGATTACTCAACCAGAAAGAGTGGTTTTGCTCCAGAGCTGGACAAGGATTTTTTCCCAGCTCTTCTCATTTATTCATTGCACCCTTCTTTCCTAGAAAAACGGACCAGATCTGGGTTTCTTCCCTGGTAAAAAAGTCATTCATCTCATTCACATTCCTCTCTAAATTTCCCAGTTATAATTCAGCAGCAGCAGCAGCAGCAAAAGTCCTTTTCCTTAAGGAAATTCCATAATCTCACAAGGTCTCTGGAGCTAGCACTACCCAAACAATACACCCTGGTAGCAAACATGCAGTCTGGAGGCAGCAAAGCTGCTGTCATTGCAACGATTAGGAGCAGGGAATGGCCGAGCTTCTTCCAAGCTGGTTCCTACCATGGCAAGTCCCAAAAACAGATCAGCAACCCTTATATTTAATTTTGACATACACAAAATCCAGCTTCCATCAACCAGATGCCTCTGTGCCAAAATAAAAACATGCTGATTCCTTTGTCTTGGTTCTTCATAACAAAGCTAGGAGGAAACACCATGGCCTTGTGCTGGGGAATTACTGTTGACAATTCATTCGCACTCTTGTTAGCAAAGATTAAAGAACCACAATACTTTACAGGGAATGTGGTGATAGGACTGTGGGTGCCATCAGAATGTCTGAGCTGTTACATGAACATTTCTAGTAGTTTCAGAAAAGCTTAATGAATACTGTCTACCCCCAGAACTGCATTAATTAGCACTAACAGGCTGGAGGAGATGCCGTGCCATGAAGTAATATTCACGCTTACTCCGTGATTTGCATCCGTGAGAGGTGCAGTGCTTTACAGAAGCCAATGTCATTTCCCCCATATGGTACATCTGAAACCCATGGAAGGTGAGCAAAATGCTTTCAAAGAACATTCAGGATTTGCTGAAGGTATCTAACTGCCTGCCTCCCTGTGGGAAGTGTTCAATGGCCTAACTCTTATTGATTGCACAACTCTTAACTCATAATATTTGAGTGGCAGTAAAAGATTAAAAAGCCTCAAAACTTAAAAAGCAACATGGGCCTAAGTAACTTGGGAGATGAAATCCATTTCCAGAGATGATATAAGCTGTTAGGCACATGAATTTCACGTAAATCAATGCAGCTGACTTCTTGTAGCCATGACAAGGGTCAGCCAAACCTAGAAAATGAAATGTCAGGTTAGCCTATGGGTTAATTCACGTGATCCCTTTGAAATTCGTGGTATAAAATGGTCTGACTGCTCATGAGCTCTGATGTAGTTTGGCTGGAGAAGAAGCAATGGCGTCACCTCTTTTCATCTGAAACAATCTGTATCCTCCACACACTGAATATGCCTCAATATCGGGAGGTAGAAGAGAGACTGACGTGACCCAGTTGGTCACCTGAGCCACCAGGTTGCCCTCACCCCCTTCCACGGACCAGGGCCAGCAAAAGAGAGATGGAGGGTTACGTGTACCACCACCAAGCCTGTCCCCATCGCTCCATTTTCCCCCGCAACAGGTTGTGACAAGTTGTGACCTCGTGATAATTCATGCTGAGGACTTTGGAAACCAGGTGGCAACCACAGGGATTTAATTCAAAAAAGTAAAATGCAATTACTCAGGAGCAGGACCTGACTCATAACTGGGTCTGGACCTGTAAACCATGGGAGATAGGGCATGTGCAACACCAACTGTCATGGCACAGCGCGCTTCCGACCGAGAAGATCTCCAGGTTTACTGGGTGAACCACGAGATGTTTCTAGTTAAGCCTTTCAGAGAAACACTGCCCTTCTGAGATGAATGTGGGTGTTATTCCCATGTCATGCTTTCATTAATTTCCAGGACAATCCCCTAAGTAACTGGGGCACAAAAGGCGGGGGGAAAGAGAGAAGCAGGACTTTAGCTTTGGACAAAATAAGCCTCCAGGGCGTCTGATTAATTTTCACACAGACTCTACTTAGAGGATCTCAGAGAGCTGAAGAGGGAAGGAAGCAGACCTCAACGTTCCCAGAGAGCTGGTGCAATAAATCCTCCCTTCATTAGGCAAGGGAAGTGCGTGCTGGCAGGATTATTATGCAGGGAAGCAAAACTCGGTCCTCACGAGGCAGCTGAAACGGATGGTGGGGACAAGCCAACTCCAGCTGGTTGGTGCTATGACCCTGGGCTGGCAAATCCTGCCTTCTGCCTCCAGCTCCAGCCCGGGGCTGGTGTGGAAAGGGACAGGAGTCACGCGTAAGTCGCCTGTGTCCCAGTTAGCTCCCAGTAATCCCGGCATCCAAGAGGCCAAACAAAGCAAACAGCTCAAGTGTGCATAAGGGACCAAAGAGGAGCCACGTGTGCCACCAGCCCTCCCAGGGTCACCCACGACTCAGTGGAGTGATGCTGGAGAAAGGGGCCATTCTTGCAGTTCCTTCCTCTTTGCACCCATCTGGGTCTGGGACCGAGGAGAAGAAAGAAGGAAATCTTCCTGATGGAACATGCTGTAAGCCACGCCTGTCCTTGCAGAAGGAATAGGAGGGATGAGGGGATGAGGGATTCCCCTCTTTGATGCAGGTCAAGTCCTCACAAATCCCTTCTCCCATGGGGTAGAGGGGACAAGTGGGACGATGCTTCCCTTTTCTTCAGGGTTGAGCAAAGCTCTGCCTCAGAAGCTTCTTCCTGTTCACAGAATATTGCCATTTTCATCAGAAATGGCTTGAAAGCAAACCAGTGCAGGAAGCAGCAGACATGGCAGGGGTCCCTTCCATCCATAAAAAGGGATGGGTGTTGCTGGGAGATGGAGAGGCTTTTCCCCAGGGGAGGAACAGGAGCTCCAGAAGATGCTCATGGTGCTGGCAAAGGGCATGGTTTGGCTGGGGGAGACCTGGAGAGATACCCTCAGACCACCAGCGTGGCCCCAGTGCAGGCAGAAGTAAAATGCAACTAGTAAGAGAAAATCTCTTTCATCCAAAGGCAAGTGAATAACCTCATCCATGCAGGGGAACTGCTGAGCAAATGGCAAGTGAGTGAATGGCAAGAACCTGAGAACAAGGCTGGAGAAAGGCAAAATTATTCTCCCCCACACCTTCCTCAGATGCTGCAGTCGACTGGTGCTGGTGAAAGTCAGCCAGAAGCCTTCTTTGATGCCAAAAGGCAGCACAGGTGATTGTGAAGGACATCAAATGAATCAGCGGAGAGAGCCAAGCCCAAAAACGTGCCTCCTGTTAGGCAGAATCTACATGTACTTCTTACACTGAGCTACATAATGAAGTACTTTCTTTTGTGCAGATGAATAAACCAAACTTATTCTCATTTGTTTGGCTTTTTGTACTGAAATAGCCTTTGTACTTTGCATGATTTCAGATATTAAGACTATTTCTGTAGTTTCACACTGCCTTCTACTGAGGATTGTAAAACTTACACCAGTTGGAAAAGCTTTCTATTATACATTTGGCAGAAAATCCTGAGAACATTTCAAAATAGCATTGAAATAATTATTAAAAGATTTTTCTAAACAAATGTCGCAAACATAAAAAGCCACTCAGACAATCTTTCAATACATAATTGCAACCTTAAAAAAGGGCTTACGAGATACTAAAGTGACACAGTAAAATGACAATTTTATCAATTGAAATAAGATGTACTGTAAGCTTGCTTTTCAGTTTCTGTTACTTTTTGGTTATACTTTTTTATTTCTTCAAGTGTTTTTCTCTACTCCATTGCTTGCCCACCAAACAAAATCAGGGAAAGCTCCTGTAGGTGTTAGTAGGGGGTAGCCTAATTTCAGATGCAGGTGTGGTTTTTCAGGTAACCTTTTCTTATTGAAAGTTTTCACTATCTCTGTGAGGCAAGATCATTACCTCAGTTGAACAGATGGGAAAATGGAGTCATAGAGAGATCAATTTACCTGGGTAAGATCCTGTACCAAATTGGGCACAGAGAGAGAGAGAGACAGACATAGGAATAAATCACAGGCCTCATGACACCAAACTCTTTGTGCTGGCTTGAGACCCCTCTTCTTCCCCCAGCTAATGAATCGGTGATTAACAAAGGCTGCTCCATTTCTGACAGTTTTATCGGTGATTTCTACTTTACACTTTGGTTCACTTTGGCTTTTTTTAATCTTTATGAGGCAATCCTCGCAAAGAGAGGAAGGGAACAGAAAATAAATCTTGGAGCAAGTAAGCCCTCATGTCATAAAGGTGCAGCGAACAGATCTTATATGTCAGAAGATATTTATCTGACCAATAATGTTTGCATTTAGACCGAGTCAATAACAAATGCCCAAATTACATTTAATATGAAAACATTTAAAATGGGCTCATCTCTTCTAAATAAACACAGCACTAGTCATAATGGTGCTCTGCTAGAGCAAAGACTCAGTGTTACTTGATTTATTGTTTAACTTGAGTCTGATTGCTGCCTATCTGATGTCTTTGCGAGCATGGGCTTCTATTGCTCATCTGAAAACTATTTCCTTTTCATTACTGAGGCACACCAGGAATAAACCCCAGCTCTCCTGATACCCTGTCCAGAGTGGGCACCACAAGACTATTAACCCTCAGCTGAGGAAACTGGAGGATTTGATTAGTTCACTCCACAAAGGCTGCTCATTTCCTCTCCATACACAGTGGTGGCCTGGTTTCTGAGCATCCCGGGGTCTGCATGGTTTGCAGCAACCTGCGATGTCCCTGTGATGTCTAACTCTGTTTGCATGGGCCACACAGACCCAGAGCTGCTGAAGACCAGCCCTGAGAAGGGCAGGAGAGCCTGGAAGTGTCCCAGTGATGGGACTCAGCAGTCCTTGCTTGGTGTTGTTTGGGACAGGAGAGTCTTGGGTATTGATGCCTCTTTGAGGACTCTTTATATATTTTGTCTAATGACTGTAACAGGCCTTGCAGACATATGTGAGGCTGTAGAGTAAGTGACATAGATATTTCTCCCCAAAAATAAGGGACAAGAAGCTGAAATTCATATGTCCTGGGAAGGTCTCAAATCACAGAGCCTCTGTATTAAAAGGGTGAACATCTTAACCTAGTTGCTCTGGCTTCAAAAATGCTCCTGTTGCTCAGGCTGTCATCCCCTGCTCCATTTTTGCAGGAAAGGATGGATCAGTGCTGATTAATAAAAAGTCATTATTATACATCTAATCCCCACTTTGAGAACATCTGTAACCTGTCTGACACTACCTCAGAGCTGGATTTTCAGATGAGATGTGGGACTTGCACAGTAGCACCTTTTCCCCATGACCACCTTGCCTGCTGGGAGTGGGAAACAGGAGTTATTTTGTCTCTGAAGACTGATGAGCTCCACTGAATTCTCAGCTACCAAAAACCCAGTGCTTGATGGCTATTATAATGGCAGTTTCTGCAGTTCTGTAGTGTTGTTGCAGTCTTTGGGCTAAGGAAAGCTAGATGCCTGTTTTTCAGATCAAAAAGGTTGTGATTCTGGTTGAATCTGTTCTCTCCCACCTATTTCTCAGTGACATTTCAGCTTGTATTATCCCTCTATCTTCACCTGTAACCTGACTTTGATCATAATGCGCTTCTCTCTGTCCTAAGAAGAGTGTGAAGTGTAACTCATTAAGCACTGAGAGGTGAATATAGATTTCAGACATAACACACAAATCAACTACTGTTAAAGTGATACCTTTTGCAGTGACTCTTTGGGCTTGTTTCATTTAAAAAATGGCAAGAATTTCTATCCAGATTAGCTATAGCAGCATATTCCATTGGTCAGAAAGAATACCTGGCAATTAAGCTATACAACAAACTCACTAATATTTGTGGTTTGGCTTTGCAGGAACACTGCATGATGATGATGGTGACTGTACTCTTTGTTGATAAGATTTTGAGTACATTGAAAACATTTTCATATTAAGTGTGTCGGAAGGGCTGTTATTAAGGGATTGAACAGGCTTAAACACAATCATGGTTGGTGAAATACATATTTTCAGGCAAAACAAGAATTTCTGCAGCAATTCTTGTGGAAAGCTATATGGGAGTAGGAGAGGAGATAAAACCCAAATGCCCCAGAGTCCTTGATGTTTGCAATCACTGCTTAACTGCAACTAAATACAAATAAGCTGCACCTCCAAAATTGGACAAACACCTGTGTTGGGAGTTGACTGCATTCATACATTATCCTTTGCATATTCAAGCTGTAACAAGGGAAACCAATGATAAAAGGCTCTCCTGTGCCTTGTCTTCACGGGATTGCTTGGGGTCCACCACCATGGATGGTGGCAGGGCTGTGCTGCTGTCTGGGGACCATGGCTTGGATGTCCCCATCTGATGGGCACATGGCTGGAGTAGGGTCACACGTCCCCAGCAGGTTTGGACCATCTCAGAGGGGCAGTGATGCTATTTCCCCACCGTAGCCCAGGCTCCTCATTTAGAGCAATGCTAATTTTCCTGTCCCCTGGCTCGAGGTCAGACACTTCTGCCCCTCCTCCTCATTCCAGAGCCAGCTGCCTTGCTGCAGTGACAGTGACCTTATGATCTGAGAATGCAAGCTTGCCAAATCTCATGATAGATGACGTTTTTCTGAAAACCTGCTTTTCTGGGCTGAATCCAGAAGGTGAAGGAGAATATCACCCAACTCTGCGCATTTTATTAATTCCATTATTTTAAAGCAGTCTTAATATTTTTGAACCTTAGTAATTTTGAAACGGAGTGTGTTCTGCTGGCTAGAGTCAAGGGAATTGTCTGATATATTAGGCTAAACTTTCTACTGTATGGTGATGAATATTTGCATATGGAAGACTCTGTCCTAGTTCATTTTATAATGACAGTAACCAGTTTTCATATAATTTCTCTGGTTGTTGTTTCGTGAGGAGACTACTGTACTTGCAGTCTTCCAAAAGCTCAGCTGCCAGCTTCATGTGAAGAGGGGACTGAAATAAATGGGAAATAAATGAGAAAAAGATGAACAAAGCCAATAGTTAAAGGGTCAGAGCGGCAACTTCTTTGCAGGAGGAGAAACATTAATTAAATGTTCTTTCTCCATAACTTGCTTGGAAACACAGACTGAAAAGCTAACCTGGGTGGTCTTGTTTCAAAGGAATTAAAAGAAAGATGTTTTCTTTGTGCAGAGGGAGAAATAGGCACAAGTTTTTCCTGCCCCAAGTGGGATAAAAGGGCCAAGTGCTGGGAAGCAGAGAAGTGGGTGGAAAATGGGCAAAATGCTGCCTATAAAACTGATCCTGGAAATCAGCAGTGCTGGCACCAGTCAAGAGGGCAAGTTCTTAGAGAGGACTGGCAGTGGGATTTGTGTTGCTGATGACACAACACAGTGGCTGTGTCCCAGTGCCTGGGCTGGGACAAGCCTTCTCCTGGGCAGGGCTGTGCAGCATCAACACAAGTGAACTGAGCTGGGAAAACACAGTCATTAACTAAATGCTACTATCATTATTATTCTGAAAAATAATTGAGAATGGCAAAGTTCCCAACATCTCCCAGTGCTCTCTACACAGGTCTCCCCCTATTTTGTAGTCACTGTTTTTCCCCTTTTCCCTTTTTATGGCTGTTATTACTGGAATTATTGCTGTGCAAACAGGGTGTCTGGCTATGTGAAACACTGAAGTTACAGTTTCCCTCCTAGATGGCAGTGTAAATTATTACATGGGCTACCCTATAATCTTTGGTCATGTTCCACAGCAAGGTAATTGATTCCCAAGTCACTAAAGCTAACTAACATGACTGTAAATCTAATGCTTGAGCAGTGTTTGCTATTAAAAAGTCAACATCTACAATAGTTACTACACTGCAATTACTGGAAAAATGCTGATTTGCTCTAGACTTGGAGCAGGGAATAATTGTAGCCTCTCTTGAGACCAAGAGCGTGATAATTGGTGGTGAATGGTGGGTTTTTCCAGTGGTGATCACATAGGTTGTCTCTATGGTTATTCCCAGAACTCTTATAGCATCACAGTTCCTGCAGCTGCCAGTGCTGGGCTGGGTACTTCCACCAGCGTGTGGCCAAAATAAATAAACCCTCTGGGAAGAGCACACATACTCAGATTTTGAGCTGGTACAGACCTACAGTTGAGGCTGAGGACTGTACACAGAAATCTGCTGCCTTCTGCTGCCACTTCCTAAGCCAAAAGAGAAATCTCATGACCTCTGAATTCAGGCCTCTGGGCTACAGCCTACCTAAAACCAGGAAGGTTTTTCAAGTCATGTCACTAGATTTTTAACTTTTAAGAATGATGCACTGAATCTGTGTGCAGCGTGCTCTAGCCTTGGATTCTCTAGAGGAACTGGGACAGTGTGCAGCAACCACTGCTCTGCTTTTCAACCCGATGGGAAAAGCTCTGGAGATCAGGATATGGCTGGTCCTTGTGGCTTTCCATGCCACTACGTCCATGGGAGTGAGGACAATGTTACAAGGCTCCCACAAGGAACAAGGATGTCAGTTCTCAAGGCTTCAGATGGTTATTTCAGCTAAAATACAGCCAATACCCAGACCTGGAGAGTGGAGACCCCATAACAGGCCATTCTATTGCTGTCAGGGAAGGAAAGAACAACCCTTGAGAGGAGTTGATTTCAGGAGCAGCTTACTAAATACTTTATGTACGCCTGTGCAAAATAGCTGGGAAAAAATCTGGAAGTCTTCCCTTTCCATAGCTTTCACTAGAAATTCTTTTTCCTGCTGATTTCCCCTTGCAGAGAAACAAGCAAGCCCAAGCAAATAAACAAGGCAATCCATAGGAAATACTCAATTTCCGTCTCATCCTTTTATTCCTTCAAAACAAAATCCTTAAAATGCTGGATGGTTGAGGACAGCTTGCTGCTTCTGACAAACAGAATCAAGAAGCTGCCACCTGCTTTGATGCTTCACTAATTTTTTTTCCAAACTAGTGAAGAAAACTGATTTCTGCACTACCGAGCGACCAGGAACAAAATCACATGAATGATGGTGCAGAACTGCAAATATCATCTTTATACACTCCCTGCCAGAAACAGCAAATAATAATAACAACAATAATAATAGTAATAGTAGTAGTAGTAGTAGTAGTAGTAGTAATAGTAATAGTAGTAGTAATAGCAATAGCTTAGAAAAAATAGTTTGTTTGACCCTAGAGTTGAATATAAATGAGTGCACAAGTTAAACACCAGCATCCTCCTCACCACTATCACAGCATGGGCAGAGTTCTGTGCTGCTTTGACTGGGGATGGAGAGGGACACAGACATGGACACAGGCTCTGTGTGGCAGGTCCCTGCAGGCTGCCTGCATGGGGACACCTTCCTTCCTTGCAGCGCTTGTGCCAGCTTGCACAAACTGGGACAACTGAAATTAGAAGTAGGAAAGCGGTCGGGGGGAAAGGAAGAGAAGAAGAGAGGGGGAAAAAAACCAACCCAAAAGAAAGTCAGATGTAAGGAATACTTTTTAAAATGAGTCAGTGTAGCAGTGACTGTTTATATTGCAGCTGAGCATTGTTGTACTTGTGTGGCTGTTCATACATCATTGTGCTAATGAGGTAATGAGTAACTAGTATACTACAGGATGCTTTATTTCCACTGAACAATACAAACCCTCTCAAAGTAAGGTTTGAAACCCAAAACCAAACATCTGGGATGCTTTGGGAATGGTGGTAAGAGAAGGAAAGCGAGCCCTGGATTCAGCCCTGTCCCCCTGGGAGCTGTCTGGCGTTTCACAAAGCACCTTTTCTTGGCTTTCCTTGCCCACGGACTGACACGAGCTCACTCTGCTCCCACTGGGTGAGCATGAGAGGAGCAGGAAGAGGGCCCTGCTGACCTTCATGCTGGGAAATGAAAAAAAAGTATCTGCATTTACCCCTTATTATCCTGCAGTTGTCTGGGCCCTCATGGAGCACCAGGACCGGCCTCCTGACAGTACTGCTCTGCCATGCCTGCCAAAAATCCTCCCTAAACCAAGCCATTCACACAGAGCCAACAAGGGTCTGGGTGCTTAAGGTGGGGCTGAAATGTTAAATACCGTGCTCATTTATTTAGGACCTCTTCAGCCTACAGTAACTACAAGCAATAATTGGATTGTGCTCAGCATAGCTGGATTGATTTGCTACTTAATAATAAAACCAGGCCCTCTGTTTATAATGGCATCCCTAGAAACGAGGAGGTTGGGTGAAAAATGCATTCAAGGCGCAATGCTAATGCTGAATGTGTCTGCTGAAAACTCACGTGGCTCTGGGTGCAGAGCAGGATCTCTGCCAGATGCAAATGTTGTACTGGCGACTGATAAAACATGCACTTTGTGACCTCCCGTGCCTTCCATGGAATATTTACCAACTTTGGCAGGCTGTTATTTAGCGTTTTGACAAAGGATGGTGGACACAGTGTATTTTTCCACGGTTTTCTGAAGGTTGTGGCTAACCCCCAGTGCAATCTGCAGTGGCCTCTGGTTGCCTCCAAGGGAAGAGAGGCATTTAGACTGAATTACAGAGCAGCACCAGGGAGCCGGCCTGCCCAAACCCCCGTCTTCATCTGAAACAGAGCCTAAAGTTACATAAATATGACAAACCCAGCACCCTCTGCGCAGCGCCCTGTGGATGGGTATCCATGCAGACAGGGCTGTTTCTCCAGTGCTGCTCCTTGCTGCTCCTCACTGGCAGCTTGAGCAATGGAATGGGAGCAGGTGGCTTGTGCCTCACTGCTCCTTTCTTCAACCAAGTGCCCTGGCACTACTGGCAGCAGCTTAAGGACCGTAATTATGGCTACAGCATCGCTAAGGGGTGTTTGAGGATGCCAGCCCACTCTGGAGGCATAAACATAACTCAGCTTTCTGTGGGCTTCGCCTTTTTTGAGCAACCGTGATGCTCTGACTCTTTCCTGAGCTTGTAGCTGTGGAACGCATTGGGTACCCAAAGCCACCTGAGGCTTCCTGGGGAATGATACCCCTGAGGATGGCTGCAAAAAGAGTCACTGCAAAAAGTGCTTTTGCTGCTGCTTTGCATCCAGCATTGTCCAGGCACGAGGAGCTGGCCCTGCATTTTGGGTGCTATGTGGGCACAGAAGATGCTTGTGAAAGGGCACATTTCTCCCTGTGCTACAGTATCCAGACCTTTTGCTGGACCCTACTGTAATCACAGAATCACAGACTAAATGAGGTTGGAAAAGGCCTCTGAGATCATCAAGTCCAACCTATGACCAAACATCACCTTGTCAACCAGACCATGGCTCTGAGTGCCATGTGCAGGCTTTCTTTAAACATCTTCAGGATGCTGACTCTGCTGCCTCCCTGGGCAGTCCATTCCACTGTCTCGTCACCCTTTCTGTGAAGAAATTCCTTCCAATGTCCAACCTGGACTTCCCCTAGCACAGCTTAAGACCGTTTCCTCTCCTCCTGTCACTTGTTGCCTGGGAGAAGAGTCTAACCCCCACCTGGCTACAACCCCCTTTCAGGTAGTTGTAGAGAGTGATAAGATCACCCCTGAGCCTCCCTTTCTCCAGGATAAAAGATCTGCAATGTACCAAAATAAAAATACAACCCTCATGTAGGCAGTGACCTGTACTGAACCTGCCGTTGTGCTCAGTATGGCAGATGCAAGGTGCTGTCAGCAGAGTCTGTCAAAATCAGTTTGCAACAGCATGAATTTAGAGAATGTTTTCATTTCTGTTTCTGTAGTTTCTAGTAATTGATGGCTTACTGTTATAGTACAATTATGATTTATAATTATCGACAGCTTGATGAGCTAGAAGGGATTAAAGCAAGATTCTGCTGAACGTGGTAGATTTTAGTTGGGAAATCAGGCCTGAATGTCCATACATCTAAACATGCTGCCACATCTCATGTAAAGTATTTGGTGCCTAATGCTGCCCTGGTGCAGTGCCAAGAGACCTTGTGCCAAATGTCACATTTAGGCACGCAGAGATCTTGGTTCATCTCAAATGGAGACTCGGAGTTGCATTAACTTGAGGCAACTCATTTGGGGCGATGTGCAAGTAATTGCTGAATTCCAAGTGCTGAGAAATCAGCCTCACTTTTCGGAAGTGTTTGAATTGGCTTTTTGGACTGCTGTCTCCCTTCCCAGCACAACAAGAAACATCCTAACTCAGAATCCTCTTTGAACATGCCCACAGAATAAAACCAAAGGTTGCTGCAAGGAGGTTGGCAGTTTGCTTGTTTTAAGAACTCTTCCCCATACACATGCATATGTTCATGTGCAAAATTGATGTATAGTTGTTGTTCTAGTGATGGATGTATTTCAATGAGAAGTAGGACTAGTGGGTGACTGTGCTGAAGGAATTTTGAAGGCAATCCTGAAGGTGCTGTGCATTATGTACCATCATCATTTAGTAAGACTTTATGCATCCAGGGTGACTAGAGTTACCCAGCTGCAACAGACTGTGTTTGGGGCATTTGAAGCTGTCCCACCTCCCCACCTTGGTTATCCTCAGTACTGAAGGAACAAGGGAGAAACCCCTGAGAGAAAAACTCCAGATTATTCACTGCATGACAGCATGTCACCAAATAAAAAGAGAAAGCATGAAAAGCAGGTCATGCCTGTCATCCCCAGTGCGAATCCCCTCTGATGCTGACAGCCCTCATTTCACGATTTGCGCAGCCGGTTCCCTCTCCTCGCGGGATAATTAACAGCCAGGCTGGGCGACGGCTGACCGGGATCTCTGCCCTAGGGTCACCCACACTGGGGCTCAGATGTCCTGCCTGTCCTGGAGGAGGAGGACCCTGCCCTGAGGAAGGGTCTCCAGATGATGCAGCCGTTTCCTGCCATGCACCAACTTTCCCCTGCTTTATTGGCCAGGGTGGAAGGAGATAGGGACATCAGGCAAAAAACACTGCCCATATTAATAAAACAGGTAAAGCCTTATATCTTGATGTCCATGGCTATGAGTTATGTGCATTTAAACCAGCCCTACCACTCAATCTCTGATTTTGAGGGATTTAAAGCCTGGCCTAACTCATGACATGACTGCACATCCTAGAAGAGAAAGGTCTTTTGAAGCAATTTGAGCTCAGTGAGCCCTCTTGAGAAGCTATCTTACCTCGCATTTCATCTTCACTCTTGGAAATACATCACCCTTGCTCCGAAAATCAGACTCTTGTATTCTGCATGAAGCAGGTTCTTCTATGTGAAGTGAGCTGAACTGAATAAGTCTAATCTCCTTTTGTCACTGGTGCCACTAATGAGCCCATTGGTGTGAGAATGGACGCAGCCCTTTCCTGGTCAGCAGACACATTTAATGCTGTCTGCATGACCAGCCCCAGAGCAAAGGGACTACTTTGGTAAAATGGAAAGGTGTTGATGAAAGTAGTATTTTGGCAGAGAAAGTACTCATGACAAAATGCCCTGGAAATTTATGTTTTGCTAAAAGTCATATTTGGCTGTGAAAAAGCGGGGAAGATTCACAGCAACTTATTTTTATTTAAAAAAAAAAAAAAGCTTTAATTTGCAATTGTTTTTTAAAGCTTGAGAAAAGCATGTAATACAAATACTGTCGCAATCAATATATGTCAATTTTTCCAAACATTGGGTTGTGAATTTTAAAATCTGAAATGCCTTTTATCAGGCAGGGCCCAGGACTAAAACAAGGCGAGAAACTCTCAGAGAATGAGAATTTAATTTCTTCCATATCCTCTTTCCAGGACCTAATCTCATGAGGGTCAGATGTGTTTTGGGAAGACAGCACTGCTGTAGCTGTGTCTTTCCATTCTTGATTACAAACCATCTCAGCCTGGGGGTGATGCACAGCTTCTCCACACACCTCCACCACTAACTGCCCAGCACGGGGCAGCTGGGTGATAGAAACTCACAGAGGCTGAGCCAAGATCAGGTTTGTTCTACAGACCTGAGTATTTTGAAATATGTGTTATTTTACACATGCTCCCCTGGTCTGGGCACATTATACATTCTTATCATTGTATAAGAATGTATAGGAATAATAAACTCTTATTATTTATATAAAAGACAAACTTAAACTCTCAGCTCCAGGGCTTGATTTTTCAGCTCAGGTAGCAAATGCTGAGTGTGATGGATCCAACACCAGGCACTGGCTGTGTTGATGGCTGTCACGACAGGGGTGCCAGCTGCATCACTACGGTACCCTCTGGCAGCACATCAGCAGCTGCAAGAATGTACAGGATTAGTAATAAATCAAACACATCCTGTGAACATTGTTGCAGGATATGATTAATTTCCACGTATGCCAATAGCGCAGTGAGCCAGCTCCTCAGTTACTATAAAGCTGCCTAATTCTGGACTTCGGGATTTGGCTTGGTGTTTGCTCACTTGAGACTCACAGCCAGTTTGCCCATATCAGCACGTATTGTATTGGCTTCCCTGTTCAAGGTCAGATCCTGGTAAAATCTGCAATTTACAGCAAAGGAAGTTTGCCTTGAAGCAATGGACAGAGATTAATGAGAGTTGCTTTGCATGCAATTGCATTCCAGAAAAACATATACAATTGGTATATCCTGGGGAAAGGGAGCTTGCATGGGTCCAAGCAATGAATCCAAGAGCCAGAAGAGACCACAGTGGACAAAGCCACTGTAGAAATACACAGACAGAAGTAAATGACACTGGATTTCCAACACCTGTTGCCACATGCCAGAGAAAAACATTATGGAATAGAGAATCCTCCACTTCTGCTCCTCACCCTGCTTCCTAAAAGCCTATATAACCCTCTACCTGTAGAAGCAGCTGACCTGACCCAGCTCTCCATCAGCCTGGTATAAATCAGCAGTAAACTCACTGTCATAATTCACATTTACCCCTGCATAAACATGGATAGAATTCAGCCTGTTAATATTTCTGCATTTATTATCCCTCCATCCTATCCCCACACAGACTGCAGGCTTGTAAGGGGAGTGGGGCTGGTGCAGCCTATCGTAGCTGAAACATCCTGGGTGGGGGGAAAGATCCCAATATCCTTCTGCAGAATGGCCAAATGAAGTCAAGAGGGAAAGAGCCACTCCTGAAGATCTGTGGGGTGGATTTTGAGTGCAACTCAATTCAGACTGTGTTTTCCTGGTGCTTGGGTTGAAATGACATGATTATGTCTCCGCTGAATTGTTGGCCTTTACAGTGTTTGGATTTCCTGGTGACTCCATTGTGAAGGGTCCCATTCACTCAGGCGTGTTTACCCAGCTGCAGGAGCTTCTCTAGAGCTGCTGTGCTCAGGAGCTGGACATAGCACTATGGATTGTGGGAAAGAAAAAAGCAATGAGCTCAAGAAGAATAAACCTAAGAAGAAATCATGCTGGAAATGCTGCACTTGCTATGGGATGGCCATGTGCATGAAAGGCCTCATTCCATGGGTGGCAGTGAGCAAGTGCTCTTGCTGGGAGCAGGGCACTCAGGGGCTCTACATCACCTTTTCAGGACAAAATCATGTTGGTTGCCCCAACAAATGTGCTAAGGTTTTGCACTCCAGTGATATAGCAGATTTTAGCAACTGAAAGAAAGGCAGCATTGGTGTTTAGATGCCCATTGAATCTTTAGTGAAAGTCAGGGAAGGGATGTCAGTTTAAGAAAATCATCCCAGCTTGCCTGGTGTGCCAACAAGGGACTGTCCATCAACTAGGGAAGATTCTAGCTGAGGACCAGGGGAGGGCCTGAATATCCTTTCCCTGGGGAGCCTTTCCCTGGGTAAGAGGACAGAAAGGCTACCCTAACCTTAACCCTAATGCCAGCCCTAACCCTGACCTCAACTCTAACCTTACACACACTCATCCTGTCTGTTCACACAAAGCACAGAGCACAGGGTGGCCCCAGGCCCATCCCCACTGTAATTCACACAAACATTTGAGGCAGAATGTGTGCAGCAGCCTTGCATGTGCGTGGGGGCCTTGCAGGGAGGTGCAGTGCTTTTGTGCTGCCTCCCACGAGCTGCAGGACAGCACCCCAGACACTGAGTCGCCTCTGCTCATTCACCCACACAGGGAGACTGAGCGGAGCCTTTCAGCCCTCGCTCCAGAATGTGTGTAAAGGGACCTTAACGACCAGAAGGAATCAAATTCTTTTAAGCACATCTGCTTGGATCATGGGTAAATCTGCGGGCTGGAATATGGGGCTTCTAGTTGACTTTGCTGTATGAAATCCCACTGCTGCCAAAAGGTGAAAAAATTCCCATCTCGGTGCTGGGCTTGTCTCAGATAGCTACAGAGAGAGAAACACCACCAGTGTACAGTAACTGCTTTCTCTTAAAAGAGAGCAAGGGAGAGGAGCAGCAATAATAATAAAAAAGGGCAAAGACACATTCAGCCTCTAAGGCTTATAAGAAGCAGCTCAGCCTTCAATAAGCAATTCTTTGAAAAGAAATTAATGGAAAAGGTTACAAGCCTGTTCTTGAGCAGAGCCTGTCACACGGCTCTTTCACATCGTTTCTACAAATGGAACAAGTTCGTGGCATTTCTTTTCATTTCAGATGCCCTGAAAGGCTGCATTACTCACTGGACCTTGTATTTTTCCCTTTCCCGTTTGCACAATGCACTGAGGAATTCCTCGTGGGTGATTCAGTGGGAGATGCGCGCTGAGCCCAACCTGCACACACAGCCACCGAAACGGCACCCGCGGCTGCCTCTGCTGGGATACAAGGAGCCCTGTCTATCCAACCCCTGCTTTGCAGAAAAGAAACCATGAAAAAGAGGGAAAAAAAAATCAGGGACTGCTGGAATGGAGCTGTCCCTACACCCGGAGGAGATGGTTGCGGATGCGGCGCAGTTGGGAAATCGGATTAAGGGTGGGATGGGGAAACGGACCCTGAACTTTGCAAACGCGGGGTTGCCCTTCTCATGCAGCCGGGCTCTGTCACTAGGTGGTACTGTGCATCACAGCTTCGTGCCTTCTCCTAATTCCTCACTCCCTCTGTCCATTCCCCGGGTTAGATGTTTTACTGGCAAATATCGTGTTTTGAGAGGGGGGAACCTGTTGTTCAAATCCTCTCACTGCTCCTCACTTCACAGACTTTATTGCTGAATACAGCTAAAGACTCTGATTCAGCAAATACTCAGGATTGGTGCCTGACTTGAGTTTCTGCTGTCGAACAGCTCATGTTTAAGGCTGCCTCGTGGAGCCATTTGGTGGTGGGTTATGACACCTTTCAGGTACAGATGCTCAGGCTCATGAAATGGAAGGAAAACCCAGAGAAACCAGGAATGGGTCTATGAAAATAGGGAAAGAAATAAGATCTTTAATTTTTTTTTTTTTTTTTTTTTTAGCAAAACCCCTTATCAGTCCTATAACTGCCTGGAAAAAGACAACGGAGAGATTTGTTGGATTTTCACTGCGCTCCTTTGGATTCCTGGCAAAAACCCAAATTCAAGGGATTTGAAAGTACTTGGAAAAGGTGTCATTTCTTGCTTGTGCAAGAAAGTCTGAGCAGCAGGGCCACATAACACACCTACCCTTGCTTCCACACCAGGTCCTGCTGTACATGCTTGTTAATCCAGCTCTGCCTCCTGATTCCTGGTCTCAGCCCTGCACAGTGGTTTTGCTCCTACCAGCCCGTGGTGCAGAAGCTGTCCCTTGCATTTGCAAGATGGTTGACTGCATGAATTTGGTGCTGAATGATGGTGCTGTCTCTCATTAAGAGAAGTATTTATCATGCACAGTGCAGCTTTTATAGCTTGGCTGAAGTCTCTTGTTAAGTGCACTTTTATAAACTCAGATTGTCCCAAAGCAATTCTAACAACAGAGGAGGAAACAGACACACAGGCATCACAGGTCTTGCAAGATCCCAGGATGCTCCAGAGTCCTTGGCAAAGCTGGGTGCAGAGCCCAGTGTCCTTGTCTCAGGCCAGGACCATGGATCCAAGGCAAATTTCTCCTTGGATTAGACATTGCTATTCATGTCTTTCCTTCAAAAATAAAGGCACTTATTCAGCATTTTCCATCATTCAACTACCCCTCAAAAGCCTCCCCAGTCCAGAACAGCATTGGAACAACTGCTGATTTGAGATCCAGCTTTGGCCCAGTCTGACTCCACGTTCCACATGGCTCTTACAGTACTAATTTAAAACTCCCTTTATTTTTATAGCTATGAAAACTGTCAAATGTTAGTGATTCTGCAGATTTCCCCAACTGCCAAATGGCCCAGCAAAATCCTTTTGGAGTATTTTTTCTGAGTGTGCTTCATTTTGCATGAAGATTTTCTGGGTATTTTGAAATAAAAAGGATGAGCGTATTGATGGGTGATCAAAATGAGGTTAGTGATGACTAACATAGGAGTCTTCTTCAAAATAGCTGGTCGCGTGCTCCACAGCTGCTGCACCACAATGCTCAATCACTCAGCTGCTCTCACTCCTGGGGTGCACCATGGACTTGTGAAGCAGCATTTGGCATCCTGAGTGGCATTTGGGTTTTGCCTCAGAGAAAGGTTAGAAGCTGTGTCACCTGCAAGCACTTTAATTTGCTTATGAACGGGAGATAGGGTGCAACTCCTGGCAAGAATGGGCAGAGCAAAAAATACTGGAAAGCAGGAGGAGAAGCAGCAGATGGAAGGGAAGCAGGTCTGTGTGAATCTGTAAGGGGGCAGATACGTGGTATTTCAAGGGCACTGCAGCTCTCCAAGGCCACAGGTTTGTCCTCACTTTGGGTTTGTCACCCTGCCCCAGTCTCATATCTGCTACTCAGACAGCAGCCTGGCTGCACCAAAGCAAACAGTGGCTGAGAATGAAAGAGGAAAGCACATCCCATGAAAAGATGCATGTGAGCAGAAAGATTTGGAGAAGACCTTTCCTTCAAAAAATCCTTTGGAGAAAACCCCAAGAGGCCATCCAAATACACTCATCCCTAAAACACAACAAACTTGTGAGACACGGGAGCAGATGCCCCACTGAGAAAACTTATGACTACTCTGTATTAATATCAGTTAATCTCTGGAGATCTGCAAGGTGTCTTGAGCCCTGTTAGAGGAGATGGGGACTCTTGAACGAATTCCAGGATAATGAGATCCACTGAGAGTTGGGTTAGCGACATGAAAAGGGATGCGGTAAACCAGCAGTTATCAGCTTTGACAGAAATTAGCTCTGCCCACCCTTGAGCATTCACAAACCATTTCAACACCATGCATGCTGTATTCCCTGCTGCACTTCCCTGGCCAGGTTGCATTTAGTTCCAACTCTCTCAAGTCTGATGCAAGAGGGAGGGGAAGCTGTAATGGCTATCATGTCTTTCCCATCCATAGCTAATGGTTAAGACATTATCCATGTGTATTAATAAATGAGAGACACTGGCCTAGGCTGAAGGTGAAGTGGGTGGAAGATGGTCCTGGGCAATCCTAGACCTCTGCAGGGCAAACGGATTCATCTTTCCTGGTCACCTCCAGCTATTGGTAGGAAAGACTTTATGTATGAACTTTTTGCTTTATGTATGAACCGTAAGATAAGATGAATCAGAGGAATGAGTTTGTGCTTGTTACACCATCCATGGGTAAGTATGTGATTAGTTTTGCTATTATACATTCTCCCACTCGGGATGGCAGTGGATTACTCCTTGGAGCCAGCGTTGATCACCAGCACCCAACAAAGGGCCAAGGCTTAATCCCTTCTGGCTGGTTTTGTGTTCACGGGGGATCATCCTCATGGCTTATCCTTGCAATGCGACTCCTTGGCAAAGCCAGCGGCAGCGCTTGAACCTGGGGCTTGCACATCAAGACCACCCAACAAACCCCTTATGACCCATGGGTGTAAGCCAGTGCAAGGACAGCCCCTCCAGGCTGGGGTGACTCTGAAGCCTTTTGCTGAGGCTGGATAATGAAGGCTGTAGATGAGAAGGACTTTGGTCACGATGTCCCTGCACAAAGGGCTCCTCACCCATGCCAGGACATCCAGGCACCGTGGTCTGTGATAACATAAAGAAAAAGCCCCGGGTGCAGCCCCCTCCCAGGTTGCACAGACGATGGCTGTTTACACTGGCTCTTTCACAGGAATTCAGGATCTCAGTTCTGTGCTATATTTAGGCTGCAAAACTACTGATTTTTTTTAGTTGTTGGCCTTTGACACAAAAGTGTATTTTCTGAGAGGAAAAATTTCAGCTCTTGACTAAGTGGTGGGAAAATACAACCCCCAGAAATGTTAAATTTTCTAAAACTGGAGCCAGGAGTTAGGAGCTGACAAGGGGAGTTTACATTATAAATACAGTCTGTTGGCTGAGCCAAATGTTTAAGGCAGCCTGGTGTCAGAGACCCAGGGTCTGGGCTAGCAGGACTCAGCTGGCTCTTGACACTTAGGACATCCTGATTATTTACATTTCAGCTTTTACCATAAGAGGAAGGAGAGCTGTTAAGAGCTGATTATCGTGGGATGAAGAGGAAAGAAGTTGAAACTGGGACACAGTCCGTTACTGAAACATGTTCTCTGCAAAGCAACAACTTGTGTTTAGACAAAAAGAAGAAAAAAAGTTCCACTTCCAGATTCCTGGTCTGAGTGTGTTGCAGGACTGGGATCCAAGGGGAAAAGATTCTGTGAAAATGGCTTGAATGAAAGAATCCCTTTGTAGGAGGTTATGACTGATAAATCACAAGAATGTTTGTGATATGATATAATAGTGGCAATTAAAAGACATTTCAGATGATGAATGCCTGAGAATATGTGATGCAGTGAACTTCCCAGAACCTCTCTTCTGAGATGAACACTGGTTCTATTCTCACTTTAATTAGAAATTACCCAACTCCTGTGCTGCTTATTTCCCTTCCTCCTTCACTACCTCCTCATCCCAGTGGCTGCTCTGATATAATTTGTCTGGCACAAACTGTTCCTCATTTGCAGTCTGGTTTTGCAAAACCCCTGATTGATCACCTGAGGTTTTGCAAAGCCCAGCTCAGCCTCTAGCCCTGATGATACTCAAAGTTGTTGTCTCAGCTGTGGCTGTGCACATGAGGACCTGCATGACTCTAGGCTCCTGTGGCTGTGGGGCTCTAAATAATATTAAAAAACAACATTAAAAAAAAGGAAGAAAAAGCAGAGGTCAACCCAAGTACAGCAACTTACAGTAACATAAGGATTCCCAGCCCTCAATCAGGTCTCTCTTCATCATGAGCTGCCTCTTTACTGGCACGGAAGTGACTGTACAAATGTGTTAAGCCCCTGAACACAGAGAGGTTGAGATCAGGCCTCATGGAAATGGAGCAGAGCAGGTTTGCAATGACTGTAAACCCCACATTCCTGCCCTCCTGGAGCTTTATGGGAGCCCCTCAAGTCTCAGTATTCAGCAGCTCTAGCAGCACAGTGACCAGTGAAGTTGGTGAGTAACTGAGACAACAGGGCTTGCAAGTTATGCAATGCTGCAGACATGGGGTGACTCCTGCCAGGTACTGGACAGACACTAATCCCCATTGGGGGGTAGATGGAAGTTCAGAGCATGGAGGAATTTGACCTTGGATAACTTTTTGTAGTTGAGACTTAACACTGGCTGCCATGCAGAGCTCTTCTCCAGGAGCAAGGGATAGGACTGGCCTGGAACTACACTTCGTCAGCTGTTTTGGAGTCTCAGTGAACTCACATGGTTAAAAAAAAGGCGCCTCCTGAACTGAAAGGAGAGGAAAGAAAAAAGGCAGGATTTGAAATCCCATAGCAATTTCCCTCCAGCTTGGGCTCATAAGATTCCAATTTAGGAAAACAACAACCCACCTCTGCTGTGAGCTCACTTGAACACATGCAGTGCATAGGAGATTTAAATGAATAGTGTTATAGATGAATCAAAAGGAGTGGACACTAGAAATTTAAACTTTGTATTTAAACTCAAGAGGAAATTCATGTGCAAATGTTGCCTGTAGCCACTTGTGGGTGTCAAAGGTGCACGGGTTTATCCTCCTCAATCCAGCCTGGGAGGGACAGAGGGAAGGGAGAAGAGGCAAGACATTCCTCAACTTCAGTGCCTTCTGGTACTTAGACTTAGATGGCATTCAGAGCCTTTGTTCTGTTCTTTCTTGCAATCACAAAAGAGTCATCTTTGGAGCGCCTAATTTGGCCTGTTTTTCCTCCAAAACTCCCATGCCCAAGAGCTCCTGTTTCTCTCTAAACAATTGGATGCTGTTGATTGGGTGTAAAGAGAGTTTCTGCAAGAATTCAGATGATTCATGGCAGCATCTTGGATGCAGCTGCAAAAGCAGACAGGGCAGGACTGGCTCAGTGGCACCAGTCAGCTCCACCTTTGCTCCAGGAGAACATCTGAAGGAAATGGCATCCATTGCACAAGGACTTTGGTGGGGCCTCAAAGGCATGTTGCAAACAGTAAAGGAAAAAGCATTTTTTCCCCATGATCATCTTTTATGCAAGAGAAGAAACACATGGAAGCCTGATGGGGCTGGACCTGTTCTGGCACTACTCTGAGCTGTATGTTCAAGATGGATTTCTCTTTGAGGGAGAAGGGGTTGAAGCAAACAAAAATGCTTCAGGCAAAACTCCCTGCTGTTTTCAATTACTTTAGAGGATTGAAGTGCTCACAAATGTCTCTCTGGCAGCCAAGATCTTTACCAAAAGCAGGTTCCTGGGGGCCTGTCCCAGTACAGAACATGTTGTGTTAACTCCAGCAGCTGAGGCTTGATGACTCGAGCAGGACTGCTGGGCACTGTCCTGATGGTTGCTGACCTTCCTGCAGGCTTCCAGAATCTTCCACCCAGGCCTTGGATGACACATATTTAATCAGAACAACATGACTGAGCTCTAGGTCACAGGACCGTGGGTGTCTAATACTGGAGCATGCAGTTGGGTTTAGCAGTCTCAGCTCTTTCTGGTCTCCGCACAAGGGGGGTGGCACCTCCAGAGTGACTTGCACAAGACACCTATCTTGGAAGGAATCAGCATGGATGAATTGCTTAATTTTCAATAACTAAAGGAACACAAGATGCATCTCATCTTATGATTCTAGACACTGAGCAGAAAATAGCTAAGCCTAGGAAGAAGCAGTTCAGACCTGGCTTCTGCAAACTCAGGGGATCAAAAAATATTTCCCTTGCCTTGCTGCAAGATGCATTTCTGTTACAAGCAAGGTGAACTGCTGGAGATTGTCTCAGCTGAGACAGTTTGTGTTCCCAGTGGAGAGCACAGTTTTTATCCCTTGCCGACTAAAGCAAAGACGGCACAGGAACGCCCAAGTCCTTGGTGGTGGACTTCAAGAGAGCTCAGCTTTGGGACAGACTCAAGTCCACCTTGTTGTGGAACAATTCAGCATTGCTTGTGTCTGCTCAAGCTGGTGGCCTCTATAAGCTGCACTGGCAATCCTAACCCATTTATTAGTGGGGTGGATTTAACACCATGAAAGACTTTGCCCGTGTTCCAAACGGGGGCAGCCAGACTCCTCTCTCATGAGCAGACTGGAACTGGTGGTTGAGTGTTTCTCACTGGGAGGCAGGTCGGAAGAATTCACAGAGGAGCAAAACAAGGCCAAGTACACCTCCTCTTTTAAGAGGCTGCTGTATTTATTGAACAAAAACCAGCTCAGTCATGAGACTTGACCACTCAGTCTCCTCCTACCAGCCCTAAAAGTTTGTGTAAATACCAATAGGAGGGTCAATGTTGGTTTAAGGTCCCCCTCCTTTTCTAGTGGCACTGGATGAGCTGCAGCCCATGGAGTGTTGTGTCTGCTAATAATTAGTGAGCACAAGCCCCAGCCTGGTGCAGCTCCATGTTAGCTTTAACAGGAAGGTAGCACAGCAGCCCCTGAGGTGATTTAATGGTCCAGGTTCAGCCATTGTCCACCACACTTCTGGAGCTTCTCCCTGCCCTCCAGGAAAGCCCTATGCCTCTTGTCCTGTCCCACAGCCACCCTGGGACAGTGGAAGGAGAGATGAGACCCCACAAGCTGTTGAGGGGAGTAGGCGTTTATGACTGTTCAGGAGGCAAAAGGATTATTGCCCCTCCACTGACACCAGTGCTCTGAGGGGCTACGGTGGGGCTGGTGGCAGTGGCACAGATCCTACCAGATTGTCCCAGCCCTTCCCAGTCCCACAAACGCAGAGAAGTCTGTATCAAATGCTGAAGGCAACTTTACAGTGTGCTATAAAAATACCTGGGGGTGGGAACTTAGTGAGCATTTCTTGTGCTTTCTGCATAGACAACTTGAATGGAAATGGCTTGAGGTTTCCCCACGGGCTCTATTTTTTTTCTGTCTGTTGGATATGATTTCTGGCAAAGATGAATTTTTAGCATTTGCATTTTTTATCCCCTCCTCTTGCTGTGTAACCCTCTTTGTTTCTGCCTGTAATGAAGATGGGGTGAGAAACTCTGCAAGCCAAAAGCTCCTGAGCCGCCTTTGGAAACATGTGAGGCTCATTAGCCCTTTCTGCAGCTCTGGGTGGATGATTATTTTTCCCTCTCTTTTTTTGGTGTGATTTTTGTTGGTTGTTGTTGGTTTGGGTGTTTTTGTTGTTCTTTTTTTTTTTCCCTAAGAGAAGCAGTTCAAATCTCATAAATGCTTAAATATGTAGTCATAAATGCCTAAATATGTAGCAATAAAGTTTGAGAAGTCTCCAGGGCAGCTCCAGAGACTGTGGACTGGATCAGCAAAGAGTGCTGGGGAAAAGAAATCATAGTTGCCTCCCCACAAAATTGGGAATTAGGCAGACTGCAAGCCTAGGGCCTGAAGCCTCCTGAACCCCAGCTGTACCGGGGCATGACAATGTTCTGAGAACAGAGCAGTGGCCAGCAAAGAGCCCTTCGAGCTCAGCTCCATGGGGACACCAGTGCCCACCTGTTCCATTGTCCTTATGAGCAGAAAGTCAACAGCCCCACTGAAAACCCTTCTGCCCAGCACCAGAAGAGAAAGGACCTGGGTTTGCTGTCTTTAAGGGAGTCAGAAACAGCTCCAGCTAGAACCTGAGAACTGAATAAGATCCCATGCTCTCAGTTAACTAAAGTGAATTTTGCTGGCTCTTTTCCCCTGCCCACCCAACACTCCCACACGTCTAATCCCCCATTTCCTCAGCCTTCATTGTGCTGGAGCTGACTAGATTAATGGGAAATGTTAATATGTCAGGCCTGGAAGGAAAGCAAAGAGCTGGTTGTGTTTGAATTTCACATTAATCTACTTGGTGATGAAGCTATAAATCAAAACCTGGAAATTTTGCCAATCTGAAATGATGTGTTTAACATTTCAGCCCTTTCCTTCCTCCCTCTTACCCAGCATTGCTTTGCACAGCCTTTTACAGCAGCAGGGCAGGCATGCGAAATGCTGCTTTCGCTTCTGAATCTTTAATTGTGCTTAAACATAGTAAGATGTCTTCAAGGCAAGTAGGGTGAAGAATGATGCTGAAACAAGAAAGGGATTCCCAAACTGTTCCTTTTGGAGGGGGAAGACCATGTTTCCTCGTAGGGTACATGGGGTCGCGAGGGTGTCTCAGAGCCCACCATGAAGTTCTGTCTGTCCCTTTTTTGATGCACTACCCAGCAGGGTGCCAGCAAAACACCAGGTGAATGGGGGAGAAACCCCAAAGCCCTCCAGGTAAACTCCCCAGTGCCCATGGCAGCTGGGGGAAAAACCATTAGCACTCTATGGCTAGCAGTGTAAATTCTGTGGGAAACACACCTGAGGTGTGTTCTCCTCAGGGAAAATGATAGGATCTGGGAAGTAGAATCACAGAATGGTTTGGTTTGGTTTGGAAGGAAGCTCAAAGATCCTCTAGTTCCAGCCCCCCTGGCATGGGCAGGGACACGTCCCACTAGACCAGGTTGCTCTGAGTCCCATCCAGCCTGGCCTCAAACACTTCCAGGAATGGGGCATCCACAACTTCTCTGGGCAATCTGTTCCAGTGCCTCACTGCCCTAGAGAAGAATTAATTCCTAATATCCAACAATTTCTTCCTAAAAGTCAAAATTAAACTTTTTGCTAAAGTATAGAATATTCCATGAATTTGCATGTCTGCCAGCACAGCAAAAGCTCTTTCCTCTTCCTCATTTTAGATTAGCACTCAGGCCCAAAATTCTACATCCCACCTCCTTCCTTAATCCCATTTCCTGTAGCTGGACATTTGGGGAGCAATGAGGTACTGCAGACAATTCTGCACTTGTGCCTATAACCTGGAGTGAATAATTTCATCCAATTCCGCCTTGGTTTTTATAGCAGTAAAATTGCTTAACTGTCTTTCCAAGCAGTTGGTGGATAAGAAGCAGTGTGTAAAAAGTACACAGCACTACTGTCTACAGAGAGTGACGATTTAAATGTCTGCGAGTGGTATCCTTGAGAGATGGCCCTGGATCCAGTGGTCTGCCTCCGACTTGGTAGGAGCAGTTGGTGGGATTTTAAACAGTCAAGACACATAAACACATTTTTACTGTAGATGTAGGTCCTGCACTGCCTAATGTTCTTTGACATTGCACAGGCATAGCCGGGAAACTAAAACATTTGTTGATGGATTTGGAGATTAAATAAATAGTGAATTATCTTCAGGATGTTAAAATGCAGGACTGACTGCCTATCCCATAATAATAAGCCAGCCCTCCCCCAGTACTTCACAAAATGTGAGTATTTCTGCAAAAGCAGCCACTGTGTTAGTTCACAGGGCCATTTGTTTAGTAGGTCAGAGCAGTCAGACATCTGGGCATTGGTAAAAATACATCCGACAGCTCAGTGACATCTTGCACAACTGACTGTCTGAGAGCCTCGACTGGAAGTTTATTATTTGTTAATCTCCTTTTTCAAATGAATTCCGATCATGCAGTCAGAAAACCGCATGGTGGATCACAAAACACAATTAAAATATAACAAGCCTTCATTACGATTAAAATATAGCAACTGTTGAATATTAGCCCCACTGAAAACAGATCAAGGCATGAGGTTTGTTTCAGACTGGGCAGACAAATATGGCCCGGGGAATCACAGCAGACTTGGGGGAGGATTTATTTGCTGGGAAAGAAATGCAGTCTGGGACAGATGATGGTACCTTCAGGGTACCAAAAGCCTCTAGTTCTCAGTACTACTCAGATGGCCTGAGCACCAAAGCACTGCTTACAGACAGTGAAAAATGGAGTCACTCGGCATCCCTGAGACAAATCCAGTCTGGAGACCAAGAATGGGGGACAATTTTTTGATTGTTTTAACCTATTTTATAACAACTGCTGCTCAGAGTGCAGCTTGAGCAAGTCCAGACTTCCAATTGCTGTGTCAGATTGGATTTGAGGACTGAAGTGTTTCAGATCCCACTTTGACCACTGCAGTCAGCATCACGCCAAAACTGCTATTCCATCTATCTCTGCTAATGCATTGGTGCTGATTTTCTGAGAGCAAAGAAAGTAAAGTCTCTCATCATAAATAAGGGAATTACACTGATTATGTTGATGCCTGAAGCTTGTTTTGTTTCCAAGAACCCACTGCCTCTTGTATTGGCAATAAACTTGTACCTTCTGTACAGCATTGTCTTAGTTTTTATATATTTTGTAGATGGGACAGTAGAAGGGAATTGGGAAGTTTTGGAGTGTTTGTATGGTGGAGACAACAGACTAGGGCAAGGATACAAAAAAATTATCTAAGTCAGAGCCATACCTGAGCAACCATGATCTTGGCTGGTGGAGGAGCTGAGTTCTCCACAGTGGTGTGTGCCCAGCTGTGTGGGTCCTGCTCAGCCAGAACCTGGCTGTGTGCTATGCTGCTCTGCTACCCCCAATTCTGTTTCAGCAAAAGGCACCAGAAGCACAGATGTGCTGAGATGTGACTAACTCAAAGAAAAAGCACAAAACACTTATCAGAGTATGAAAAAACTTTGCTTAATTTTACAAAGTTGACTAATGTTTCTTTTGAATGTTTCTTTTTAGGGTTTTGCTGGTTCTGGTACCAGGCAGAAGTCCTACACTGATCTGCTTTGCTCTCAAGGTGCAGTAGCTACAGGGATTAATATATAGTAACAACAAAAACTAGCATGGTCAAGAGCTTATTTGCTCATCTAAATAATAAGCAGCGGAAGAAGTTTCTGTCTCTGGGAAGTGATTAAACTGTCAGGCTTTCTTTCCAAGCAATATTCTACTAAAATACCCTGCCAGCATTTAAATTGGACGATGCTGGCTACTGGAGGAAATGCTTTTAGGATTAATATATGTAAGTGTAGAGTTAGCTATCAGCTCATGCTGGCTGCTAATAACAGTGCTGCTGCTGGAACTCCGCGGTGATGAGCTATGAGATGCCTTTCCCAACAAACCTCCACCCAGCAGCAAGTCTCCTGGTACCTGACCCAGCATTTCAAGATCCTCTCCAAAGAACTGCAAGCTCATGGGCATTGACAAATAAAGTGATGTGGTTTTACTGAGCTTTTGCAGATGTTCACAGATTCTGTCTGAGAAACAAACAACTATTCAAGTCCATCCTGACCTGTGAGTGTCTGTCAGGCTGCTTTAATGTTTGTTTGGGTGGGAAGGCAGGCATCTTTGCTTGTCCCATTTCATTGGTGACTCTGGCAAAGGGGAATAACATGCCAGGATCATGTGCCACAGGGGATGGCTCGAGGCATGTGCATTTTGAAATGGAAAAAGTGCACTTTTGGATGTGCTCAGTGCTCATAGCAAAATAAATCTGCTGAAAGAACACCAGTCCTGGGAGTCTTCAAAGGCAGTGGCACTCCTAGATGCATGGGGCAGAGGCTGGGATACTTACCAGTAATCAGAATCTGGACATGTCTGAAAACCAACTGCTTAGTTTTTGAGGATGATTTTACATACGTGGGGGGTAAAAATGAGGTTCAGCATTGAGCCCTCTTGCTTCCCCCTCCCTTTTCCCAGGCCCATGTGAGCTGATTGGCTTCAGGAAGACAAGCTGCAGAGAGAGGGTGGAGCAGCCCCACACCGTAGGCAGCCTCTGCACAGACTGACCTGTGGGTTCACCCCAGCCGGGACCCAGCACAGCCCAGGGAGGGCAGCCTGGGTCACTTGGAGCCATCACAGTGGTACATCTCAGGGGGGTTTCAAAGCCAAGCCCTGGGTAATGGGTTTATGTTACTGGCTGTGGGTGTCTTCTGGAACAAACAAATGCTTAAAATAAAAATGCTGCCCATGCTTGCTGAACTCCAAAGACTATAAAATCTATTCCTGAAGTCTGCTGAAACCAGAGCATGATTTGAAGCTAGTTCAAAGTTTGCTGAAATTACTAAGAGCCCTGTCCTGGTCTCCCTCTAACCAACACACACAATTTCTACAGGCTTTTAATCTGTTGCCTTCTGTATGACTTGGCTTCACACATGGAGACTTTTGAAGCACAGGAAAAGCAAAATACTAAGTAAATGGGAGTAGCAGAAAATGTCTTTTCCAAGTGCGAATTCCAATCAGTCACTCCAGCGTCCGGCATTAGACAAATCTGTGGAGATGATAAATATTGTAACGGGCTTGTCCTCACAGCAGAATAAACCTCTAGCCTCAGTTGTCTAAAGCTGATTTAAAAAGCAGACAACCTGCCTGGTTTACAGTGTCATTGCAACCTGGACTCACCCATGGACTGGAATAAGTTGCTTTTCAAAGTGACTTTCAGTTCTAGTTCCTTCTGTGATGCTCAGTTTATTTAACCCAGTTTAATCAGTCTCAGAAACAAACACAGTTTATTAGAACTGCGCCTCTATACCTCAAGCTGCAAGCAGTTAGTGTAACTCTACAGAGAAGCCAGTCATCCAAGCCTCAAAGCTCTCTATACCACATAAACCATACATCAAGTAAACCAGACATTTTAGGCAATCAGATGCCTGGGACTTTGCAAGATGAAGCAGTCAGAAGGCATTGCACAAGTCACTTAGGGATAATTAGTGCTACGACAGTTTAAAACCCTCTGCAAATGCCCATTTTCCACAGATTAGGTGCCTTTAGGCATCGTTTCCTCTGGGTAAATTATAAATTATTCCTGTGCAGCTGTAAGGACAGCCTGAGGATGCAGAAAAGCTAAGGTTGTACTTACAAGTATAAAGCTCAAGGAAAGGGGATATAGCAGATTGAACCTTCATTTGCTTTCACTTATTCCCCCCTTGTTCTCTGGGAAGTAAAGTTTGGACCTGTGTTCCACCATGGGAGACCCCGTCACCACGCTCCAAACCAAAATGTTTCTCCTGCCACACCTCCCCTGCCCACAGTGTCCCCTCTGTCCCACTGCTTTTGTAGGACCCAAAGTGGTTGGTAGGAATAGGACAGGACCCTGTGAGACTTCCAGGGGGTCTCCCCCCTGCAGCACTGGGGTTTGAGGGTCTGGCCTGGTGTTTTGTTACCCTACCTGATAAACGTCTCTGGAAATGCACCATGGCTTCAGCATGAGCTGCAGGACCCTCAGGTTTCCAAAGCGGCAAGTCCTCAGAGCCCGGGACGTCAGGCTCCACACCAGGCTGTCCCAGCTGTAGAGCAGATCCTCAAAGCCAAAGAGCACAGCAGCCATGCCAGCTCCCTGTGTGAATCACCCCAGATTCCCTGCTCGGAGGCAACCAGCTAATCCCAAGGCGCTTTATGAACTGCAAGGTTAAAGAGTCACTGAAATTTCCATCAAAGAAGGAGAACGAAAAGCAAGGAAAAAAAAAAACAAACCACCAAACCACCAAACCAAAACGGACAACAAAAACCAGCAGCCAAAATAAACTGTTTGGGGATGTGCCTTTCTCCCTTTGCATACGCCCTTCAGGATGTGGTTTCTCCCTCTGTGTATCTTCTCAAAGCGGGTCCTGCTGTACCCAAGGACGAGCAAGGAAGAGGTAAAAATACCTCTCCTGGCTTAGGAAGGCATTTGCACATCCCTTGCAAAGGACTTCTTGGTAACACTGCATCACTTCCCAGCTCTCCGCTGCAGACCCAAGAAGCAAACTCGGATCCAAAGTCATCACTTTGCATGCTCAGTCCTGGGACTCTATCCAGAGGGAAGAAAAAAGCCGCTCACTCTCCGTCTGCCAGCATTCCCAAGACATTCCAGTACTGGGCTTAACTCTTTCAAACACTCCCAAAGAACATCTGAGAAGGCAGCCCTGCCACATGCAACATTTCATCCTTTCGTTTCATGTGTTAACTCGCCGTTGCACTCCAGTCTTTTTCCCACCCGGCTGTCTGTTCTGGAGCCTTTTTATGTTTTGAACTCGTAAGGGAACTTAATCTTTACATGAGAATTATGCAACAGTCTGCAAAGCACCTTATTTACCCAAGGGGTGATATTTTTGAAACTTGATGGCCATTTAATATCAGTATGATTCAGCTGGTGTGGAGATATTCTTAACCCTTGGTGAGCTCGCATTCATAGGGGTGGGTCTCATCTGAACAAGCCCAGGAGAAAGTTCCAGAAGAATTGGATGCCAAAACACTCTTTTTGGTCTATCGATACAAAGATTCACTCCTGGCATCCCTTCCTAAAATAAGTGTTGAGAAGAGATCAGTTCCCTGCCTGTTTCCCCACAGGAGCAGCTTGTCTAGGTGGAGACTTAAATGCTGTCAACATCTATGATGGGTTGAGCTGAGGGAACTGGTCCAGTGAGGGCGAAAATACATTATCAAAAGGAGGATTTTGCAGTTCAGTTGAATCACCACAAAATCGTGGAGTTAAGTTGCAAGACATTTTCCAACTAAATTCAATGAGTGCTTCTTCTTCCTATTTAATCACCAGGTGGGGAAACTGAGGCTGGAAGTATTTTTATCAAAGGCATAGTGCAAGCCAGCGCCCTTGGAGACAGCCTGTCTGCTATTTTTCACTCATTTTACTCTCCCTTCAGAGGAATGTGTGCAAAAAGGCCACAGGATTTGGAGGGAGCAGACAGGAGTCAGCTGGAGAATGCCTCCATGGAGGCACTTCCTAGGAGGCACTTTTTAGAGGGGTAGGCAGGACAGCTTGAGCTGAAATCATGAGGGACCTGCATGCACTGAAGTCCTAAAACTGCTGGTTTAGCAAAGGTGAGAAGGCATCATTTCCAAAAAGCCTCAATGTCTTCCCTGATTCAACTCCCTGAATAGGGAAGAAGCAGGAATATTAATATCTGCCTGATTTTCTGTAGGTCTGTCCCACCATGACCCCATCTATAATTTGTTCTTTGAGGACTGAAGGACACGAAGCGAGCTGTGCGTCACGATAACGGCACAAGGACGCTCGTCAGCTCATTGACAGGGCAGGTGGAGGGCCAGGAAAATACAGCTGCAAAATTCATGTTCTCAGCCTAATTGCTTCTTCAGTACTTCGTTTTTAGAGCGGCTTCATAAAATATGATAATAAAATTGTAATAATGTTTCCTTTAAACTTGTTAGGAGCTATTCATTCTGCAAAGTGCAGTTTTCCTTCCTCCTCTCCGTCTCCCTGCCTGTTTTCTTGGTGTCCAGCCTTTGCTGTAATCTCCCTCTGCTCATCCTCTCTTGGTTATTTTCCTGCCTTTAAACTCGGTAACAAACTGCTTCTGTTAGCAGCAATGTAGACAAGGGACCAGGAACATCTCCATTATAAAGCCTCATTTGGAAGAAAGGAATTTTTATATACATATATATATATATATATATCTAACTTGACAATATTTGCTCCAGGCTACAGCCTAGTATACAAGATCTCTGCCTGGGAGCACAAGAAAGAAAAAGAAAGAAATGCGTTTGATAAAGGAAAACAGAGAGGGGAAAAGAAACCATAGCAAGTGATTGCTCTGGGATGTGACCTAACCCCTTTGGTATTCTGGAAAGAGGAGAGGAGGGGAAATGGAGGATATACCGCAGTTTTAAAATTAGCTGCTCCATATGTGCATCAAGTCTTTCCTTATGGCTGAAAGGAGATTTTCAGCCCCTGTCCCAACTCGGTAATTACTCAACAGATGAGGGCAGCTCTGAAGGAGCCTTTTCACTTGGCTGATGACATAATCAGACTTTCTGAAAACAGTTCTCCTATGTATTTATTTAACTGATAGATTGGAGCAGTCTCCTTAGGAGTCACTTGAGTCTAGAGAAGGCCCAGTGAACTTTTCAGTGGATAGATTTACCTTCATGATTAGAGCAGATTGTCTGGTTTCCTGTGGAGGTTTTCCTGCTGACCTGACACGTAGCATTTTTTGAGAGGGTAAAAGCTGCCTGAGTACAAGTTTCTCAACCCACCTTGCAGGACACAAAGGAATTGCAACTGTGGATGTTTCTCAGCCAAAGGTAGCCCATCCCCTCTAGAGTCAAGGGATACTCTACCTTTCAAGCAAGAGACCAGAGAATGTGCTCTTTCTTATCCAAAATGGTCAGAAGAGGTTATTGCTACAGGGAATGGCAGAAGAGAGGAGAAAAAAATACTGAGAATTAGCAACTTGGCTCTTCCACTGGTGTACCCTTTGAGGAATTTCTGTAAAATCATCTTATAAGTCTATAAAACATGCTCAGCTTCACCTTCACTAAGGTCAATTAGGAAAAAAAGAAGCCCTTTGCGCTCTACATAGATCTATAGACATTTGCAGGTCTTTTCCTCTCTAATTATGCACTGATTATTTCCCGCTGTTTCTGAGAAAATGTCAGCCAAAACATTTACTATGAAACCTCCTGCGTTTTACTGACAGTCCAAAGGCTGCTACTAGGGTATAAAAATAGCTCCTTACTTCCCCTGAAAAAAAGCAAAAAACCAAACCCCCAAGAGCTGCTGTGTTGTTTCATGGGACTGTCAGTGGGGCTTGAAGGCTGGGGGTGGATTTCCCATCCCAAACCCTGCAGGCAGCTCCTCCTCTCTGCAGACCTTGCAAATCCCTGCCATGCATGGCTGTAGGTGGGTGCTGCCCGCACCAGGAGCTTGAGAGATGGGTCCATGTTCACCTTTGCATATTCTGGCCTTGGAAAGAGCAGTTCAGCATCTCTCTCCATTGTGCTCTAGAGCAAACCTCTGCCCACAATTTTCCGATGGGTGTGGATGTGTTTGGGCGCGTTGAAAGAAGGACGTGCCGGGTGGGAGGCAGTTTCCTTTGAGTTTGCTGTAGACATACCAGAAACATCCTGTTTCTGCTCTGCACATGGCCCCAGTGGTCCCTGTAGCTCCAGCCCAATGGGATCTTTTAGGTTCTATTTAAAATTCATGGCCGTTTTTGATCTTTATTTCTCTACAATGTAAAGAGGATTAATGTTGTCAGAGCTCTGTGCCCAGAGTTCCCTTTCATGTTGCAGCTTCATGCTTTCTTATGTTGGAGATGCTTTTTGAGATATTTAACTGATTACAGTTTTCTCCTTGTGCCTTAATGGCATATCATTTTCACGTCTGATACGATGGGAGCAGTTAAGGGATGTCCTGCTGCCAAATTATCAAACACATGGATAAGGAGCCACTCTTCTCCCTTCACATGTGCCCAGGCAGAGCCAGAACACTCGGTGGGGACTTACAGCAGTGACCTCCCTCCTGTGTCTGCACTGAACCACAGAGTCCCTCAAGATTTTCAAATGGTCATTGTGCAGCAGATCCACTTGAGAACATGAGCCTCTGAGCGCCCTATTTCCACCCAAGTCAAGGTGCTGCCATCCCTCATGCCGACTCATCTGGGCTTCTCTGTCTTTCCCCTGACATGTGACCTTGCTGTTACCCAAGGAGGGATCATGGAGGGTTTCTGTGTGTTCAGTTGGGAGCTTCCTGTAGTGCAGGGACTACAAATTATTAGTTTTATTTCTTATACTTTTGAATTTTGTATAAGGGAAGCTTTGAGAGAAGGGTTTGAAAAGGATCTGGGAATGGCATTTGATTTGAAGAAGCAAATCCTGAGACCTTGAGGGCTATTACACAGTATATGTGCTCTAGGCAAAGGAAACTCTCCCAAATTTAAAAGGAGTGAAAATAAAGTATGTCCATACTGGGTCTGCTGAGAGCTTTGATCAACTAAGAGTTGGCCCTGCATTAATTTTGGATTGCTAAAAAATTGTGACCTCAGTCTGACTTGGCCACAACATCTGGACAATGATCATGCCTGAACCTTTACAGAATTGTAGAGGAGGCACAAACACCCCTAGCTCACTTCTCTGGAACTGTTAGACAAGAAATTGTTCTTGGAAGTATTGGCCCAAAGATCTGCTGCCCCATGCAAATATGATGCCTGTGCCTGCACTGCTTCAATTACCTCCTAACTCTCACCTTCTACATGCTTCCAAAACCACAGATATGAACAGCCTCCCCCTGGCCTCCCTGGTCTGCCACTGCTGATAGCCCTAAAACCTTCCTGCAGAGAAAATTCAAGAAACTGAAGACTTCCCTGCTGGTTGCATTTTAGGACAAACATCATGAATCAGAAATCCTGGCCAATTTCCTCAAGATGTTCTCACTAGCCCATATGGCCTACAGTGTTCCATAATGAAATGAACGGCTGCTTCACAGTAATAACAGAATGAAAATTTACTATTCCAGTCATCCACCTTGATCATAACATTTCTAAAGCTCTTTGAAAATGTAAAGTGCTCTGGTAGTGCTAAGTATTATCGTTACGCCAACAGCAGCTCCTTCTGCATAAGGCTGTTCGTGTCCTCACTTTAGAGAGATTTTTATTGACTGACAGAGGAGAGTATGTCATCTTCTCAAATCACACACATTTCATTTCCTAAAGTAAGTTGTGTTAGTGATTTAACAATGTTTAAAAGTAGGTGAATCCTACTTGGGATTGTACTTGTCCCTAATATTCCACCAGCTAAAGTGATTTTCACTTCTGCTATGCAGAAACGTGAAAGAGATTGTGCAGAGATTTGCTATTCAATCCTCTTTCTCCATGGACGCTGTGGTGAATGAGTCTGCAGGAGGGGATGTAGGTCAGGACAATGTATTAAGGAAATAGTGCAGAACAGCCGCAGAAAGTGAATGGTGAGATCTTAAATACGATTATTCACTTTGGAAACCCAAGCTTATGATTAACTCTGATCCCGCTGGGCACTGTAACGTCCTGTGACCAGGCTCTCCAATCAAAGCAGCACGTGCTTGCACATGCCCATCACCACGAGGTTCATCTTCACCCTGCTCTCTGCTATTACGTGCAGAAATGCTTGGGACAATTATTTTTGGCCAGAAGAAAACAGAAAAACAAAGTCACAGCCTGCTTGTGAGGCATGTATGAACAGGGAACAACCTAGAGCTCATCCCGCAGCTGAGCTGTTTTCCTTCCATGTTATTCACCCATGTCTAAAATAGCCTCTGACAAGGTTCAGGGGTGAAACAATACTAACCAGAGACAAACCTGTGTCTGTGCCCATCAGGTGGGCACTGAATCTCAGACTGAGGATCGAACACGCCCGACTGCTCACAGAAGTCACGCACTTGTGCAGTTACGCTCTTCTTGTTTCAAGGTTTTGCTTATTCCTTTGGTGACTGGAGAAACTGTTTGCCTTTGGGGGCTGGAATTAGATGATCACTAAGGTCCCTTCCAACCCAAATCTTTCTATGATTCTTTGTGAGAGGTTTCCCTGTTACATCTGTGTTCATATAATTTTGAATGATATATTTATCTTGTGCTTCCCACCCTTTATCAGGTGATGATCAAACTGTCCCAATGGCCTTGGCTGAGGGCTGTGGTTTGGAAGACACACTTTTCCACATTGCAGGTGTCCCTTAACTGGCACTATTTGCCTGGGAGAAAGGACAAATCTGGTGGCTCATAAACAGCCAGTCTGCAGTCGTGCTCTATGGCATGGTGGACAATTTAATGAAGGGCAGTCTTGCTGTCCCTGCAAAACAAGCCTACACACAGCACAAACGGCCCATTGCAGCAGAACATTTTCTTACAATTTATCCTGCAGATATATTTAAGTATCTGTCTGATTCAGACCCAGTGGTAACACTCACTGCTTTCAATGACTGATACAAAGTCCTTTCTGTTCACAGACAAGGGTGAGCATTTCATTAAAAAGAAGGAGGGCAAAGGGAACATATTTTAGAAAATCAGTGGTCCAGATTTCTCATGTTTGATCTTGCTTATGGGTTGGAAAGTCTGTTCCTGCCTAAAATAAAGAGCACACATTTAATTTATTCCAAAGGTCGTTATAAAAAATCTTTACTGGTAAATACTGATATTGCTGGTTAGGATGTAATTGTCACTGGACAGAGAGGAAGATAAGCAGGTCAAATACAACCTTCATAGTCAAAATGAGGAGGGATCTGGTCCTATTCCAGAAAAGTCATCAGTTTCTTGAGCAGTATTAGAAGAATTACATAGCTTTATGGGTCTCCATTTCCTCAGTAGATGAATTCACTGACATTTGTCAGGTGACGTGAAATCTCAGGGGAACTGTTTCACATTAAAAAAGCAAATATGTGTTCTAGAAAGCCAATTGGTCACGTTCCATGGGAGTTATGCAGCAAAAAGCAGAAATAGTTAAGATATCTTGGGTCAATAATGCATCCTCTATGTTGAAAGCTCCTACACTGATCATCAAAATGAGCATAACTGTGGATAAATAAATGTTCGCTGAGGTGAAGATTGCTTATGTATGTGTGTGCTGCCTGTGGGAGTAGTGCTGTACACATCCAGGCAATGCTAAATGTGTGCAGGGAGGCTGCCATGGAGGAAGGGGATGTCCCAGACCGAGCCACACTGGGCCGCTAAAACCACAAAGCGCTTGCACACTCACTCATGGCATCTGCACTGGGGCTGGATCACAGGGGGCTCTTTGGTTGTTTCTATTGCCACAGCACAATTAATCTGCAGATGGGAAATGCAGGAGTCAACAGAGGGGGTGTCTGTACTGCAGCAGATCTTCATGGTGAGAACATCTACCCAGCTGGGACCAGTTAGACCTTCTCAGTAGAGCATAAGAGTTGACCTCTACCCCATTTACTCCCAAAACACAGACCCCTGTGGCTCTTGCTAATGGAAAATCTCCATTTGCTGTAGGACAGCGCTGGATCCGTGCCATCTGCAGTGATAATGCATGCACAGTTGACAGAAGAGGATAACTTGCACTTTTGTTGCTGGTTGGTTTAAAACCCTGAGCAAACATCAGCTTCTATTGCCTCATGATGCACTGGGAGATTTGTACTATTGAGCTGCTACTGGGGCTGTGATAAACAGGGACGAGAGGGCTGAAGTGCCCGTGTGGGACAGCCAGTCTGAGGCTGGCAGTCCTGGCCTTCCTTTTCTCTGGTTACTTTCTGCAGCCACTGCCACACCGTTTCCAGACGGGGCACTGAGTTTCAAGAGGTATAAATAGTAGCCCACTCTCCTGCAGAGGTGGAGAGAAGTTAATCAAACTCTCCCAAGCTCTGTCTTCCAACCTGATGGTTTGCCACAGGGGATCCTAACTCACTGTCTGGCTTGTTTCCTCATACTTCCTAAAGAGAGGATAAAATAGATCGAAAGCTGCCTGATCGAAGCAGCAAGTCAGTCACTTCATTGTTTCTATGGACAGAGCAGACTGATGCTGTTCAGAACTTAAAACAAAGAGGATTTACGCTATTGATTTAGAAATTTATGACTCATTCCTATTTTGGCTGTTAGAAGCGGCTGTCATTTCCCCTGCCCCCAAAACATCCATGCCATAAAAAATAAAACCCATAAGCTCTTTGCTGTTCTTATCTTGATGCACAAAGAATTCAAATGTTCACTGTCGCTATCTGGAGCTTGACTTCCTGTTATTAAGAAGGACATCCTAGTATTTAACAACATGAGATTTTTATTTTTTTCCCCTTCTTCAAGCCAAGCAGAAAGTCTAATGATTCTGGGTTTGTTTCCTGCTTGTAATTAAGTAGGTCACAGCTGCAAAGCAAGAGAACAAGAAAATATTCAGATCACACAAAGCCAAGAGCTATTAAATCATTTGCAGCTGAAGGATATGGCAGATTTTCTTTTTAAAAAGAAGTCTCGAGTCTAAGGAAAACAAATATAGGAACTTTTAGGAGAATGATGAACTTGGAAGTTCTGCCCAAGCACCACAGTAGCTCAGAAAAAAAAGAGTGATCAAAAACCAGCTGATGTTGTTCACAAGTTGAATAGCTCTATGTGGTTGAAATAAATTCACTGCTTCATTGCTTAGAGCCATATATTCTATCCATGCAATCCACTTCGAACCACATGCAAGACTGCCCTCATTTCTTCTGGGCAGTTTCCACCAGGCCCTCCATGTCAGCCTGGCATGCCACACCATGTCCTCTCCTGTAGGTCCCACACACCCTCCCCAACTCCAGATGCAGCTCAGACACAGCACGATCTCTACCCAGACATGAAGAGCCCATGGGCCTGAAAGCCTTTTGATCTGCACTCATGATTTGCGTTGTTGCGTTGCCCCTGATTTGGCTCCCACTGCACTTCCACCTAGGACAGCAAGCTGCCTTGGTCCCTGCACCACTGCCTTCACCCCACAGACAGTACCAGCTGTGCATGGTCCATTGCCCTTGGTAAGCCGTGCACACGTGGGTTGAGGAACAACCTCTGAAGGGCTCTGACAGCAGTGGTTCAGCTTTATTGTGGACAGGAATCAACTGACAAATCCATGTCACAACCTTGCAAAGCCAGGAAAAACTTCCTCCATAGCCTGAGGCACTGGTCTGTGGGAACCAAGCACTTAAAGACAAAGTTGGTCCTGATTCACCTCATTTGGTTTATTTCAGGATTCAGGAGGAACACAAATGACTGCACATTTCTGTTGTGGTGCTTTTGCCTAGACCTCAGTATAAACACTCCTCAAAGCCATTGCTCCACCAAGAAGAGGGGACAGAGAGCAACAACCACTCTCACCTTCCCCAGGTACAGTACCTGGGACTATTCTGCTCCGTCATGAAAAGGAAATGAAAAAGGGTACTCAGCTATGAGAATTGCCCCATTAAGTGTCTGCCTTGGTCTAAAGAGCAATGGAGATGTGTCCCAAATGCATCATTGCTGTAACAATGGGGCTCTTATTCTGTACAGTGAGAGAAATGGTCTTTGGGAAGATTTATGTCTGAAGCCCACCAAAATCAACACTGAACACAGCAGTGGTCCAGTCAGACAAGAATCACTGCCTTGGCAGGGAACACTCACTGTGAATCTGTTTGATTTCAAAATAGTGGTTTTGGTTTTGTCACAGAGCGATTAAGATATGGGTAGAATAGCAAGAACGAAAGCTTATTTCTGCTTCCCTAAAAATGTGATCAAGAGAGACATAAATCTCTGCCATTATAAATTGGTGATGACCTAATGTTTATTCAGGCTCTGACTGGAAAACTTGTCATGGGAAAGAGAAGCCCTCGTAGATGGTATTCTGGGCTCTGTCCCTGTGTGACCAGACGTGGTCAGTTCATTCCAGGATAAGAGAACGTGGACCTTTTCATGTTGGTATTTCTTGGCTTTGCAAGCTAGGAACCGGGAGGGAGAGTTGGTCAGTGCCCCCCCAGTGGGCAATCGTTATGAAACAGAAACAACAGAAGGTTTCTCAGAGGCTGGTGCCCGGGGAATTTGAGGTCAGGCCTGCAGTGTCTCCTTGCAAAGCTCTGACCTCACGGGAGAGGGGCTGAGTGCAAGACTGATGTGGTAGATACCCTGGGCTGCACAAGATGCCTGATCCATCTTCACATGATTCAGAGTGTCTGGGTGTGTGGGTTTCCATCTGCAATTTCTCTAAAAGGCAGCGATTTCAGAAATGTGTTGCTCCCTTCCCTCTAAAATGGGGTTCTTTCACCCTGAACTCCTTACACAGAGCATTGCTGGGGAAAAAGGTGCTGATTTCAGAGAAAACACTGGTGCTGGGTGCTATAAGGGATGTTCAGAGATCCCATGGTATCTCTTGGCCTTTGCAGGAAAACATTTATGCTGCCTACACCCTTGTTCTGGATCTTTCAGCAATGTCCCTCTCAGTCTAGGGCGGATAACAGCATCCATGGATTCGTATAAAACAAAGTTCAGGAATGAAAAATTTTCAAAATACTTCTGCGGCCCAGAGCCTGGCCAGCACCACAAAGTCTGCTGTGACTGATTGTCAGGAAAAGAGGCTAGGTCATCCACTGGCATCAGCCTGATTATCTTTCCCCTGACACCATTCTCCAGAAGCCAGAGGTTGGCCCCAAGGCCACTTTAACTGCTCTCCGGTGACTGATTGGATACATTGGAAGGCACTAACATAACTGTGCTTTTAAAAATCAACGTCCTCTGGTTTTATGACTCTTCTTGGCCAGCTTCCCACTTGCTGTAACTGAAGCAAACCCTTTTTCTCCTGCAGGAAACTGCCACTATTGGTGCATTTGAAAGTTTATGAGAGGATAGACAATGCCTGCATTACAACAAAGTCCAGGATGGAAAAAGGAAGCTTTCCAACATTTCAGAATGGAAATTATGAAAATTAGAAAGCCTCCTCCCAGTCTCTGGTGTGGTTTGCAGGCATGAGTTGGGTGGAGAGATGCTGGAGAGGGAGGAAGGGGATGTGGATCTGCACTTCCAGCTAATGGGAGCCCTGAGGTTTGATCCTGCATCAAACACTCCCAGATTTGCAGAGGATTTGCAGTCAAGGCAGCTCACCTTGACTTTTACCCTGAAAGCATCTTGGCTGCCAAGTGGGAGCAACAGCACTGGCTGGGTCTTGCAGAGGTCTGCAGAGGATCAGTGTCTGCAGAGCTTTGTAGTATGTAAAGTCCAATGTACTATAAAGAATAACTTTAAGTTGTGGTGTAGGATTGCCAAACTCCTCTCTTTCAATAGCCTGTTTATCATATTGGCCTTGACAGATTTTCTTGGATGGTGTTTTCAAATATTGGGAACTCCAGGCTCTGCCCTCAGGCAACAGTAACAGCTTTGAAGTCAGCTCTGAGGAAAGGAGAGACTGTGAAACATTGGCAATTCACTTTTCTTGGTTTTTTTTGTGAAAATCTGGACCTTTAATGAGGGTGAACTACCTGTAGAGTTTTAACCTTGATCACCCTCCTCCCTCTGTCTGCAGGTGCATTAAGAGAATATTGAAAGACAGAAAGTTACTTGATGCCAGCCCCATTCAGCTTCCTAAGATGCTCCAAAGCATCATGGATAATATTACAACCCATGCAGGACAAGTCTTGTGGTAAGAGATGTACTGTGCCTATGGAATCTATAGCAAATGGGTTAATAAAAGCAAGATGTTGGAGAGCTTTTTTGGATTACTGTGGAGGACAAAAAGGACATTGGCATTCTCCCCTCTTAACAGTGGCGATTTCTCACGGATCACATTGATCAGGGGAGCTCACTGATCTCTGCTCTTCCCCTGAGCATCTCACAGTGCTCTTACCCAGGCAAACCTCAGCATCTTTTTCAGATACAGTAAATACAGGCATTTATGCAGAGAAAATGACATGAGACACATCTCTCTTTGAATGCCAGATTAATCCATCCTGCGAAGAAAGAGGCATTTGGAGAGGGTGCAAGTACAGGGTCCAGTCCCTTTCTACCTCCCCAGTTGCCCTGTTCTCAGGTGAGGTATCTGAGCCTTTATCAAGCCACTGGTGCAATCTCAGTGATCTACTTCTGGGGCCCACAGCCTGAAAACATAAATATGAGACACTATTCCAGAATATGGTCATGGATCTGTCTTTCAGAGCAGGTTCAGACATTCCCTCAGGGTCTCTGAAGTCAGATGTCTCCAAAAGAAACATGAGCACCCCCCCACCACAAGACTCAAGCACAATCTCTTAAAATTGAACAACTGTTTCTGTAGACACAGAGAGATGGCTGGAGCACAGGGCTCTGCTGCTTGGCACCTGCTCTGCATCTGCTGGAGTAATGCATGTAGAGTCATAGAATAAGTAAGATTGGAAGAGACTTCTAAGATCATCAAGCCTAACTGTTAACCAAGAACCACCGTGTTCACCACAAAACCACGTCCCCAAGTGCCACATCCACAAGTCTTTTGAACACTTCCAGGGATTGTGATTTCACCACTTCCCCGAAGCCTGTTCCAATGCCTGAAAAACCTTTCCATGAAGAAATTTTTCCTAATATCCAGTCTAAACCTACCCTGGTTCAACTTGGTGGACCATGTTGTTGACAAGAGCATGTATTGCTGCTCTTAAAATACAAATTTTAGCTTTGTGGGACTCAGGTGATCTTCTAGTGATCCACAGCAATAAGGAAGCCGAACTATATAATACAGATTCATATTTTCTCTAGAGTGGGGTGCAACCCATATGTTTTGCAGTGCACATGCCCCCCTAGAATTCTCCTCCAAGGACAAGCAAGACTCCCACAGGTCCCACAGCTATGGGAGGTGGTAGCACAGGGCTTCCCAGGCCAAACCCTGGGCTCATAAACAGAAGATTCACAGGGCCACCTGAGCTGGGCTAGTTCAGATGCCTCATCAGGAGCTGGTCCCCAGGAGTAAACACACAGAGCAGACACTGTGTTTATTTCCTGTAACTGGAAAGGCCAACTCATCCCATGTATAATTGTCTCTGAAGATACTGGGATGAGTGGTCACCAGAAGACACACATTACTCTCTTTTCTTTGACTACTGAAGAGTCCTAAAACAGTAATAAAAATTACTACAGTTCCATGTTGAACTTGTAGATGTAAGCTGGATAGAGGTACAATTAGAGGGAAGCTGACATGAGGAACACACATTAGTAAATCCACCAATCCCTACCTTTAATCTCCCTTAATTGAGTTTCTCCAAAATGCATCTCATCCCATCACTCTTCTGTTGGGAGCTGGCAGGGTGTAAACTCCCTGTGGCAGGAACTCTTGTGTTAAGGCTGATTTGATTCACTGTTGCAGGGATTTCTATTCTGAACTAAAAGGGTAAAACTGTAAAATAGTACTTGTTCTGCACATAGATCCCCAAAGGGCAGATGCTTAGTGTACTGCCATTAATTGCAGGTTATCAGTCCCTAGCTATTTCACACAGAGTTTACTTAATCTGGGTTGATGCAAAACTTGGAGAGAAAATAGACATACATGGTCCCATCCCATCAAGATTGGTGGCTTCTATAGCAGAAGTATTGGAAACTAGAGTGATTTTCAACCTCAGTTAAGAAACTTGCTCACTTATTTCAAAGTATGCACAACCCTAATTGCACCTTCTAAATATATTCCAGAAATACAGCTGGATTGTAGAGTGTGTGCGGGTGACTAAAAGGCATCATTTGCAGTCCATTATCTTTCTAGAAGCTTTTCATGTGGTATCTTTGGGAAGTAGAGACAAATTGCATTCCATGTCTATGCAATTTGGAGAGTGTGAAACTTTGGTCCTGACAAAAAAAAAAAAAAAATTAAAGTGTGAGAATCACTCACATCCATTTTCTTGTGGAATGAAAAATCACTGTTTCGTTGAAGCCTTTAGAAATGATTGAGACAATGAGGATAATATATACTTCACCAGGAAATAAGCTAAGCTCAGACAGAAAGTTTGGCCATGAGTTTGGAAACGTGTTTGAAATCTCAATCCAACTTTCTGAACTTGAGTCAGCAAAATAGGAACTGTGTGACTACCTACACAACACATTCCCTTTTGGTCGCAACAGTCTTTTCCATGATTTCCATCAGGCTATTTGGGGGGTCCCTGGTGCTTGTGAGCTTCACTGAAGTCACTGCTGGTGTTTCACAGGCTTGTGTTGGTGTCTGGTCTGCACCAAAGTAGCCTTTAGAGTAAAAATGGAAAAGATCTATTAAGAGTAAATGTGCTGCTCATCCATTGTTTTGTTTTGATTTTTTTTTCTCAAACACTGGACATTATCCTGACTTAAATGGATAAAAGACTGATCAAGAAGTTAAGAACTGGAAAAAGGCATGCGTTGTACTTTCTACTTGATGCCTGAAAATGCTGTTAGTTCAGGAAATTGTTGAAGCAACATTCAAGCAATCCCTTGTACAGATCAGGAATTGATAAAGTCTGAAGACTTTCTATGTCTGGACTTTAAAACCCAGCTGAAGGCATATCTAAGCCCTTCCAGGGATAAGTCCTGGCTAGAGGATGAGTTAAGACTAGGACTTTAGGTTGAGACAGGTTGGAAGGTATTTCAAACACCCAAACTGCCACTTTGCATTACCTATCACTGGATGACCTCGCAAGAAACACAGTCCCTGAACTGAAAAGCCCTTCCAGGAACCTCCAGTTTAGAGTGGCAAGTTCTTGCCTTCTGGGCTGCGGAGCAGCACCTTGAGGGAAGCTAAACTTGGTACTAAACCATCACAACTCCTTTGTGTGAGCTTGGGGCTGCTGCTGGGAGTGTGATCACGGTATCAGCTACCTGAAAAAGGCCTCCAAAAGGATCCATGAACCAGAAAAGCCTTTTCATGCCCTCTAAAGTTTTATAACTGAATTCACATAATTCCTCCCTTCCCTTCACCCGAATCCAAAACATTTGGCTCATTTCTGGCTCCTAGCCTCTGTCCTGGGGCTTGCCCTTGCTCTGTTCCCTAGCCTACCCTTTCTGTCTCAGTGTTTGGCCAATGTGAAGGCAACAAATGCCAATTTGTAATGAAAAAAGCTTTTCATTTTCTCATCAAAATAAGAAACTGAAGTGCTGAAAATTTCAAAGCAGAACCTCTGCTCGTGAGGTCTCCAGGCCTCGAGAGCGTTCGATAATTCAATTAAGCTCCAACCATTTGAAAGTCAATTTGAGCAGTATCCTGGTTCCAAATTCTTCAGAGTTCACCAGTCACTACCCATTAGCCTCTGCCATGCTCTTACCTCTTGCACTGTTAACCTGCATGCATTTTGGGGGGATGAAGTCTGGCACAGCTCCTGATCCGTTTCACAGAGAAGTCTGTTTTGATTTGTTACACCTTTTAGAAGTGTCACAAAATATTATAACTTCCAGACACCTGAGAGGTGCACTAAGCATTTATCTGTCTAGGTAGAGTTCAAATTAAACCAATTCCTCCAAAATACTTGTGAACAGGTCAGAAGAGATAAAGCTCAGATGAAGCAGATAAAATTGATGTTTCAGCAGTCACAAGTGATTATATCAGAGCATTACACAGCTACTTAAGATTAGCCTTTTATTAATTTTTTTATTTGGATACAATTATTTGTCTGTAGGGACAGTGAATAATTTTTCATCACCTTGAGACTTGAGTAACTCCAGAAAACAGCTAAGACAACAGGAGTTCCTTGCTTCAAGGTCTTTCTTCTATCTTTGGCAACTTCTGCACTCAAATCTCTACAGTTTATTATCTATGATATCTGAGTAACTCTGCTGTCACCTCGGCAGTGTATCAGATCAGTAGTGATGCTGTCAAGGTAAGATACCTGTCCAAAAAATGTCAGTGCAGGTGCTAAGCAAAGGTCTGCACAACCTGCATGCCAGTGTGAGAGATTCCAAGTAAATAGCATGAACTGGAAAGATCAACTTCCCTTGGAGCACTCGCTCAGTCGCGGTGTCAGAGCGAGTGCTCAGAGCATCACTCACAGAGTTCGCACGCAGGGCTCACAGGCCAGGATCACTCCTCCGTGAGTGCTACAAGACCTGCCTTGATGCCTTAGGATTTTAGCTTTATATTTTCATATGTTTATAATCCTGCAGTTCTTTAGTGTGTAACTCTGAGCTCCATGTAGAGTGTTAGCAACCGCTTTTCCCATTTTGGTCAGACACAACAATTCCTCTCCAGGCCTGAGGATCAAGGACACCTCACTGTCTCAGGCCCTGAGAAATGTAAACAAAAGTAAGTTGGGGGGGAGCAAACTGGGAGAATGGGACTCCGCTACCTGAAGCTGTAATTGGACAATTAACCTCTGATATGCAAATGGACAAAACTTATATCTGTCCGAAAAACGTGTGACTGTGTCCATCCTGGGTGCAGTCTCTGCGAGACTCCTGCACTGCCCAAGGTGCACCCTGTGAAGGCCTTTCAATAAATCCCTGCCCTTTATCCTTTCATTCTCTGTCTAGCCTCTGTTCCAGGTCAGCCTCTCCAAGGCATCAGCCTGTTCCACCCCGTTGGACCCTGCGCTCCAGCCCTCGCTCTGAGAGGTTTCTCATCACCCTGCTCTTGAATCCATGCTGGAAAAATGATTAGCAACAAGCTGAATGCTGAACTATGCTTTGTCTACTAGAAAAAGAAAATCAGTAGCTCAGAATAATAACAGTGCTGGTAGGTTTGTACAGCAGCAAGACATATTGGAACTCTTTTGCTGGGTTTGCTTGGAGGCAATTTCCTCTCTTGCCAAAAGCAAAGGTCGCCATAAGCTGCAGAGTAGCGTGGGAAAACCTGCCTCAGAGTTGGCCTGCAGAGCAGAAACACTGACTTTTTTTTCAACCCTGGGTTCTCTCTTCTCAAGAGAAATTTATTTATAGGAGGAATGACGTTTCCTGCTGCATTCTTAACGTGCTTGCAGCTTGGGATAAGAACATGGGAGCTTTGTCTTCTGCCATCTGTTTTCTATGGCAATAAATATCCATTTACAGATTTATCTCTGCCTGGTGTGTTTTAATGATATGAGTGAGTGTTCGTGGATATCCATTCAGAGAGGAAGTGTCATAGGTAAATAGCAGTCCCAGCTCTGTGCTGGTATAGATTTACATTTGTGTAATGGACAGTGGACCTGTGGCTTGGGGCTTTGGCTGCATTTTTAATCTTACCTTATCTTCTTTGGAAGCACAAGAAATAAAAAAGCAATCTGGACTAAATTCCTGCTGAGCTGCAAGCATCCACTGACACAACTGGGCACGAGGCCTTTAATTTACCATAGCTGAGAACTGGGACCTAAATCTGGGGCACAAACTGCAAAACCCAATTTAAAATGGCTTTTCCAGCCAGGCCTCTCCCAGCTTGATTAGTTTCTTACAGCACTTCGTTTTGCCTGGAGATGGCCTTCCCTTTTACACAGCCTCTGTAGTGCCAGGCTTTGAGCCTCAAAGGCAGAAGAGAGGGCAGATTTATTCCTTTTTAATACAAGAAAGCTGCATGTTTTCTCTGGGCTTTCTAACTCAAAAAAACAATGCCTTGTGTTTGTGGTGAGAAACATTCCTGTGGCTGGAAAATAGCCAGTGAGGTCTTGAGAGGAGTAAATTGTGCTTTTCCTGACCAGAGCCTTGAAGCAGACGAAAGAGATCTCTGGATGGTGCTAGGCATTTGTTACACATTAGCAGGACTCTATTCATCTTCCTCTCGCACACATCCGCAGCACATGGATATAATAAACATAGCTGGGAGGCATAAACCATCTCACATCAATAATGCAAAGGGAGAAGGGACTACGTATTTAACATGCTGGGGGAAGAAGACTCAGAGAAGGAAGATCTGGTGGGGAGGGCTCTGTGTTGAGAAAAGCTATGTTAGGGATGGGATTCACGTTTCCTGGGGTTTTTTGCGGGGGTCCTCTTCTGACCAAGGTGCATGTGCTGGTTAAAGTAGAGCTGGCTGCAGTTTAAGAAGTTGTTATTCAATCAGTCAAACGTGTTCAGGGGACCTCCTTTACAATCCCCCCCCACCCCCCCCAGTATTTTGACTGCCTTTGCAGTGATCCCAAAGGCAACCCCAAGTGCTGGTCAGGATGGAAACATCTCATAGACATCAGCATTGAATTAGATGAACCCAACTCATGCCTCAGTCCTGACACCAGCTGCCGGTGTGCCCCGTGGCACAAAGCACAAAGCTTAATTCTGCCTCAGCTGACATGTCTGGTGGTCTCTGTGTCATACCTACTAATATTTAGCAATGCTCTTTTTCACTTGGACTTTTAAAAGGCTTTGTAAAGCCCTGTCTTCTGCTGGGTGTATGCCATGCATTGCACAGATCTCTCACATCTCAGGCTTTGCATATGAAGCCTGCTCACTCAGGACTCAGTATTTTGGGCTCTTTCAATGCTGCACTGGGATTTTGTGGACTCTGAGCTTAGAAACAGAATTTGTGTGGCTTCAGGACCCCAAGTGCAGGGAATCTGCCCTGCCAGCTCTAGCTAGTGGGGCACTCCAGGGAGAGAACATAATGCATCCTTCAGCAGGGCTGACCACAACCTCATGGGGCAGATGCCTGATGGGGCAGTTCTGTGACCAGGCAGAAAGAAAAGCAGCAAGGACAGAGACTCAGGACAAAAAAGAAGTGGTTGCAAAAATCATCCCATCAAATTCTCTGGCAACTCTTATAGCAAGACTCCAGCATTTGCCTAAGAAGTCTAAACCACTGCAACCTTAGGTCAAGAAGTGGGAAGGAGAGAAATAAACTGTGGATGTGAGTGAAAATAAAACAACACAACCCCCCTGACAGTGTCACTCAGGCTGTGTGTGGAGCTGTTAAGTCTGTACACACTGTTCAGTCTCCTGCAGTGCTGGTCATCCTTATGCAGCTGTTCTTGCCTCCAATATAAACACTAACATTCTCCAACACCTTCTTCTGAAGGTATTTCCATGCTCTGCCTTGCTCCCTGCCATGTGGTTACATCCTGGAAACACCCTGTGAGAGCGCTGCTGGTTTTTACATCTCTCCATCACATGGACTAATGCACAGAGCAGAGCAAAGACTGGGGCAGCTGTTGCTCAGGCAGGTCAGCATGAATAAGATGTTTCCAAAGGGGATATGTGCATGCATGCAGGAGAGCGGTCTCACATTTTCTGCACTGTTTTATGTCTCTCAAATAGTGACATAAAAAGGGAGAATGGTTTTAAATTAAAAGAGACGAGATTTAAATTAGTCATTAGGAAAAAAATTCTTTACTGTGAAGGTGATGAGGCACTGGCACAGTTGCCCAGAGAAGTTGTGGATGCCCCGTCCCTGGAAGTTTTCAGGGCCAGGTTGCATACAGTCCCGAGAAGCCTGATGTAGTGTGTGGCATCCTGCCCACAGTGGGGGGTCAGAACGGGGTGATCTTTAAGGTCCCTTCCAACCCAAACATTCTACAATTTTACGATTTGTCTCTAGACTACTCAGCCTCAGGCACAGTCTGCATAAAATCATGAGCCACTCCAGACAGGGAGGGACCCCCTGTGGCCATCAGCAGCAGAGGACAGTGGCCCTGCTGCAGCTGAGAGCTCACTCTGGATGAAAAATCATCTGCCACCTTGTGGGAAGCCACCTTGGAAGGGAACACCACACTCTGCATCCCCACACTCTCAAGAGCGGCTGCAAACCACCAGATGCCAACCCTGCTCCAGTGGCAGCAGTGCCAGGCAGGGAACAGGAACAAAATAAAACCCGACCCAAGGCAGGTTAAGGCATCAGGGCTGTCTGCCCTGGGCCCCTCTCAGAACCAGCATCTTGAACCGCAAAGCCCAAATTTACTGGGAGGGACATTTCTGAATGCTCTCCAAAGCAACAACCCACAATCAAACAATAGCAGACCAAAGCTGTGTGAATAATTGATTATCTTTGGTTTGCTTGACGGACTGGAAAGGCAAAGGAAATATTTTTCAGGTTGACACAAAGTTATTCTGCTTTCTCTTCTGCCAAATGGAGGAGAAAGAAAAACAAACAACAAAAAGGCTTTGTGTTTAACCAAAACATTTTTTGAACAGCTTTTAATTTTTGAGATTTTTCTCATATTCATTAAAAAAAGGAAGGAATTTGTCTAAATGAAATTACACTATTTTTGAACGAAAAATGCAGAAAAAAATTTGTTTGACATGTACAAAAGCAGATTTTTTTTTTTGAGTGCAACAGACTTGAAGTAAACTCACAGGTGGCTTCAGCTGCAGCCAGACTGCTTTTCAGCAAAATAGATGCCTCAAGCAAAGGCTTTCCTCTGTCCTGGGTGAAAGGACCAACTCTGAGTCACTCTGGGCTTGTAGAGTTTCTACACTTGCCACCAGTGAGTGCAGCACCCCTTGCCCACCCGTGGGGCACTCAACCCAAACCCCACGTGGGCAGGAATGACAGAGAGTGCCTGTTCCCTTGAGCCGACCACTGTTTCGGGAGATATCAGGAGTGACAAGCTGGGCTGTGAGCGTGTGCTCAAGGTGTCCCTGTCCCCCGGGAGGCCGTGCTGCCCTGCCAGCTCTGTCAGAGGCAGCGCGCCAGGCAAAGCCTGAAGGCAGCTGGTGTGTGCCAGATGCGCGCTCAGCGTGCGCTCCGTGGGTGTCCAGCACGCCCGGAGCCGAGCCCCTGGCCCAGCCACCGCTTCTCTGCCAGCCCATCCATCTTCGGAGCGCCAGGACCCCCTGGTTCCCTAGGCACTGCTGCTAGGGTGATGTGCTTCCAGGTAATTAATGACACCATTGCAGTTTTCCCGGGACTCCCTGCTATTCCTGCTGCAGCATGAAAGCAGCAGCCGTGCCTCGGCTGTTCGGGGACAGCCCTGTGGTGTCACTTCAGCTGGCACCGATTAGAGGGACTCTGTGCACTGCAGAGCCCTCATTGCCACCAGTGCTCACTGAACATCTCAGCTGGGACAGACACTGGTGGGCATCTGCATCTCTGCTCACTTCCACAGAGCCCTTCCACACCACCCTGAGCTTTCCTCTGGTGTTCATTATTTGACTATGACTATTATTATTATTATTATTATTTACTCCCCACTGCTAAAAGTCAGTGCTGCCATATGCCATCATGCTCTCTCAGTGAGTACTGATTATTTGAAACTATTTTTTCTTTCAGAAATTATTACCCCCAACTATTGCCACAGAGTCTTTAACTAGTTACATTTGTTGTATGTTATTTTACAGGTCCTTCTGGCACCAATTTCCACTCTAAGTTACCACACAGCCTCTGACAAGTATTAATTCCCATTCATCAGCACACAGGTCCCACCAATAGTAATTCCTACCATGGCACACACCAGTAGTAATTTCTTCACACCATGACATAATCCCTATTAGTTCTGGCTACTAACAAGACTGCTAACTGCTGTCAAATGGTACCATCCTCATCCTCTGGGCATGCATTCAGGACAAAGAAATCATGGCTTACCCTTTCCACACTGCGTCTCCTCAGTGATCCATATGGTATTTTGAATAAAAGTCTTCGGGTCCTACCCGGAGTCACAGCTGTCTGTACTACCATAGTGCAGAGCTAACTCCTGTGTGTGTGTGAGAGAGAGAGAGAGTCCACAGCACACACAGGCTTCCCTTGAAATAACTTACAGTCTCATCTAGATTTCCCAACTATCAAATAGCTGAGTGGGTTTTCACATCAGACCATATGAGTCAAGATGTGGCTTGTTTGAAAGAAGGAGGGGGGAAATGGGAAAAAAAAATTAAAAAAAGGAAACCCCAAGCCTTGTAACCTTAACAACATGCTTCAAGCAGCGTATCTTTAGCTTCCTTCTGTTTCTCGGTGTAGTTTGCTCAGCAATATTGCTGTGCCATAGAGGTGGAAGAATTAAGCTTCTGGGGAGAATGTTCCAAAAACGTCAAGCCCGCTTCTTGTTGCTACAGATGGTAACCAGGTCAGTTGTCTAATCAAAGCTCTATCTGAGTTATTATACGTTTTGCCATGTGACTGCAGACCCCTCTGGTTTGCTGTACAGTAGATCACATGTTCACCTTAAAAAGAATATCTGGTGTATCACCATCTGGCGCAGAGATTAATGTTAATTCCTGGGTTCAGATATTCCTCTCTCCTAGATGCTGGAAAGCACACAGCCAGAGCAGAGGCTCGGGCAGCTCCTCTGGGCTGCTCAGCTGAACTGAGCGCTCAGGGATGCAGGGTCTGTGTGGCACAGAGCAGCACATGCATGAGGACAGAGAACAGGCAGTACCACTCACACGCACGTCCGTACACATCCACATCAGTGAAAGCCTGATGGGTCATGCCTGCAGCTTCTATGTGTACTTACTCACTTACAAACACGATGATGTTACAGTCTGTAATTGTGAAGTGTTACTTCACAAAGTCACTCTCAATGCCTACTTCTCTTTTTTTTTTCTTATAAAAAAGAGCCACTTTAGAGGCGAGTAGATGATGGTATTTTCTTACTCTGGAAGAAAAATTTGAAACTTTATTTGCACTCTAAATTGTACACACATGCTTTGGAAAGGGGAAAAATACTTCCCCTTCCCAAAGCCTTTCTGTAACACAAGGAGGTGTCCTAAAGCAGCCAGGTATAATCCTGTGCTTGTATAGGAAAGTGTTTTGGATGTTGTGTTCATTTCCATACTCTGTTAGAGGTATTGGTCCACGTGCAGTTTAGAGTTAATGTGTGCAAAGTGGGAGCTTCTCAACCCAGCAATTCCTTACTCGTACTCTGAATTTGCCCAGTAAAATGGAAAAGATGTTGGCCCATGTTGTTTTCCTTGAAGCAGTCTAGCTGGGAGAGCAAAAATCTGCTGAGTTGGAGAGCCAATCCCTTCCTCCATGTATTGTTCTCATTTTAATGCAAGACTAAAAATACTTTGTTTTGATCCAAGTCCAAAAGCTGGGATGAAGGTGTTAGGGACATGACATTAAAGCAACCATTTCAAATAAAAAAGAGAAACTCTGTATCTGCTCAGCATATGCACATGCATTAAAACCAGTCAAAGAAAAAAAACTGCAGCTTGATGTGGGAAACTCTAAATATTAAAACAATTTGCCTTTGTTCATAATGAATTCCATATGTCTCTTGCTAAAGAGAGTGAAAGAGACAGGAAAAGATGGAAATATCTTAAGCATGACTGACTTATACAGGTTCTTTATGTGGAATAGGTGTGCAGTTGGGGTCTTTGCTTCTTGCAGGTTTTTTTATGATTGTTAATGCCCCCCTCGCTATCTTACAGCCTGCCTACCTCTTTTTGTCAAGCATGAAGTGGTCGGCACAGGGAACCTCTGCCTGCATCAGCAGAGCCGCTGGGGACCGACTGCTGCAGAAAGAGGGCAAAGGTGGTAGCAATTAGCCTTGCTGGGAGCTTTTCCTGAATAAAAGCTGAGTCACGCCTGAGTCAGGACCTCGGGGGGAGTGTTTCACACAAGAGCAGAGTGGCAAAGACGTCCCTGCTCACCGGACCTGACCCCTGCGTGGGGCTCCCTCCCCAGCAGCCCCCTTCCCCAGGAGCTCCCCTACTCCCGCAAGCGCGTTCTCCTTCCTGCAGGTCCGCCTCATGGGAAGAACCAGCTCTGTACCTAAAAATCCATCCACTAGAGGGGACAAAGAGCCACAACACACATGGAGATGTGTCTGTAAGCCATCAGGCCCGGGACCGGGCACAGACAGCCCAGTGGTACCAGCATGAAATACACTCTGGTTTTCTCCACAGGGGAAAAGGGAGCATTCATTCAGTCATTTCCACAAACCACTGGTGTTTCTGCCTAGATTTTTAGGTCTTGCCAATGAAATGCAAATCTGTGTATTGCTCAAGGCAGCTGAATCATAATAAAAATATTCCTCATTACAGGAAACATCTTGCACACGTGAAGAGTAGAAGAAATCAGTCTATTTGCATGTTACTGGAACCAATTCCAGTAACATCCCTATATATCCCACTGGGCCTGGCTCCTTGCTCCCTCACTGTGCTGCACCCCAGGCACAACTCTACGGGTACCCTCCATGTAAAGCTGGAGACCTGGACCCACTATGACCCTTTCTTCTGTTTCATTCCTCATTTCCCAGGTGGTATGAACCTGGAGACAGGAGGCCAAATCTTAGTCATCAGGACCGTGGAAACCATCCAGGAGGATGAGATGTTTGCTCTGTATTATTTGTTCAAAGCACATTGGTAGGCAACTGTATAGGGTGGTCTACTAGAAGTCATTTGATAGGTTGCCTTTAGGTGGGTAATACAAAACATGCTCCCATGAGGGTCTTTCTAGTTGTTCCCAGAGGGTGAGTTTGGGTGTTTGTGGCAGGCATAAGCACATCCAAGGGCACTTCAAATTCTGAATTTGCCTCTGGAGAGCCCCCTTTCCCATCTGGCGGCAGATGCAGATGAAGATGACTGGGCTCATCACTGAGTCTTCATTTAACTGCATTGTCTGCAATCTCCAACTGAACAGCACAGTAGGAAATAAACCCCCAAATATTCTAAGGGATCATCCTGGCCTTGCCCCCACAGACCCTCAGAAGGGACACACTGTATTTACTAACTGCTGAAAGACAAGGCTCTTTAAAGCAGTGGATGCTTTTCAGTACTAATTCCAGGCTGCCAGGAACAGTGGTTTGTGGTAACAGTGCATCAGAGGAAAGTATATCCAATGGATTGCTAGTTGGACTAGATTTCTTTTTTAGTCTTTAATGAAAAGGAGAGAGGAACCACTTACTGCTGCAAAGTGTGTCTCCTATTTGCAACACAGGACTCAAGTTTCAAGTCAGGGCACTCCCAGCAGAGATCAGTGGATGGAAACCAGTGACAGCAGTGGCACAGACTGAAATGCAGTGAGTGATATCTAACAGATCTATCAATAAGACATTGTATTGTAAAATTGAAAAGTCGCTCGGTAGAGAAAAATCCACTTGAGTTTGGTATTCCATGAAGACACACGTATGGCAACAGACTGAGGGGAAAATAAGGATAATTTGCAGCTCCTGGCAGCATTTTCCACCCTGGATGATATCTATGGTCTGTCAGTAGCAAAGCCGAATTTTTCCCTGGAGTCCTGATAGAGAAACCACTTCTATTTGAGCTCTTTAGCAGCTCCTATTAATCTTTGTGGGATTTCTTACTTCCCACTGTAAGCAATCCTCCCTCGCTATTTTGTTGGAAAGACGAGGAGAACAGAGCTTCCCCAGAGCTTTGGGGCTGCAAACCCTACAGTGACTTAGCTTACATTTTATTGCACTCAGAATCAGACTGCAAAGGAAATGGCCTTGTTGGGAGTGAAAGATGTGCAGAGGTTGTCATTGCAAATCCAACTTGCCTTTGATTTAAAAAAAGCTAAACAATTTTCCAGTCTTACATGGTGTTTTACAGAAAAATGTTACGATCACTCTAGCCTGGGGAGGGATGTGGGAAAACACACTGGCTGCAGATCCATTCCCATATGAGTCCTTTCCATCGGAGCTGGCAATAACCCAGTAGCTTGGAGGGGTGAGAGAGGCTGCTTGTGGTCCCCAGCCACAGAAAGCCTGGGGGCTTCCCCTGTGTGTGGCAGGGCTGTGTCACATCAGGGGCCACGTGCACCATCCTGTCCCTGTCTCCCCTGGGCAAGCAGCGTGTGGGAGTGCCTTTGCTGTGTGCAACTACCCAGGCTGAATATGAAGGTCAGCCCCACCCTGGAACAGAGATTTGTGCTTTGTTTCACTCTGTTTTGGTGCTCGGGGTTATGCAGTGATCAGCGTGGTGTTGCACTGCATGTGCAGCATGCCCATCACTTGTACCAACAAAGGCCATGGGGAATTTGGGCTCCTGTCACAAATTTGCATCGTGCTGCAACATGGTTGTTTAACCATCTGCAGTTCACAGATATGTTAGTGGGTCTGACTAGCATAAGCCTAATCAGAAACGCAGAACCAAGCCCTTCTGGACTCAGAGGAGTTCATATCTGATGCACATTGCTGTAGGCTGACAAAGAATGTCATGTCAGGTGGCCCTAAATGTCCTCATTCATTGGCATTCCAGCATAAATATCCACATGGCTGCTTATCAGTTGCTTTGCGTACCTCAGCCTTGGGTGCTCGTGGGGAATGGCTGGCAGAGCAGAGCGTGAAGCCCAGGATGTCACCTGCTGAGCCTGCACCTAGCCAAGCACTTAGACCCATCAGCTGCTGTGTCCACCAAGCCAGCAAGTTCTTGGCACAGCCCCTAACTGAAAGTCATGGCACATATGTGGACATCCCAGGAAATATCTTCAGGAAAGAGGACAGAGCAACCTGCATCCTTCTTCTTCCCCTCCTGCCACCAGGCAGGCTCTCCCAGAGCAGCCTCCATCCCACCTCCAGTTCTCCTCTGCACCCTTCGACCTCTCTGTGGTGCTTGCTGGGGAAAGTGGTCGAGTCTTTGGGCATCCACGCAGATGGGCTTCTGGAAAACCCTGTCCAGAAGAACAGCAGCAGATAGCAAGCAGGGCCTCTGCTGGATGGAAGGACATTTCCCCTGGGTTTTAGTGTGCTGGCAGGTCAGCTCTTTTCCCACATAACTCAGAGAGACAGTAATTAATTAGGGAGGGAACTCGCCTGACCCCATTGCCCTGGAGACACGCCCCTGTAAACATCACGGAGGGATCGAAGGGGCCACCTCTGACTTCCAAGGCTAATATAAACAAAGGAGGAGATATTTGGCAACAATACCACATTCCCACATGGCGGCTGTGCAGCAGAGGCGGGGTATGATGCACACAATAGCAGGCATGCTCTTAGCTGGGGGATGACTACGTAGTATTTCTGCTGGGGGTCTGGTGTAAAGCCTTTGCAGATCCTGGTGACTGCAAGGAACGTGTGAATACTTGGTGCATCTCAGTATAAAATCTTATAACATGAACAGGCTATTCCTGTGGAGTGCTTATCACTGCTGATTTGCTTCAATTCCTGAAGAAATAGGGGTTTGCTCAGCACAGCATGGAAGGTACTCAGCCTTGAGCTTGATTTAAGCCTTAAACAGGATATGTGACATATGGACTATGTCAAACACTGTGAAGATAAATGCTTCTTTGTTCTGTGCAATTTTCTCTCTTTTAAAACTTCATCCTTGTTACACTGCTTTGATTAATCTTAATATATTGTGGGAAAGCATATGTGTCTGTGTGAGGGAAGGAGAGAGAGTTACGTTGCCCCAAGAGAAAGCCACATGAATAGCAGAGAGACCAACATGTCCCTAAAGAAAGGAGGGAAGCAGAAGACCCCTGAGAGATGTTATGAGGGGTTTTTTTTAAGCTTTGCCAGGCTTGGTAAACAGCTTCTCAGGCAAATTATGTTTTGTAGCTGAGGTCTCACAGGAATGGAATAATGATGATTCTTTTCCAAGTGAGGAGAAAACTGCATAAAGCTGAAAGAGGAGCTGCTAATATTGGCAAAATACAAACCCAACTTGATTGTTTTCGTGTGTATTTTCTGGACAGATGAAGAAATGTGAAAAGTTTGACTCTCTGGATCTTCAGTCTTGGAATCCTGGAGTCTCTTCCTGTAATTCCTATCTATTCATACAACACTCTACCCCAGTTGTAGGAGACACCTGAAGTGGCATTTACCTCTCCTAACTTTGGTCCCTTTATGTGAACTTGTCACCTGGACTCCTCTAGTCACAGCTGGAAGGAAATGGGCACTTGCAACATTTGAGGCACCAGACCTGCTTCAGCTGCTTACTTTACTGGGGTTGAATGGTATCTGAAAGTGTCAATGTCTCCCCACAAATCACAAAACAAACATGACAACTGGCCACTCTTTGTCTGCCTTGCCAGATCTCAGAGGTTCTCCTGTGTCTCTTGGTAGCTGTATTTAATTACTCTGTGTTTGCTAACATCCCTTTTGGCATTCACACTCCCAGCCCTTTGTTCTCACTGTCTCATGTCTGTATGTCATTCAGCATGGTTGACCAAGCCTAGGCTGCTCCACAGAGCTCTTCTGTTCCACAAAGGCTCTCTGAGGGTCAGCAGCACGACCTGACTCTCATGGGAGCAAGATGGGAGTTCTCTGCAGCTGATGGCACCGTGTGGAGGGCAGCAGCACAGCACCATGGCTTTTCTTTTGCTCCAGAACTGTCCATGGCAGCTGTGCGTGGCAACTCAGATTTCTGGGTTGGGCTCAAATAATGACTCAAAAAATTCATAAAAGGACATCTACTGTAGGCTGCTAAATTTGAAGATGCTGCTTCTGAATTGTGAAACTCTTGAGTACAAAGAACTGTGGTTAGAAGGTAGCTGTGGGGATTGTGGTTATGCATTTACCCTCTTTTAGAGCTGTCTGTAGGGACCTGATGGTTATTTGCCGCTCAAGACATGATGCTGGACTGGGAGCATCATTCCCTGGGAAGACCTGATATGATTATTTTTCATTTCTCAGTTTCAGGAGTGTCTAAACAAAACCCGAGGCAAGCTACCTAATTAGATCTCTTTCATGGCACAGTCCTGCTAAGCAACCTCAGCTTTTACTGCAGGTCAAGGGGCCTGATTCTGCTTCTCTCCTCTGCACTGCCATAACTCATGCTGACTCCAGTGGTGGAGGGTGAAGCTTTAAATCTCCTGCGAACTGGATGCTGAGGAAAAACTGGGGGATGCTGTTGTCGCCAGAGAGAAAGTCATTAGGAGCTGCTTCAAAGAACCAGTTTCTCAGATAAATAAACACATGGAAATACCCATTATATTGCAGGGGGTGAGGTTAGCACCCACACTTCTGCATTATGTATGATTTGTGACTGCTCTGGGTACGAACTTGCTTCTTGCTCTTCGATTAGCAAGCCTTGGCAGCCTGGCAAAGCCACACAATTTATTGCTGCTGTGGAGGTTAATGGATCACTTTACATGTTGATAATGTCTTATTATTGCAATGGTTATTAAGAAAAATGTAACACAGACACCAGGAGTCGATAGCAACTGCAAGAATGTTTGTTTGATTCCTGCAGGGAGGAGGACTGCTGTGTGCAGAGCTCACGGTGCAAACGGTGGTTGAAGCAAGTTCATCACAACCATTTTCCTGCACCCCTCCTGTCTCCAGGTTGTCCTCAGTCCCAGCTATGAGGATGGCTACTGTTTACTAGTGTTGATGGTGTGAGAAAATAGGAAGGTTAATGGTGTAATTGCCCAAAGAATGGACAAATTTCACAGCTATCTATGCCAGAGCATGCTAGGACTAGATCCAAAATCACACTTCATCCTTGGCTTCAGAGATCTGCGAGACATTGATAGCTGGATTATTCTGTGATTGTGTGGAGTCTTATACTCTGGAGGGAACAAATCACCAAACCTGGCTTCTGGAAGTTGTATTGCTACTCCTTTCTAAGTGGGAAGATGGAGGAGGATGTTACTTAAATGGCTCCGTGTCCATTTGTCTCAGCTTCTCTATCTGTAACATGAAAAATTATCGGTGCTGATTTTATTGTTGTTTCACTATTATTAATAAAGAGCCAGGTCAACTAAATGCCCCTCTCTTCACAGCTTAGTTTTAAGAGCTGGAATATGTGGGTATTGATAGCCACCACTCCAAATCCTTACCAGGACATGATGGCCTTGTCCACCTCATAGTGCCATCCCCATTGCCAAAGCCCGCCAGGGAACTCAGTTTCCTGTGGTGCCACTGGCCAAGGGACCTCACCCTCATTTCAGACTCTTCAGTCTTAGCGTTTGAATCCCTCTCTTTCAAATATCCAGCTTTAGATCTGTCTGGATACAGGAGCTGGACTCACACCTGAATTCCAGTTCATCCCAGGTAATTTCTTCTGATTGAGTTTCATACTCTTGCTATTTTGGTGTTAACTCTGCCAGAACCTGACAACATGGGGAGGGAGAAGAGCAGCTGTTTCTCTGGGTGATGGAGGAGGCTGGAGCATGGCAAATCTGGATTGCTACATCTGTCTAGGGCAAAGCAATCACAGCCCTTGTCCATGCCAGAAATCACAATTTCATCAGATACTCTCATATATATACATGTACATGTTATGTATGTAGATATAGATATCGAAAAAGATATTTAAAATATTTTTATATATACATATATAGACATATATGCATGTACACATAAGTACATATTTTTCTGTGGAGTGTGCGAGTAAGCCTGAGGAGCGAGCTGTGGAAATAGATGCTTGCAGGAATGTAGAAGGAGCTATGGAGTGTACTGTGGATTTGACAGGATGTGTTTGGATGGGGTTTAAGACCCCAGGAACCACTAGAGATAAATTGCCTATTGTCTTCCAGGTGGTATCTGGAGTGGGCTGGGCACACAGGGTTCATGGTTTGAAGACTTCATCTGAAGGGGTTTTTTTCTCTGCTGGGACATCCACTACAGCTCCATCATGCATATCCTCAGAATTCAGTCTCCTTTTTGAGGCCAGCTGATGTTTGACTACTTCAGGCTCACTTTCCTAACAGGATTATTATCCCTTAGCCTGTTTGCTTGAAAGTCTGTTTTTTAGCAGGTCTAAAGCCACATCCATAGTGCAAGGAAAAACATTCCTCAGTGCGGCAGGCTCCACAACCCTTCCCGCTTCCAACCCCTTCCAGACATCCCATGCAAAGTGGCCCACGCATGCTGGGCATGGTATATCCTGGAGGTTTGCTCTACCTGTGCCTAAGGCAAGGCTTGGAAGGCAGCAAGGTTGATCCTGAGGTTTCCCTCAAAGGTCTCATTCACAGACTGCTTGAGAATAATTCGTGTGTCCAGAGGCAAGGAGGGTTTAGCTCAGGGATGCCTTTTGCAAGCTATGAAACAAGTATTCAGAGCCTGCATTTCATACCCAGCCTCCCTTTTCCCTGTAGCACACCCGAGGGACCTGCTGAGCTTGTCCCTGCACCACCCCCCACTTTGGTCCCTGTCTCCCTGTCCAGCTTTCTCCAGGCAGCCAAGTCCCAGCTCATCAAGCGGCTCGGTAGCAGCCTGCTGGTGATGACAGCTAATTATGAAATGTCATGTCAGAGGCTTCCCTTTTATCTCGTCTCATACAGCCCAGCAAAGCTCTCCAGTGCCCTTTAGAAACAGGGGAAAGGAAGTGTCAGTGCAGCACCAGCTGCTTCTCTGATAGCAGGATGACAACGCGGCCAGAACACCATGTCCTGGACGGAAGTGGCAGCTCGTGCCGTGTAGATGCAAATCTCTGGTCTCCACAAAAAGAAAGAAAAAAGTATTTTTAAAAGTGTTCTCCTGTAATACTAGCTTTCCGGAGGAAGTGTTTAACATATCTGCTGTCAAGGCTTGCCATCATCCCTGCAAAACTGCTGGATTCACTCCAGGTGAGTTCCTGCAGGAGAATTTAGCTAAAAACCTTGTCCAGAGAAAAACTGGCCGAATCCTATAATTTTTCCTCAGCCTGCATTACTGCAGAAGCAAAATTACATCAAGGTGTGTTAGTCTGAGCTGAGCTATGTCTCAGTTTTCATTAGAAACTGGTGGTTGCTTCTCATTTGTTGTCTGCTATAACCTTTTACACTGTGACAAAATGGGCTTGATAGCTTAGTACAAGCTATTCGAGTGAGCTTTGTCAGGGTCCACTGATCCGGGAATGGGTTACTGCCCCTAAGGTCCAAGAACCATTAAAACAAAGTTCCTTCAGAAGAAAAAAAAAGATAACTCAAGGCTCCGCAGACCACAATTTCCCAATTTTGTAAGTAATCACCTGGTTTGGAGCAGTGGAGGGCACAGAAGAATTTGAAGAGGAGCATTACGGTGACAGATGGCTTCGTTCTTTCAGCAATAAACCTGACACAGATGAAGATGCATGGCATGGAGCAGACTTCAAGATCATTCCCAGGAGGGTCCCATTACCTGGCAGTCTGTCTGTGCTCAGCCCCACCAGTCTGGCCCCATATTCCTCACCAAAATACCCATCTTGCTGCAGCAAAACACTTGGTAGTCGATCAATGACCTTGGACAAATCTGGCTGCTAGAATGCTCTGTAACAGCCAGAGCCTGACGTTTTGCCCTTCCTTCATATTGAGTTTTATATTTACTTTTCTGTATCCAGTACATCCAGAGGTTATTTTTAGCATTGCTAAATGAATAGGTGGTTTAAGATCAAACACGGCGGCAAGGCAAGGTGATGTATGAGTAAAGCCTGAAAATTGTGCCTGATAGTGGTGATTCTGCATTTGGCATTTGATCTAGATTATCCGAAATTCTTCCTGCCTTAATTGCTAGGTAGGTTTTAGAAGAGCCCAGCTAGCTGAAAACATGGTTGTTCATAAGGGAAAACCTTTTTCCTTGATTTGCATAGAGGCTAGATTAGATTGCCAGCCCTGAAGCGAGACGTGAAGCCTGGACATGCTGCCCCTGGCTCGTACAGGCCCAGGCCCTGCAGGGCACACAGCTGTGACACTACCGCAGTGTCCCCTGCACAATGCTGCTCACACACCCCAGCTCCCCCAGACCCAGCTGTGCTCAGGACTGGCACAGCATGGCACTGCACAGACATGTGCCCGCATCGCAATTTCAGCTGCGACCGCTCTGTCCCAGCTGGGGATATTTCACTGGGTTTCTGGAATTACAAATTTGAGAGACCCGTTCAAAACACAACCTGAGAAGAGCTCCATTGGTTTCACAAACTGAGGTTGCCTACACCTCTGGAGAATCTGGCCCACATTTTATTTGGCCAACTGTCACCTTCATTGCAAAAAACGACCGAACATCGAACCCAAAAACTCATGAGGAGAGACATTTGGATGGAATCAAGGCATGGACATTAAAATAGACAATGGGATATGAAGAGCCAAGAAGATATGTTTCCCTACTTCCCTGTCTTTCTGGGCTGTGTGGTTCCCAGCAGGATAGGAGGCTTTTCATGCCCTTCCAACACAATCAGACTGTGTACACACAACACGTGTAGGATTTTTCAGCCTCAGTCAACCCTGGCTCTCTAGATGTTGTCAGTCTCTGAGATACTGCTTGGAGCTACCCTGTGACATTGAAGCACTCACTGTTCAATGACACCTGTCCCAGGAGGGTCTCAGTCCTCCAGGTGTCAAACACCCAAGTCAATGAAGAAACGTTGAGCTATGAATAGACCAAGTGGAATTGTGGTGCCAAGTTTATCCTACAACATTTGCAAATACTCCAAAGAAAGCACTGGCTCCTTCCCACACAGAATAACTTTCACAGCGTGCTGTGGTCATGAGAGGCAGATGTTACATCTTTGCTTGTCATGGGGATTTAAATCCTTAGGGATTTTTTCTGGGATTCACAGTACTGAGAGCAGGGAAAAGGAGTTGAACCCAGAGCGGCAAATAATCATTAGGTTGACTCAGATAGTACAGCCCAAAGAGTATTTCAGTATTTCATACCCTCTGTAGAGGCTTTCACAGCACAGTCTCCAGTAATGTTCATCTATCCCTATCTCAGCAGCCTGGGAAAGGGGTAAAGGCACTTTCCAAAGTACTGAGGGGAGATGCCAGCAGAGAGAAACTTGAATCCATTTCACAGCACAGATGGACACCTCCATAACTGGACCACAGGATAGAAATCTGGCAAGATCTCCTGTTTTTCACTTTTGTGGTTGATGCCTAAGATTCCTCATCACTAGACCCTGAAATTTGAAATATTCCATTTAAGAGATGCCAAAAAACTCTTCTGAACATTCAGAAGGTCACTTGCCATCTTATTTCTTACAGCCTGATTTCAGAGAGTACAGATCACCTTGGCATGATCTTTTTTTTTTTCACAAAGACAAACGAGCTGGCAATCCCTCACTTTTGTTTTCTATCCCGTCCCACCAAAAAATCGTCCAAAACATGACCATCTCTGACCTTTAGGTGAAATCCATCAAGCTGTGTTGGAAAAGGCAAGAATATGTTTGGAAATGCTTTGATATTTTTAAGAAACTTTAAAATGAGATAATACAGACAGATTCTTATCTCAGATGTGTAGAAGCAAGTCATATATTGCTTCACTGAGCTTTGATGATTCCAAGGAAGCAATCCCAGATTAACACTGGTTTAAAGTATTTGATACATCCAAGAGTAATAAACTGGATTCTCTTGAAAACAGAACTGTTTTGCTTGTTCCTCCATCTCTTACAAAATAACTGTCTTGGAGTGCTTCTATGACAATACTGTATTCCCCATCACCTGCTAAGAGTCAAAACTGTAATCTAATAGCTGTCAAAATCCTAAAGTCAAGGACACTTGATGTCAAGTAATGCACAATTTAAATCTCTGTCAATGCAATAGTTTTACAGAGCTGTTCCTCAAACTGACCAAATCTCTCCTCCTTTTCACATCAAATTTGTAGATGATACACAAAACCAGTGCAAAATCTATCCTGTCTTGGATCTCACACTGCTCCAGTTTTGCATGTTATGGCTTGCAGGAGATGCCTAAACCACAACATATTGGTAGAGTTGGATTACACACAGTTTATCAGGAAATGTAAAGGAATTAAGTCAATGTAACACTTTGGATATGCCATAAAATTTGTATACTGCCTTCTGGATTTTTGGCATCTCAATTTAAAAAGGAAATTGTGGCTTACTTACAAACACATCCATTAGTAGGTGCTCCAGCGTCACTTCAATATCCTCTAATTTAGCTGCTAAAGTCATTGTGAAGTCAAACAGAGGAAAGCTGTCAGAAGTTGCAATCCAAAGCGTCTGTGGCCAAATCGAGTTCTCAGACTGTCACAAATGAGTTTCTCACAGATAAGGAAAATCCAAGAAATCAAAACTTAACATCAGAGTCCAGATGACGCCTGGACTCCGTGCCGGCTGTCGGTCCTGCTTGCAGGACTGAGGATTATTCCATGTGTGCAAGATGGGAGCAGAAGCTGCAATGTGCGTGCTGCCTTCCTTTCAGAGCTCCCCAGCCAGAAGCATGGAGTTATATCTGGGAAACCACAACAGAGGGAGGGAGAGACACACACAGAAGGAGAGAGAGGGGAGGAATGGAATAAACTGCCTTTGACTATGACTGATATTTATAGGACTGCTTGTTTTTGACTCCAGTCCATTTCTCTGTTCATTTCTGACCTTTCACAAATGGCCCAGCACACTGGAGCGTATTGTACGACAGGGGCAGCGGGTCCCACAGAAGTTGGCTGTGACCAGTGCTGGGCCAATTCACACAAGCACTCCATCAATAGCTCTTTGTCACAGCATACCAGGCTCTGCGCTGCAGCGAGTGACAGAGGAGAGCACAGACGTGTAAAAAACAAGGAAACAAAAGTTGTTTGGATACTAATTTTTTCCTAAGAGTATTAATAGATCCCCTTACCCGCTCCTCAAGGCACTGGCGTGCAGTGGTGACTGCTGAGGTTATGTATGGAGGGGAATAACCCCAAGTAATACTAGAGGGTTTGACCCTGCAAACACTGCTTCTGACACATACTTCCACCACTCAACCCCTTCAGCTCTGCAGCATCCCTGTCCCCTAAGCACTTCTCAGGACTGGACCCTTCCATTTACTGTATTTATGGAAAGTTTAAAGCATGAGCCCGAGTGCTTGCTGTTCCTCCACACATCTGCTCCCACTTAACTCAATGGAGAAAAGGTTTCTGCTTGCTTAGCACTTTGTAGCTCTTACAGCTCCACATGGAGTGGGAAGGTGCTGATGGACATGACCCAACCAAAGCAAAACTCAGTGGAGGTTCCCTTCAAGGATTTTGCATAAAGTTAACTGGAACCAACTAGAAAGGAAACTGAGGCATAAAAAGGAGAAATACTGAAAGTCTTGATATGGCCAGGACCAGTGCCAAAGTCTTCTGCATCCTAGACACTGACAGGTTCATCAAACTGCCTTTCGTGATGTTCACATTGTTCAGCCAAATTATTTTTTTTATTTGACATGTACCCACGTAGTTTGAAATCCGAGAATGAAATCTTGCATGTGATATATTCCAGACACTGGGGAAAAAAAATCCACAAGGCTGCTCTAAAGGCTTCAGAAACTGAAGATGAATATTATTTATAAAGGTGTGAGATGGATAGAGTTGATGGAGCTTAGAAGGACCTCTAGTCATAAATTCCAACTAAATGTTCTCAGAATTATAGCTGAAATCACATTTTCAGACATGCACCATCAGCATCTGAACAGGAGCTGCCTCTGATGGCCGAGTTTTACTAGACAACAACATGATGGACCATTTGGGACATGTTATGATGGATGGTTTCAACAGCAAAGAAGGACATGTCATTCGTTTTCCAGCTGGACCAACTCTCATTCACACATGGCCCTACATCAGATAATAGGTTGACTGCTCCAGAAATAAACCCAGCACAGGAAGCTTGTCTACTGCAAAAAAGCCTGTTAATCATTCACATGCTGCCCTTTCATTAAAGCTTTGACAAAGTGTCTGTCTTCACCAGTGTGAGTGGAGGGGTGTTTTAATGAGCGTGGATCAAAACAAAGAGGAATACATTTGGAGGGAAGGCAGTGGAAACCCAGGAACCAGAATGCAGTAAGGCAATGAGCGAGCTGGTGTGCATGGCCACGGGGCTCGCTGGAGACAGGATTTCACGTGTTCTGCTCTCTAGGAAGTATTTGCAGAAGAAGACCTGCCTGCTGGTAAGGTTCTCATCCTGTCCAGCATGCGTGGAAGTTCAGAGATTCCAGGAATCTATGGTTTCTACACAACCAGGCTGGGCACAAGGCCTCGTGACTGTCCTTGTGCAGGTCCCTGGCCCACAGAAAGCAGTGTTTGGACTGTGCCAGATGAGCCAGCAGTGGTCCAGCCAGATTGAATCATGTGTTTGTCCACCTCTAACTGACCCTACTACTGTCCAACCAGTCTGATCACAACAAGAACTTTACTGGAATCAAACATGTGATCACTTCTGTCCTCCCCACCCCATTTATTGCACAAAGGCTAAGTGTTAAATACTGAAATATGAAATTAAAGATTCTTTTCTGTAGGCTCCCTCTGTGCAATAGCACAGGGCAAGCATGTCACTTGTGCCCCTTGACTGTCCCTGTAGCTGCATTGTGTTGGTTACAGAGACAAACAACAGGAGACATCTTCCAGGGTCAGAACGCAGTGTCCATGTGACAGACTCTTTGACTCCAACACAGGCTCATTTTTGTCTTCACAAAGATGAATTTCAAGATTATTTCAAAAGGGATGGAGAAAATAGTGTCAGGCACAAGAAAACAGCTTAGGAGAACACATAATGCCTTCCCTGATGGCCAGTCGAGAAACACCTGGCGGTAAAAACACCACGTGCTCCACTGGCAATGGCAAGGAGGATGAATGGATTCCCGAGTTCTCACCCAGGCCCAGCTCTACATGGCCTGGGACTCCATTATTACAACAATATATATTGATATAGCAGCTCTTAGGCTCTTGCAGTTGCAATATTCAGCTGAGCAATTCTCCTGCTGATCAATATGAACTGTCTGTAGAGATGGTCAGAAGTTTGGGTAAAAATCCTGTTGCTGGGAAAAGTTGCTTTGCTGAAAGTCCTGTGGAATTTTCCTGACTCTCAGACTGCAGAGCATTATGTACTCAAGGGTACATCTATTTACTTTTTCCCTTCAAATTGCAATAAAATTTCAGATTCAAAGCAAAGCATAATGGGAAAAAAAATCTAAAATATAGAAAATGTGCAGAAGATAAAAAAGAATCACATTGTTCCAGTGATAACTGAAGCAGTTGGTGTGGCTGTGGCAAAATTATATTGGTTGTGAAAAAAAAAGCACAAAAGTGCAGAAAGTTGTTTCACTCAACCCCTTGAAAAAGCAAACAGCAGAAATCAGAGTCACAAAATCAGATCTAAGCAGAAGAACTTCTTCAAACACATAAAAGCTCTAAGTTTATCCCATTGGATCTCTTCTAGCTCTCGCTTCAATGTTGCTTACCCCAAGTGACCTTTTTTATGGAGATAGCCTCTCCAACACAGTAAACAAGAAACAGAATTTCTCTGAGTTCCCCCGGGATTTTTCCCAAAATCTCTGTGCATGTGCATTACAGGTGCACACAGAAATGGGATCGCATGTGACAATGAGAAGCTCTAACCTGGTTGATTCTTTAATGCAGTAGGTCCAAACAGTTTCTTTATTAAATCATTATTTCCATCTTTTCTAATTTCTGAGAATGTATTACTTTGGCCTTCGCAAGCATGAGACCTCATCTATTTAAAGCAGAGCATCCATCTGACAACACACCAGGGTATTTGTGCAGAACAGGATGTTCTTCTACACCCACATTTTCTCCTCACTTCCTTCCTAGTTTTCTTCGACCATTTGGGAATAAGATACCAGAAAAGAGCTCGGAAGGGGAGATTATTGTAGCATTTTTGCCAAAAAGAGATTTCAGCAAAATATGCTGTGTTTCAAAAGCTGAAATGTTATCTGGGGACACACTGGGTCCCAGAATTGTTTTCTTAGGAGAGTTCCAGGGGTGAAGGTGGTGATGGTAGGAAAGAGTTGCCCTGCAAGCACTGGCTTACAAAGACAAGGGTGTACAAAACAAAACAAAAAGTTTACTAAGTAAGGCCAAAAGTTGAAAAGAAAGGGTTAAGGAGCTGATCTGAGTTTAATTAATCTCAGGATGTTATGTTTGGGCCAGCCCAGCTTGCAAAGATGGGAGCTGAGGAGTCCAGAGGGAACAGGAAGGCTATTTGTCCATGAGGCAAAAAACATTCCTGAGTCATGGAGCCCACTAGGAAAGGCATCCTGGCTCTCCTCCACTGCTCTAGCCAAGGGACCAAGGCTTCAGTCACATGAGCCTGTGTGACAAATACGGGTGAAAGTCCATTTGGGGCAGTGCCTTTGCCGTCCCACAGGTGTGGGATGGGCTCCAATTCAGCTGTGGCAAGTCGGGCGCTCTTTCTACCCAGCTAGTAGAAAACTTTTATGAACTTTTTTGCTTGAAATAATCAAATTGAGGATTTGAAGATGAATCTTTTTGATCTCCTCCACAGGTTTTCCTATGCTTTCTTCCCTTGAGATCAACAAAGCATGAAGTTGTTCTCTTTGGGGAAGGTGAAGAGGGACATCCCATCCTCTTGGTAAATTTGGAGGACAGGGAACCATCAGCTTTCAAAACCTTCCTTCCATCTCTAGTTTTCCTTTCCACACAAAAACCTGGACACAGGAACTGATCAGCCTGACACCTCCAGGTTGGACTGTGGTAATTCACTGACTCTGGAGCTGAGGGTGAAGCCTATCAGGTTCCAGCTGGCCCAGGGCACAGCCATCTGCCCTCACCTTGGTTCATGGTGCTGTAAGTCAGCCCCATCCTGCAGTAGCTTTCAATGTCACCTGAAGGCCTTGGTGATAATTTTTCAATGAATTAATTAAGCTAGTGCTGCAGCAAAGGCTGGACATCAGCCTATGGCTCCACCTCAGATATCTGATCCAGGATTAAATGCAACAGCCTCGTCTGATGAAGGCATCCAGCTGTGATATATCTGCAGAGAAGGAATCTTGCAAACCTTGAGTTCATGCAGGGAGATGCCTTTCTCCAGGGGTCTGAGTGAGGACACACATTGCTCTACCTATTAACAGGCAGTCTGTGAGAGAGGGAGAGCAGTGAGGGAGCACAGTTTCCAGGTGACACTGTGGTATTCAGGCTGTTGAGAACAAGGGCCTGACGAAAGATATGATGAGACTAAGTAAATGAGCAATAAAACAACTAATTAAATTTAATGTAGCCAAATGTGAAGTAATGTTCACTGCAGGAAAAATGTTCTGAACTTCGCGTATAAGATTATGGGCTCTGGGCTCACTCAGGAGTAAGATATTTGGATTATAATAATTCTATGAAACATCAGTTCATTGCTTCGTAGTGGTGGAATAAGCAAATAAAATATTAACATTTACCAAGGGGCAAGTAAAAGAGAATATTAATATGCCACCGAATCAAACCAGGGTTCACTTACATCTTGAATACTGTCTTTTGATCCCTTTATCTCCAGAAAAGGCATAAAGATGAGGGGCAGGATTCAAGGAAAGGCAATAAAGATGATTAAATGTAAGAAAAATGGCTTCTATAAAGAAATGACTGAGTAAGCAAAGTGGACTCTTTGGCCCAGGGGGAAAAAATACAGAGAAAGAGACCTATGGAATGACGGTGAGTAACGTGGAAAGGGTAAAACATTCCTCTCCTTCAAGAGCATCTCCCCATCCTAAACTGTGTGAGACAAGCCTGCAGGTACACAGTGCACTGCCAGGCAGGGCTACGACACATCGGGGGCTGCTCGATGGGCCAGCTGAGATCCCACGTGTCCATCAGTCCTCTCACTGGCCAGGGGACCCAGGAGCCACTGCTTCCGTCTGAGGGGTTTGCCAGGCTGGGGCTGGCCCATGCTGCCAGATGAAGAATGAGCGTAGGAGTCCCATTCCTGACCTCTTGCCCGCAGTGGGATTGACATAGCTCCATAACGGAGAAAAAAATGCTGCTTCCACACGACAACAAGATAAACGTTTTTATAAGGAAGTCTCCTTATGGGAGACGCCAGCAGCTCTGAGGTATTGCAGGGAAGAAAAGCAATGACCAGAGTCCTGCTGCCCTGGCAGGTTTAGCATCAAGGCTTGTCCCAACCTTTTTACAGCCTTTAACGGAGACATTCCTGTTTGCTTTATGAAGCGAGCTTAGAGTCAGCAAAATGGAGTCCCAGATCATCCTGCCTCTGAGGAGTCCCAGGTGCTGCAGAGCACTCAGCTTTCAAGTTAAAAAAATGTGGCTATAATTTCTAATTTATTGTCACTATATTCAACCAACATCTCATCTTCTTCCTAGGCATAGCTGCTGCTGGCTGACTTTTTTCACTCTCCCCATTGCATTGCTCCTCATGGGTGGTCCCTCTCTCCTTGATGGCCTCCCACCACTCTCTGTAGCTAAGACATTGTTGTATTTTCATGATTTAACTGAGTATCCTGAAAGCCACCCTTTGGCTAAAGGCATCTCTCTACTGTCCCTCTCACATGCGCTTTCATTTAAAGGCCACTCTGGGCAAGGGAAGGGAAACCTCAAGTTTTCTTTCTTCCAGACTTCCCCCAAGGCCAAACAAGCCACCCAAGGATGAAGGAGCCATCTTGGCACAAATAAACTGAATGGGTGTTGCTTAGATGGGTTTTGTCTCTTTCAAGTGGAGAGAGAGGGCTGTGCTCATGGAGGACATGGAGAACACAGAGGAATCAGTCTCCTAGGCTGGCTACGCATGCCCAAATCTGCCTTGCATGGCACAACCTGCATCACAATCCATCTGCCCAAATCACAGCAATAGAAATGCACATTTTAAAAGCTGTTGATAAACCCTCCCCTTTTCTAATCTCCCTTCCTACAATTCAGTGTCCCACTGACTTCTTCCCTTGCTTTCCTAAAGCATTATCCATTTGTCTCTGGGGTCTCCCGTGTCTCAAGGTGACCTGCTGGGCAGGGCTGCTGCAGTGACACCATTTCCCTGGGAGATGGCTGAGCCATGCACAATCTTGGAGATGTCCAGATGCCACTGAGCCACATGAGCCTATTATTTAGCTCGCTGTGAGGGATCCCACTTCAGCTTTCCTCCTTGATGTAGCAAATCAGCTGCATTATTAAAATGATTAAAAATAGACTGAGCTTGCCTGAGACTGCATCTATAATGGATCAATTGCTTTTTATACATTTCTTGGCTCCCTACAGTGCTGCTTTGTCATGTCGCTTTCTCTTGGTGGGTGAGATCTTGAAATAATAGGCACATTCAGGAGATATAAATATAGCTGTTTATTGCCTTAAAACGGGTCTGCAAACAAATCACAGTCCCAGCTTCAGGTGTTTGGAAATTAAATCTTCCTCTCTGTCCCTTCCCTTTTGGACCGGAGTCAAACACTGGACTTTGCAGCTTGGCAGCTGCTTTATCTTACTTTATGTTAAGCTATAGGCACTAGTTCTGCTGCACAAAATTCAAACCCTCATAGGCTGTTGATTTAAGAAGCCCTTGATGCTAGTCTGGATTTGATTCCAGTAAGAAATAATGTGGAGTTACCATTGAAAGGCTGCAGCACAGTGAAATAAAAATAAATGCACTGCATTGTGTAGCTTAACGGGGTGCTAATTTCTTGGGAGTGCATAAATAGGAGGCACAGAGCACATCTGTTTGCTAGCGTTGGGTTGGGAAAGTACAGGGGAAATTTGGAGCTGTGTCACAGGGACAGGCTGAACTTTGTTCCCATGTCTCACAGAACTGCACAAAGTCTCCTCTGTAGAATTGCCAGTTAATTAAAAATGATATTTACGGTACCCTGGAGATGCATGCTCATAATTCTGCTTTTAGCATTTCTACAAAGTCTGGCACAGCAAGAGGGTTGGGGCCCTGGCGATGCAAACAGCATCTCCCGTGTTGTGCTACCCCTGTGGCTGGAGTCCACACAGGGGCTCTGGGCTGCCAAGGCCATTTCCATCCCACTGTGTTTGCTGACGGGTTTTACCGGCCACGGCTGCTGCAGTGCACCTGGGACACCCCTCCACCTCACGCTGAGATTCCCTGGTCTGTTGGAAGCAGAAGTGAATTAACCTGCCTGTGGCAGGTACGATGCTCTCAGCTCACAAATGCCACTCATAGCGAGATACAGAGGCACAGAGGAACCCAATGCATCCAGCAGTACCAAAATAACAACCTGTGCTCAAACCACTGGACTCCCATCTGCTTGCCTCCTTCCTCCTCCAGCTCACATCCAACACTGCTCATAGGAGTTAGCCTCAGGGATATTTCCCTGGCATTCTTTATACAGCTGAGCGTTTAGAAACGCTTGCAGTGTTTCCTGCTATGTGATGCATGGGCTTTTGGACAGCAGAGTTTGATGACTCAAGGAGAAGTGATGTCCTGAAACTCTAAACATGCACAGGATAAAATAATGCTGTAGAAGTGATGGAGGACAGGGGGAGCAGGGAGATTTTCAGTGATTTTAAACCCCCTGTAAAGGCAACTGCTCTGCAGAGAGTCAGAGAGAGAGAGAGAGAGAGAAAGAGGTTTCTCTAGAGGCAGATTGAAGCAGAAAGCTGTGCCTTTGCTGACCACAGATGGGGATTAGGAAGGATATTTTTTCAACCTGCTCCCAGCTGACCACTCTCAGCAGCCCCTGGAGCCTCTTAATTACTCTTCTAGCCTGAATTTGAAGACTTAATGTAGTGAAGCAACCTCTCATTTCACCTGGACAGAGGATGCCCCAGAGAACTTCATCCCACCGGGAAGAGGTGCCCACCTGCCCATGTCATGCTGTCCCCCTCCCTTCTCCATCATCAAAAATTTCAGCTTTGGAAAACTCCTACAGAAGTCCATACTTAGACTTTACCCCACCACCAGCCCTCCACATCCCCTGGCACCCACCTCCACCCCCGTGCCAGCAGCTCACCTTTGGCAGGGGAGTGCAGACCCTGAGCTCGGCCGGCACCCGCGATGGGGGTCTGCAGAGCCGGGGGAGCTTGTGCCTCATCCTCGCGTATTTTTTCATATCCCTTTTTTGGTAAAGATAAAGCTCCTCTTACGGTGTGTATCCAGTTGCTGGCAGCATGTACTGATAGCTGTTAATTTGTCCTAAAGGCCAGACACTGCGAGTGTGTTGCAGTGAGTAGCTACAAGCTCGCTAAGAACAAGTTTCTGTAGTTGAATATTTAGCTGTTATTGTATGCAGAAAGGTTCTATCCCTATACCACTGAAAACAATAATAAAAATCTCATTAACATTTTATTACCAAGCCCTTCCCTCTATTCCTTTTTACACACTGCCAGTCAGTTCAAAAAGGATGGCGTCTGCTGACGGAAAAAAAGATGATGAAAGGTAGAGAAACTCCTTGACACACTCCTTTTGGCTTTATGTATTTCACTTTGAATTAGGATGCCAAACCAGGAGAATGACACTGCAGACTTCTGAGGAATTAAAAAAAAACATGAATCAAACCTCAGCATGATTTTATTTGCTAAAAAAACCCAAACATCCTCCAACCATGGAACCCAAAAAATAAAATACTGTTTTGGCTGTTTGTCATGGCCTCCTAGTTTTTTTATACTTCACTGTACTTTAATGCTCCTTCCCAGGACAATGAAGGGTAAAAAAATCTTTTTTATGACTCAATCTGTTGAGACTGGATAATCTCTTGGTTGAAGAAGTCAAGGCTTTAGGAAGGGTCTAGGGAGTGTGAGAATCTCAGAGGGATGCCATCCTCCATGACCTGATATCCAGTTCCCCCCCAGGTTCATTTCACCCTCAGTGATCTCCCTTCAGAGGGGATATATTGGTTTACATGGGCCTCACCTGGCTAAAAGCCAGAGTACATCTTCTTCCCATCATCACAAAACCCACCAACATTCAACTGCAAGTAAGGCTGGAAACCATGGCAGAAAGCACCAATGCGTTGCCAAAACTCCCACACAACCAAAAGATCTCCCAGATGGTTCCAGGGAGCAGACTGGAAGACACACCAGGTAAAGGTGAAACATCTGACAATATGACTGGGGGAAATGACTTTCCAATCCCAAATCTGGAGTGTGGCTCACCTCTGAAGGTACAGTCAGGTGACACAAATCGGGCACTGGGGAGATGGCAGCACACTGATCAGTGCCACTGCTGTTTTACATCCTCTCCCTACCCCAGCATGACCCCAAAGTTGGCTGACCCCCAGGGCCAAGTGACTGACCAAAGAGAAATGGAGTTCTCCTTCCCTGTCCCAGAAATTAAAGCCTGACTTAGCATGACATAAAAATAGCTTGAAGAGGCCACGGTCTCATCTATCGTGGCGCTTTGCCTCAGCCATGGAACTGAGATGACAAATCTGTCACCGATTACACTCCATTACATTCTTGCAAGATTTCCTGTGCTGCCTGCAGAGGAGATGTCTTTACTCTGGTTTTTAAAGGATTTTAGGTAAAACAACTCTGGCAACAGCAGCCTGGTGCTCTGGGGTCTGATCCATTCCTAGCTCTAACCTTTGGATGTACAAAGGCATAGGGGATGGAGAAATCGCTACTTTTCTGCATCATAAGGGCATTTATCAGGAACATACCTGTTCAAAATATATGGTACCTGCTGCCTGCACTCCTCAGCAGGAACCTTACTGCCAAAACAAGCTCTAGTACATACAACAGTGGGACCCAGACGCTGTGGATCAGTGTGTGCCTGGCTGGGGATGTGGTGTTGGGAGAGCAGAGCACAGCTGAACCCAGAGACACCAAAACAGTCCCAGGAAACGAAGGGGACTGCAATGGCTGCATGCATGGATGAGCTTGCAGTAGTAACACAAGTCAACTCCCACCTCTAAAGAGCATCTGTGAAGCAGGACTGTCTGAAAACACCCCACAGGCTGTGCTGGAAAGAAATGCTGTTGCAGAGAATTCATTGCTTATGGTATGGGAGTTCACAATGCTTAATAAACTTGCTTCCTGTGAATGAAAAAGACAGAAAGCTCCTGTCTGCCACTTCTTCCTCCTGGCTTCCTATTTCAAATAGCCTTTTGGAGCTCAGCAGGTTGCATGTCACATGTTTCTCAGCAGCTTTCTGTCTGCCTTTCCCCTGTTTCCCACGTGAAGCAGCACTCAGCCATCCCCGAAGGCTCCTGCCGAGGCTTTCTGCCCCAAATCCCTGTGCCCAGAGCCCGGCTGCTCACTTTGCCTCTTTCTCTCTCAAAGTCAGCCAGCGCCTGAGAAAAGCCCATGCTCTCCTCAGTGAGTTCAAGAAGGGACAAACAGAAAATGCTTCCAGGGGTGCTGGAGATAAAGCTAATGGTCGCTGCGGGGAGTGACAGGTTTGCTCTTGTGGGATGCTCTGACACATCCATCAGGAGGCACTTAGCCATAAAACCCCGAGATCTCTGCAAGGGAACCCCTGTCCTTCCTCTGTGTTTATGCTGCTCTGAATTGCCTAGTTAATGCAAGAGCTAAAAAAAGGGAAGGTAATGGGCCTCTTTAGAGGGGTTTTAGGCACTTAGTGGGAAGCAGGAAGCCAGGGCCTGTATAATTAAATTGCTAATCTCTCACTAGGTCTGGCAGGCTGCACACTCTTGTTAAAAACAGGTTTAAGCCCCACAGCAATTTTCGTTTCAACTCTGGATACAAGCCAGCATCCTTAATTTCTTCAGCCCCGAAATGCTTCTAACCCTGCCCTTCATTAGAGCACTGTGCTCTAGCAAAGCCCGGACACCAGACAGCTTCAAGATGACCATCCTCCTCCTTAAAAAAAATATTATTAATAAGGTGAAGGTGGTTATGTTCTCTGCTGAGGCACAATCCCTCCTGAGGTTCCTCTCTCAGCTATGTTCATTCACATTTTTCTCTTTCCATATCTAAGAAGTCACATTAGGGACCCCATCGACCGCAGCAGTGCATTCCCTGGGTATGAAGTGTCACACAAACACCCACAGAAAGGTTTTCTGGCTGTCTCTATACCTTGCACACTTTTTATGCCGTAAAATAAGTACAGAGTCCCAAATGTCATTCTGGCCTAGTCTGAAGAAATGGACAATGTTTGGGGGGAACTGGGACAATGTTGGAGCTGTAATATCTTCCTCACTGATACATCCCTTCTCCTCCAGCAATCACATCTAACAAACAGATAGACAGCTCTGACAGGCTACTCTTGTACTGCTGAGGAAAACAGGCAGGTGCAGGGGTATCAGATGGGATGCTTGGTCCATTCATCACCTTAAGGAAAGCCACCAAAACAAAAAGGAAATATCCCCATTCTTTTCACCATCCTGGCCATGTACATCGGTGTTTGTAATTCCCTACATCACTGTCTCAGCTGCCTGGAGGTCAGGAGGGAGAGGGTGTCACTGTGTCACTCACAGCCACTCCCCAGCCCAGCTCCTGAGAGCAGCTTGGCTCTGATGAGCCTGTGCTTCATTAGGTGACAGCAAGGGGCAGCAGCATGAGGGCAAGGGGGGCACAGATCCAGGGGGGGAAGAGCAGCCTGGAAATCAGCTGCTCATCACTGCCTGTGGGGGATGTCCCCAACAGTTATACAGGGCCATGTGTCCACTGACACCGATGGGTATGGCAGGGGAAAGTGCTCTGATCAGAGGGCTTGGAGAGGGGAAGATTGGCGGCATGGGGTGGTGAGAGACCTCTAAAGATTAAAAAGCACACAGCACAGAGGTGTCACATGCACTAAAAAGCAAGAGGAAAACACTCAAAGAAGCAGCTTAATGGCTGGGACCACATCCCTGGGGATCCCTGCTGCTCTGAGATTGTATGGCAAAAGCCTGCCATATCACTTGAGCAATCAGCTGAAGTGTGTGAAAATACCACTTAACATCTGTGGAGGATGGTTGTGGTTGTGGTAAAACTGCTTCCCCTTTCTGTAATGTGCATGAGACCCTCCAAGGACAGGATTTGGGCTAGGTTTCACCAGCACATCTACTGAACTGACCCTGGACCTGGGTGGTGGAAAGCTCAAGGAGCATTTAACCCCAAGGGAAGAAGATCTGTTTGTTCTTTGAAACATCTTTCTGATGTTTGCAGACATTAAAATGTATGTTCTGCTTCATTTCAAAATGATGTCTTGTGCTCCAACTCTGAGCCAAGCGCCAAGGACATGCAAATTTTATTTATTCCACTGCAGCAGTCACCTGTCACTGGTTAAACCATCATCAAATGTTTCAGCTTTTCCCTCAAGAAAGGAGATGCACTGCAAGAGCAGAAGTTATCATAGCTTAACAGATTACTAGTTATCAGCTCGAAGTGAAGATGTTTGCATGCTTCCAGCATGTTATAATATAAAGTATATTAATTTAAACTAACAGTAATAAGTAGCTAATCTATGATAATTCAGTCACTTGCAAGCATCTCTGCATACTCTTGGTTTATGTGACCACTCTCATTGCGTTGAGGGAATGGGAAGGGAACTCACGCACAAGGAACATTTCTCTTCATAGATCACCTAGAAAAATACTTTTATGATGTTTTAAAATACATCTATTGAACAAAAAGAAGGTTCATAGTTTTAGGATGACTGGCCAATTTTGACAAATTTGTTGTGGGATGGTTCCTATCACCAGCACAGGATTTTTTTTCCTAAAACAAGAGAGAAATCAATGCTCAGCAAATGGAGGAGGACAGCAGCAATCTTCAGTATGGTTCTCCCACTTCTCTAGGACAGTCTGTCACTTGTTTCTTACCTATTGTATTTTTTTTGTTCTGCCTCCTTTCTCCATGTGTTTTCTCCCAGTTTGGAAAAGCTTTTGGTTTTCCTTCGAGTGCAAAAAATGAAAAGGGATGGGGAAAGGCAGCATGCAGAATTGCTGAAGAAAGCCTTTCTCAATCAGTTGTAAAAATCCACATTCTGAGAAGAACACCTGAGCACGGTTGAATGAGGAGCACGCCCAGACTCTTGATGTGGTTGCCAACCCTTAGGTATTTTGACTCTGTCATTTACATTTGGACTGATCATGATAAATGCTGAGAAACCACATTTCTTTAGGGCCTCTCGGGGAGCTGGGACTAAGCACATCATGGACTGAGGTCTCAATGTGTTGCAGTAGCTCCTGGTCCACACAAATTTTAAGAAAAAAACTCAAGGTCTGAGGCTTCTCCTAAAAGTTTTGCAGGTTTTTTTTTTGTGGTCTGTGAATCCCAGAGAAGCAGCATTTGTGTGTCCAGAAATGTGTGTCCTAAAGACGGCATATTTGAACAGGACTATTATTTCTCTTGCCTCATACATTTCCTCCACAGAGGCGGCTGAGTACAGCTCTGCCCATCCCATTCCCTGTGCAGTCCTGGCACTGAGCACAGTCCAATGCCTGAGTGTGCCATATCAAAGGTATCTGTACTTCAGTTTTGGGCAAGGGGAATGTATCCTCACTGACTGATGCAGCAACCCACACTAAGCTTTAATCACAGGCTCCCTGTACAGGTAGGAAGCAATTTCTTATGCAGTGGGATTCAATGGATAAGGAGTGTTCAGGCTGGGAAAGATGGCAGAGGGGAGATATGATCAAAGTGTATAAAATCATGAAGGGGAAAGAGATGGTGAATAGAGAAGGATTTTTTTTTTTTAAAGTTATTTTATACTATTACACCAGGACTAAGGACTATGCACTGACATGACGAGGCTGCAGATTTAGAACAAGAGAAATCTCTTATTTGAAAAGCTTATGTTTAAAATAGGGAAAATATCACACAGAAAATTCCATAAAGGGTTGTTAAACCTGGCAAAGTCAGGAAGTGGTGAAACTGGTGACTCCTGGGCAGTGGGAGGATGTACTGTGGAAGCATCTCTCCAGCCTTGCCTTGGTTTACACTTCTCCCAAGCGTTTGTGGCTGGCTGCTGTTGGTGCCTGGTTTTGGGACAGATGTACCTTGGTTTGACCTAGCAGAGCTGCAATGTTCCGTCACAGGTCTTGTTATCTCACAGGGAGAGTCCTCCCAGGTGTGGTTCAGTGCAGGATTGTGCTGCAGCTTTGCCTTCCCTCCCTCCCACACCTTGCCTGGACTGCAGAGCAGCACAGGGGCATCACGGTCTGTTTAAGCACGTGTGTTAAAAACCTGAAGCTGCTTAGTTTAAATGTCCCCTTTTCCGGGTATGATTTGCAAAAAGCAATAGCAAGTGAGGTGTCCAAACCCCACTGCTTTTAAGAGGGCTTAGGTGTGCCTAATCTGGTTAGATGTTTTTAATAATCTCTCCAGGCACTACCGTGAAATCTCAGTGAAAATCAGATCTAGATTGATTTCTTCCCTCTTATCTTCTGACATTCAGGTAATACTTGAAAAATGCCTTGTGACCCATAGATAGAAGCTATAGTTTTCCCACAATTCGAAACCATTATTAATGAGGCTTTTCAAGTGTTAGATTGCTCGGAAAAGACATATTTGATCTGTTTGCAAGAAGTATTTCAGCGAGTTTTCTTCCCACGGGTTGCAGACAGTGAACACATCTGGTGCAGCAAGACCCACTGGTGCTGCCTCCATCCATCTCTGACCTTTCAGGCTGTTTCTTATGCCTCTTACCTGCCCTACCTTGCACAAGCAAGTGGAGAAAAGAGAAGCTTTCAAGCTTGGCTGGGCAGATTGCACATAACCATGCCAGGCTCCAAACAGAACCAAAGTGCTGGAGACATAAATCAGGTCTGTAACATGAGGCCGCTGGAGGAGAACTCTTATTTTATGTACTCGACCTGTATGCAGGGTTCATTTCAACATGACCCTGGTGTAACTCGCTTTATCAGCTGTAAAGACAAGCTCACCAGCTGCACATTATGTTCACACTCCAAAGCCATTGGAAAAAGCAAGCAAAGCCCCAGAGCAGGCCTGCGGGAACAGACGAAAGAAGTCCCTTTAAAATAATTTGCCTTCCCTGCTATAAAACAGAAAGGATTTATCTGGGATGGATATAAAATAAAACAATTCATTTCAAAGTAAAAAAATAAAATGGTTTTCAAAGAAATAAAATCAAGCTGAAGTCTAAGACGGAGTGGATTTTTCATGTTTTAAATTTTTCACATTGAAATGCTAAAATGGAGCTTCTCTGGTTTGTCGAGAAGAATGGGGTTCCCCTTTTTATAGCAGAAAACATTAGCTGAATTCAGCCTAAGTCTGTGAATAGTTTCAGTCAGCCTGAAGCAGCATTTATTATCAAATAAACTATTCACCTGAAAAATGTTATCTAGTTCTACCCCAAGTGTGCTTAAAAATACCCTATTTATAGACAAAGCTATTGTTGAGCATAGATTTAAGCTGTTGTGTTCATTGTCTGGCACAGTATCTCCTTGGGAAAGCAAACCAATTAAGCTATTCAATTTTGCAGCCTCAGTGCCTGTTTGTGCAGTTACTATGTCGTATAAGGGACCGCAGTCTTACAGTATTTGACAGATATGACTGCACTTCTTGTAAGCAAATACCCTGTTCTCAGTACCTTTGAGGTATAAAATGGTCACAAAGCAGCTTAGGAAGGCAGGAACAGCTGAGATCAATGGAGCATCCTGTATGCAGGTCTCTGCCAACCCCCTGTACCAAAAAGGTCTCCCCCAGAAACCCTGCCAGGCAGTAAAATAAAAGCATTGTTCCTAACCCCTCTTAGGAAGAGGTAGCTTCTGGACTGAAGCATGGAGAACTATGTTCTTTTCAAAATTGTCATTATACAGCCAGAAAAGGGGGAAAAAAGAGAAATGGAGAGAAGAAAAAAAACATTAAAGCTGCAGCTTGAACAGTGATACTTTTTATTATTTTGAGGATCTTCTAGAAGTCCGATTGCTTGCTTTGGCATTTGAAGTTTTCCCTCTTCTTGTGAAATAGGTACAGCACAGATAAAAAGAATCACACCTGCCTTGCCAAGGTGTCTCAGCCTTCTGTTGCAGGAGGCAAGAAACCTGTGCAATGTGTCCTTTGGACTGAGGCTGGTGGACGCGGGGCTGGAGCTGCTTTTCACTGTGACGATGACTGAGCACTGGCACAGGTTGCCCAGAGAAGTTGTGGAGTCTCCATTCTTGGAGATATTCAAAACCCACCTGGACATGGCAACCTGCTGTATGTAGGTGACCTTGCTCTGATCGGGTGGTTGGTGAGATGATCTCCAAAGGTCGCTTCCAACCTCAAATGATTCTGTGATATGAGCGCGTGTCCTGACTCATTCCGGCAGTGTGCTCTGTGACCCCACTACGCCCAGGACAGTTCTGGGCAGTGTGTGCAGGTCCTGTAACAAATCCCTGCTCACAGAGCTGCACGTACCCTCATAGGGCTGACACCTTTCCTTCCACAGCCAACAGGCTCAATGCATCTATTTATTTTATATTTATTATGCCAAGCAGGCAAAAATTCACTGGCCAGTTTCATTGAGTCACTGCTTTTCTTGTTCCCAGCCAGGCAGATGGGCCAGGTTCACCCAGGTTCACAGCTGCCTCATGGCCCTGGGTAACCAAAACTGGCCTTCTTACCTGCAGCTGTTGGCTGCTACTAACTCAGACAGGACAAAGCCTGGTGACCTGCATCCAGCTCTGGGGCCCCCAACATAAAAAGGGTGTGGATGTGTTAGAGTGTGTCCAGAGGAGAGCAACAAAGAGGGTTGGGGCACCTCTCCTATGTGGAAAGGCTGAGAGAGTTGATGCTGTTCAGCCTGGAGAAGAAAAGGCTCCAGGGAGACCTTATTGTGGTTTCTCAGTACCAAAAATGGGCTTGTAAGAAAGATGGGGACAAACATTTTAGCAGGGCCTGTTGAGATAGGACAAGAGGTGATGGTTTTAAGCTAAAAGAGAGTTGATTTAGATTAGACATAACAAAGAAGTTTTTTACATTGAGGGCGGTTAAAAACTGGCATAGGTTTCCCAGAGTGGTGGTGGATGCCTCATCCCTGGAAACACTCAAATCTGGTTGGATGGGGCTCTGAACAATCTGATCCAATGGAAGATGTCCCTGCTCATTGCAGGGGGGTTAAACTAGATGAGGTTTACAGGTGACTTCCAACTCAAACCATTCTATGATTCTGTGATTTAAGTAACAGAAACTTCTCACTTTTTTACCAGTCTTCTACATGTCACAGCCATTTTGCAGCCATCAGCTCGGGGATCAGGTTAAAATGTCAGGTTCAAGAGCATAGCTTTGTAAATATTACTTTTGCATATAAATTATTTTGTTAGTTGTGGTGGGGAAAGGGCTGCTGGACAGTCTGAACCCCTGGCTCTCAAGAGCTGGCCCAGCCCTGCCTGTACTGGGTCTTTTGGGAGATACCACTACTTATAACCTGCAAATTATTTATGGAGCTCACCTTTTCTCATCTGTCTGAGATCCACAACGTAGCTCCTGTGGCTCTGAAGCCACGGAGAAGCTCACACAGACGTGGTAGGGCTACAGCCAGACCTAAGAGGGTGAGGTGTCACTGGCTGCTGCTTGCAAAAGCCATTTCTCTCCAAACTGGCAATTTAACAACACCATGGCCTTGTGTTTGTCAGGTGCAGGAGCAATACACAGAATGGTCTTTGAAGTGCCTCAGCAGCTGCAACAGCTCCCTGCTAAATTAAAGAAAAATGCTTAAAGCTCCTGTGTGCTGCTCAAATGCACACATAGCGATGAATTTCACAGAGCTCAAACTCCCCCCACTGACTCCATGTGTTCGTTGAAAAGCCTTGGGAGGCACAAGCCACACATTACAGTGGCAGCACAAAGAAACTCTTCTCTGGGAGCAGAGAGTTTTTTTACTGTGTGAAAGAAACAAAGCTGATAAATCACTCATTTGAAGGTCTTTCCCTACTGAGACACGGGATAACTCTGCAGCAGTTTGCTAAATGCTCAGCCCTCAGGTAGAGTGAATTCAAGTGTTCCACACACTTAGAGCAGTACAAGAGGTCAGAGAGCCACCTCCTCCCCATGCCCAGGTGGCATTGATTCATGCTTCATGTCAGCACATGGTTGAGTTTGTATCCTTAGAGAATTCCCAATTTATTTTCCCCTTCTTGATAGGAATAGCAGGAAAACTAATTAAACTCTCAGAACTGTTGCTGATACTCATCATTCCTTCCCTGTAATGCGAGGCATTATCTCACATTTTAGCACAGGATCTCTGGTCCCTTATAAAAACCTGTCCTACCCCATGCCTGTGTGCTCAAGGCATTTCATGCAGAAAATGCAATTAATTTCCTCGCAAGAACACCCAAACGGTGTGATAAAAGTTCTCTGCTAACCCGCAGCACAAAAAGATCCCTCGATCCCTGTGAGAAATGTGCAATCCAGCACAGCACGGCTGCACAGGAATTTAGGGAAACAGCACGACCTAGTGTTCCCTCTGCTTCTCACTGCCGCTCAAAGACTGATGCTTCCTGGTGATATCCTTGCAAGTACTGCCCCTACCAAACTCCCATGAACACAGGGTCTCCTACTGTAACCCCAGATTCTTTTCTTCTCCCCGCTGAGGTTTCTCCTCCCTCCAAGGGTTTATGCCCCTGCCTTTGGCACATCTTGCATCTCTGTCCGAAGAGGGAGGATCTGACACAATCCTGTGAAGCAAGAAGCTGTTCAAAAGCAGCATGGGCTTGGGAAAGAGGCTGCTTCACAGCCACACCACAAAGGATTTTTATAGATTTCCCTTTCCCTCTCTGAGCACTTACCAGGTTTCCACCAACATCACCGAATGCAGGAGGTGTAGCAAATGTTGGCACTCTGTGTCCTCTCTGCATCTTGTTTGTGCAGGCCATGTAAACTGATATTACTAGTTCTGACCTGAAACATAGCACTAGGCATGTAGCAGTGCTGCAAACAAAACATCCATAAAATGCCTTCTCAAGCAGGCCAGTTGAGCTTGACACCTCTTCTGCTAAAGCTCATCAGCTGCCACTGCTGGTGGTTTTATGTGTCTGTAACGGCAGGGTTGCCCGCACACTTCTGTGCTATCAGCATGACCCATAAGGAAAGGCTCCACCACAGGTACCCTAATGTGAACACTCAAGACAGTCTGGATCTGCTCTGCTCTGCCATCACCAACACAGCCAGAAAAATTTGGGGTAGCTCAGTTGGCAGCTTCTGACTACCGTGTTTCAGACAGACCTTATGACAGACATCTGCTTTTCACCAGCCCTGTTATTCATCCAGTCTCAAAGATCTGTCCTTGTAAGACACATCTCCACACTGCAGAAACCTACCACTCTGTCTGTTGGAGGCTTAGGACTGTGTGCTTTGAAAGAAGGGCACTGGAGTTGCAAAGCAGCTCTAGGCTGTGCAATGCTGCCCTGAGGAACAGCGTGTTTTCCTGACCTCAGGGTTGATTGCCTTGTCTCCTGGAGGCTGAGGATGCCTAAGAGATTTTTGTTGCAGCCAGTGTAACTGCAAATGTTAGTGCTATTCAGGTAAACGCAATAACAGAGGATACTCCTTCCACATGCACCCCAATAAAGATCAGGTTCATCATTAAGCAAAGTCAAACCTGCACAAAATCACATACACAGGGAGCTATGAAAGACCATTCGTGACTTTCTCTGTGGGCAAACTGCAGCTTTGTATGTGGACACTGGCAGACCTGGAAAGGGAAGGCAGATTGGTTTGCAGCCGGTCATGGCTGTGGTAAAGTGACCCCTGTGTTTGATATTTGCTGAATGAGCAAGCAGTGACAGAGCTGGTCTTTGGGCAGGGCTTCCTCATGCACCATGCAGGACCACAGGTTTGGCAAAGGCCATCCCTGCTGCATCCAGTGTTTCACAGCATGGTGTGGGAGCCATGTGTGGGGCAGCCAGGTTATCCACCCTCAGGCTTCCAGCTGTGATCCTCCAGAGAGGCTTGTCAACTCATCTTTGCCTTGGCAAGAGTTTCTTCTCTGTTGTACAAACACAAAAGCAAATAACCAAACCTCAGAACAAGACACAGCTTGCCTAGCCTTGAATGCAGGCTGGAAGCAGCACTGCCCTGACAGCTCCAGTGGCGCAGAGCCCTGCATGTCGACAGAGATCTGAGTCAGCCACAAAACTGGATGAACGGATGGCCTGGCAGCAGATAAAAAGGACAACTCCTTATCTATTGCCCACACCATCTGGGAACCTCACTCCTTGCCTTCCCAACCCTAATTATTTTTACTGCTTGATCTCAAGAGGTGTTTCTGGCACGACCCATAACCGAGTGAGCCTGCTGTTCCTCGCTCTCTCACTAGCAGTTGGTTTTTCAGGCACTTTATTACCATCTTCACCTGTGAATCAGATAATGGCTCATGTGATCCCAGAGCATTAGTCCCGCTTGTGTTGTCACAAGGTTTTGGACATTCCAATTTTCAGGGGATTATATGCAAAGCAGAAAAACATCAGCCATGCCTTTCATGCTTTCCCCAAGTCTCTCTTTTCCCTGGGGACAACTCTTTTATCTCAGGAAGCCTTACAGAGAAATCAGCAATTCAATTGCGCTATTTTTTTGGCCTTTAATTCCAGATACTTATTCCTGTTTGATCACGTCATGCAGCAACTCACAGGAAAAGAATGAAATTGCTCCTGGTTGCAGATGCCAGTTGGTTGCTAAAGCAGGCTGCACTCTTTTGTATACTCTGACCTTATTTTGTGCAGTCTTTAAACCTGTCAGTCTTGAGGTCTGATTCTGTGAAACACAGACTTTGTTTTAGGTGTGAGTTCATCAGGTCTGAGCTGGCTCAGCTTTAAGCTCATTCTGAGATCCTGCTGATGAACTTCAGTGAAAGGAAAGGGTAAGTCTAGGATGCAACTCAAGCGTGGCTCCAAGCACCTGTCCTGCAGGAGAGGTTCTTGGGAACAGACCTTTCCTCACTCTGCCAATGCAGGAGTGAGGCTGCAGGACTCTGCCATACTGCAGGGCAGATTAGCTGATCGTAATGATCCCTCCTGAACAGATAATCTATAGTTAATCAACACAGTGTGTGAGACACTTGCAAGGCAGCTCAAACTTGCCTCCAGCCCAAACTGCTAACGAGTATGGATCTCAGCCATCTATCCTACAATCACATCCTCCTGGGATGGACACCTGCAAATATTGTCACCCTGTGTCCACTGCAGCCCAGACCCTGCTGAGGTGAGGAAGTGGCTTCCAATCCTCCTGTGGGGGTCTTGCCGTGCAGAGTAAAGGCTGAGGTGTGGGTGAATGAGCTCAGAGGGCACTGCCTAGTGTGGAGCCCTCCGAGCCTGCAGAGCAGAAGCAGAGGGGAGCACCCCTCTGGGCTAGGACCTTGTGACCTGCCCTCAGCCACCTGAGGGAAGCCAGTCAAGCACAGACCTCACCAAAACCCTGTGCTGAATCAGAGTCTTGATGGCAAAAAGCAGAACAACTTTGTTAATTACTGCACTTACTTGTAAATCTTTAACTGAACTGAAAATTGTAAGGCAAGTAATTTATTTTATGCACAGATTGTATCTATTTTAATAAGATCCAAAAATAGAGCTTTAACTTGGTGGCTTTAAGATTTGACACTGCACAGATTTTTTTAATATGAAATTTTCCAAGATGTTTAATGAAGCTGTATTTTCCTAGAGCTAAAGCATTGTGTTTTGTGTCACAGTGCACTGAAGGGACCCATGGGCTCTGAATCCCACCTGACTGGCCAGTTGGGTTGCTCTCCACAGCTCCTCTGATTCAGGGTCTAATCCTGCCTTACTCGGGAAAGGGTCTGTCTCAGGGTGCAGAGGCACCTTCAGGGTCTGAGGCAATTCCAGCTCCATCCTGAGTTTTTATTCTGTGTGAGACATCCCTGTCTCTATTCCCTGTCCAAATTTCAAGATGGTAAAACACAAGACTACCAGGTGCCTTGGAGATCTCCTCTGACACTGTGATGTGCCACTTGGCTGTATCAGCAATGCCCTGTCAGTCTGCAGGAGTTTTGCCAGTACTTACCTGTGTGGGAGAATTACTGTTGCCACCTTGCACTTCATGCAAGGGGCCACAGTGGTGTATTTAATGAGGGACAAAAACCATTGCTGCCGAGAGTTACTGCAGAAGATGAAGATGAGCAGCTGGGAGATTGGTTCAGCTTCTCTTGGGGGAGGATCCCCCAGGTTTGATCTCTGAGAGCTGGAATGATCCTTCTGTTATGAAAGCCATGGTCACTGGCAAAGGGACTGTTGGGGATGCTGTGAGTACACAGGCTGCTCCATCTGCGGATTTCCCGGTGGGCATTCCCCGCACAGCTTCGTTAATATAATCAAGGCCAGGACTTATTTAGTGCTCATCCAGTCACAGCCATTGCAAGGGGACTGATTACAGGCTACTCTCCTGGGCACTATTTCAGTCTGGGACTTGCTGGAGGAGTATAAATAGCATGGCAGCTGCACCAAGGAGGTATTCCTAGGTGACAGGGAAGCTAAAGCCCATGTCAAGGCCTTGCTAATTGCTCAAATTATTGCTACTGTTGACAGGGCAGCAAATTATGTCAGGGAGCCTTTTAGTAGTCATACTACTCCACCTACAAATCATACACACTCCTGAATTAAGGCTGACAAACAGTAATAAAAAGGAGTTGAATTAATAAAATCTGAATGCTGAGAATAAATATCAAATTTAAAGCAAACAACAGCTGAAATATTGACTTTGGCAAAATAAAGTGATACTGAGAGAAAGAGGAAAATGTTATAGGGAGAAGATTAAGAGCACAATTATGGCTCAGGGCAAGTTTTACCAAGCACTTTGGAAACACTGCTCAGACATGTCTGTGTGCAGCCAAGTTTTGGTCGGCACTGATGCAGCTGCAAATGCCCTCTCCTGTCAGAGGATATTGGAACTAGAGAAATGATCCCAAGAGCCAAGACCTCAAGGCTTCAGTGCTGAAAGTATCCTTCCTTCTATTGCTACTAGAATATTAAATATCACCACTCCATCTGCTTCTCCTCATTGGGTGGAATTCTTCCACACTGTAATGTCAATGAGTACAGCAGACCAGGGATGCACACTCTGAGCAATATGGACATTCTCCTTTGGAGAAGCAGGATGGTCCCCTGCTCCTGATAATGGTTATTATCGGGTGACTGAAACTGAGAGATAAGAACAACTTTGCCTGAGGTAACTGAGGAGATCAAAGGTGTTAACAAGAATTGGATCTGTAAAACCCTAGCCTTTCTTTCTCACGGGAAAGCCCCCTGTTCCTCTGAGTCCAAACGATGATGTATTTAGACCACTGTACCCACTGCATACACAAAGGACCTGGATAATCTCTCATTTACAGCAGTAGGAGGTAGGACTAAGTTACCCAAACCACTGACTTTCACTGTTCTAGGTCCAATCCGGGTGGAGACCCAGCTCCACATTTGCAGCTTCCTGCCCCTTAAAGCTGGAAACTCTGCCTTCATGTCTCATCCCAGGAAGCCTGACCTGAGAGATGAGCCCTCTCCTTCAATTTCACATCATTATAGCTGCCATAAGGAATTCAATTCACCAGAGGATGGTTTTTTTAATAACACTGTGCCCTATTTTCTTGCTTACACCATCAGAGACTGTCAGTATACAAAATACCAACACCATCTTCCTCTCCCTGCATATAGAAATGTGTAGATGTCACACTACTTTGAGCAAACATGATAAAACACCTCAGATTCCAGGGGCTGGGGAACCTCTGCTGGTTTTGTGATAAACTTAATTCTTTGAAGTCTTCTTAAGAGAGCTTTTCTTGGTGGATTGTTTTTGTTTGTTTGTTTGTGGTTTGGTTTGTGGGGGGGAGGTGGTGGTGAGAGAAATTGGTTGCTGAGACTTATGGGTTTGATTTACTCAAAATTTAGACTTGCCCTACTTAAAATCCGGCTTAATGCCATGGTCTATGTGCTCTCCTCCTCCACTGAATGATGTCATCCCATGAAACAAGTGGCAATTAATACATTCTCGAGAGTATTTGTGAGTAAATAGCTGCGGTTGACCACAGTGGGATGAGGAGTTTAGAGGCATCCTTGGTGTGTGCAGTAGGTTTTCCTGCAGGGGGATGGACACTGCTATGACAGTGCTTTGTAAGAGCTCACCTTTAATCACCCCTCCCCTGTTTACTAAGTCCTCTACTGAATGGGGAATTTTAGTCTCTCTGGAGGGCTTTAGAGTCTGTAATCTCATTAGCAGGAGCAGGCTGTGTTTCCCTCTTCCTATGTGACAACCTAAAAGCTTTTAGAAAACAGCTGCTTGTAAGGACAGCATCTATGAATGCAAGGAAAATGATGATGCTATCCAATTCTTGGTTGTATTCTCAGCTCTCTGCTAGTTTTCCATGGACTCCTTTTTAACTGGAATGCTAAAATGCACCCCATGTCTCTTTGCTTCCTAAACCAGTACAATCAAAGGCTGACACAACCTCTGCAGCACAGACCAATGGCTTTGCAATAATTAACAGCAGAGTCTTGCCAAGCATGCAACAGTCCAGTGCTTGCAGTAACCTCCCTTTAGCATATTCAATCTTCTTAGTGAGGTGTAGGTTACTTCACCTCAAACCAACCTTGAAAGCTCCTGATCAGCCACATCAATACCACGAGCGTTGCAGGAGATTTGGTGCCCCGGCCTTGCTAAGCTCTGTAGTAGCAAATTAACACTGCACAGCTGGTGCTTTCAAAAGCTTCACATTCAGAGTAACTGATACAGATTTGGAATCCCTGATGGGTTATGAGCAGAAGATGACTGTTCATGCCCAGGGTAGGAGAGCCTGATATTATCAACATCAGTGTTATTACTGAAAGTTCATTTTTGCCTCTGATTTTAAACAAATCCAAGCACTGGTGTTGCTTGCTTGTAGTAATTTTAAGAGGCTTAATAGCAATGAGATTGAAGGATTGCCGAGACTTCCTGGGACAACAGCTCGTGGATTCATGACAAGTATGCATAAGGAATAGCTGGGTTTAATATCTTTCTTTCATTATAGCAACTTCATTCTAAGTGGGCATGAGGAACAAAAGGGAGTAAAGTCCTGGAAAGTCATGGCAGTGTCATCCTTGGTGCCAATGAGTCTGCATGGATCTTGCACAGCCAACCCCCAGGGATAGCCAAGATGCACTTGGGAGCTCTTAGCACCCATTAAAGTAAGGTTGATTTTATGTGACTGAAAATGGCATCGCACTGTTCATCTGTGCAATACTTCAATGTTCTGCAGGAAAGGAAGGCTATGAAAAGGTGAGAAAATCTCTGCATAGTGTTGCCCAACTTGTAAATCTGTCCAAGCAGCAAATATTTAGTTTAAAACCTTGCTTTAGAAAGGATTTTCAATTCAAAATAATTATTGAGGGCTATAACAAAACCGGTGAGAATTGGGTCCTGGAAGGCTATTTCTATTTGTAAGAGAGATTGATATGAGACATACAGCCTTGTGCTTTGGGGCCCTTCTGTCTCACTCAGGCATTGCATTACTGAAATGTGAAATTATTAGCCATAAGCAGGTCATCCAGATCTCCTAAAATAAGAGTCTAAGTTCCCCCAAAAGAAAGAGGGAGAGCCTTCCAGAGACCACTGCAGGTAGGTAGCATTCTTCATCTAAACTAACCCATCCCTTGATTTAACCACCTCCCACCTGTTACAGACACAAGCTGTGAGTTTGGGAGACTGGGATTCTAGGGCTTCTTGGGGAGATGTTGCAGTGATTTCATTCCATGAGGAATGTCTGTCATGGCTCATATCTCCTTTTTGTCCTCTGCTCCAGTGAGCTCTGTGTTGATGTAGTCCTAGCTCATTGCAAAAGTTTCTCTAGATTTTTTATCTCAATGCTAAAATGTGAAATGGTGTTCAAGCTTTGTGTTTGCACCAGGGGCACCCTGTGCTTCTTCCTGGGTCTGCCGGGGAGTTGGGTCCTTTTACTCTTCATGCACAGGGAGGTTGGTTCATTTGCTCCATTGTGCAGACTGGGATGAGAGCTTGAGAGAAAAAACCCCCTCAAATTCCCTTCAGAGCACAGAATCAGAGAAGAGTTTGGACTGGAAGGGATCTTAAAGATAATTTAGTTCCAACCACCCTGCCATGGACAGAGACCTTCCACTAGATGGTTTTCTAGGGTAGAAATATGTGAATTTAAATTTGGAGATTGTTGCATTTTTTCACAAAACAAAACTTGGGAGACTTCTGGACCTTCTCATAGGAGCCTGGAGAAGGAGGTGTCCCTGTGCAGCACTGAAAGTCCTGCCTGGGACAGGGGCTTGAGGACAGTGTCTCACTCAGTGTCTAGTCACCCTGACACACTCCTTCCCACTGCTGGCCTGGGAAGTCTCCTGGGGAGACTTCTGCTGAAACAAACCTTTTTTGACAAATTTTTGACAGTCTCTCATTTCTGACAGCACTTCCCACAGTGGCTCTTGCCTGGCTAGCCTCAACCTGCTTTGACAATATCCGCAGGGAACCTGCAGGGAAAAGCCTCCTGGCAGCAATTAGCACCTTCTAGTCCAACTCAGTGAGTGGCTGCATTACTCTCTGATATCCCTGCACAGTGACACAGAACTGCAACCCTCCGACAGTATGGGGGCAGGACACTGCCACCAGCCATCCTGCCACCAAGGAAGAAGAGGAAAGAGGCAAAGCCAGGTGCCCAGCATCAAATCAAAGGGTTACTTACACCTAGTACCAAGCTAAAGAATTCCCACCTGAACGAAATGGCAGGTTCTGAGCATCGAAGTGCAGCAGGAAAACCAAACTACTCTGCTGGCACTGAGCATCCTGCTGAGTGTCCTAAGGGTGAGCACAGGAGTCTTCCAGGGTACTGGGTATGGACTGACCCTTTGAGGTTGTTTTGGGGTTACAGAAAAGCTGGACCCCCAAAGAAAATGATCTGACGAGCCGACCTGGCAGAGGGAGAAGCTGGGAGGAGAGAGGTAAATTTCTGTATCCCTGCAGAGCAGCCGGTGAAGGCAGGAATTTTCCAGCTCCGACAGTCTCCTGACAGTGGCAGCCTTCACAGAGGCTGAAGAGACATTAATTCTAAATAAGTCATGGTGTCTTTTACAGAGATGCTACTTCCAAGGCACAGTCTCTTGTTTTGGGGAGCAATGCCAAGTAAGCAACTGGTCAATGAGGTTTTTACCAAGTCCTTCGAAAATGGGGTTTCTCTCTCATTTCCCTCAGCTTACTGCCATCTGGTGAAACTTGCTGGGAAGGCAATTAAGCCCTCCTCTCCCTTCTCCTTGCCCCCCAAAACCCATTAAAAGGAAGAGGATATCCTTTTAGGCAGCCGTTGTTCCAGGCAAGTCAGTGTGCAGCAGGTGAGAGACAGAGAGACAGGAAGACGCTTTGTACTTGATGATCCCATTTCTGAAAGATTTACTGACTCTACTGAGAAGATTTTAGATCAAAGAGCGGTTTACCCAGCTGCCCTGCATGACTTTTGCTTGTGTTACAATCCCTGTGGATCTCCCTGAAATAGGCAAAACTATGGACCCTTTACCTTAGCTGGAGAGGAGAGCCTCATGTGGAGCTGCAGTGGTGAAGGGGAGTTGCCAAAGTAGTTTGCTCACTTAAAATAGGTTAGGAAGAAGAGGCTGGGCTCTCCTTTCCTGTTTTTAATCTCTAGAATACAATTATGGATGCCAGTGTGATCAGAAGATGGGGATCTGGATGAGGGGCTGTGGGCAGGTAGAAGCAAGAGGTGTGTGCTGAGCTAACAGCCAGACCCAAAACACGGAGTGGCAGCCTGAGAACAAGAGTCCCAGGGAAGGGAGCAGAGAAAAGTCTCCTGGCTTTACCAGGAGAACCTCAGCTTCTCAAGCACAGAATGAGATGTTTTCTATGCAGAACTCCTATTCAGAGAGCTTTTATTATAAAGAAGAGCTTATTAAGCTGCATTAAAACATAGCCAACATGTTTCTTTCTGATATATAAAAAGCTATTTATTTCCCATGCCAAATAAGAAATAGCTAATTGTTAAAGAAGCATGGCCTTTCTAACCAGCACTAGCATTGAATTTAATGCATCCTGAAAATTAAGCTACAAGTGGCCAATTCTCCTCATTCTGCGTGCTCCATGAAGAGCACTGGGGCACCTCAGATCCCATCCTGCCTTCAAGCAAGGAAACAATCAGGGGATCATCTGCTTGAAAAATGTACACACAGTAACACTGTTCCACAAATACTGATCAGTTTTGTGTCCTGCATGTTGTGCAACTGTCCTGACTGCAGCTGCTAGCTGATATGTTGTCCCAGAGCAGTGGGACAGATGAACTTCACAAAGATGGAGAAGCCAAATAGGAACAGCCTGGCCCTTAAATATCAGGACAGAGTTGAAGGTACTGAGGACCTTTCAGGAGATGTTTACATGTTAAGATCATGTCAGACCTGATTAGAAGTCAGGTAAAAACTGCATAGGAGGGGTCAAGGAGGAGATGTAGCCCTCGCTCAGCTCTCAGTTTGGAAGAAATGCCCAAGTCTGAAGGCCTTAATATTGAAGGTTTGGAGGACAAACTTTTCACTCAGTCAGGTCAAAAGAAGGAGTGACTGTTGAGGTGTGGGGGTTGAAAGACTTCCTGTGGATATCTTACCAGTTGAGGAGTGTTGGACTGGAGGTCTCAAGATTTATTTGCTAATTTTAGTTTGTTTCTTTTTAAGCAAAGCCAGCAATGCTAAGAAGTGGGCTGTCTTGGTGCATGAATACATGGATAAATGTGATGAGTGTGTGACAATCAAGTACTTTCAATGCCAAGTTTTTATGAAGCAGGAGGGATAATATTTTTCTACATCCAACACCTATCAGAGCCATCATCAGATGGTGGGAGGGTCTTGCATGCTCACTCTACACTAACCCACACAAAGTCCAGCCACAGCCCGATGCCTGCGCCACGACCGAGACATAACCCAGTCTTTGAGCAACCTAATCTAGTAGAAGGTATCTCTGACCATGGAAGGGGTTTTGGAATTAGAGGAGGTTTAATGTCACTTCCAACCCAAACCAATCCCATTCTAGGATGCTGTGATGATCCTGTTACACCCTGCTCTCACCGGGCTGTATTTGCACGTTGCAGAATTGCGCAGGATCGAGCATTTACCACAGTGTGGGTACCACCAGAGGCTCCGGGAAAAGCAAGTTAATTCTTCAGCCTTGGAGCTTTGTTTTAGTAGCAGCCCAAACATTTACAGTCCCATTTCGTATGAAGACTAACTCAGTGTGTGCATACCAAACACTGTTCATGTGCATGTAGTGAAGTCTCCAGCACCAGGTCTTTAATTACACCAGACTTTATTCCAGTGGTTGAAGATATTCCATCTAAAAGCACCAAAGGGAGCTGCTGGAGCCAGCGCTTCATCAAGATCAATATACAGGGGAAGTATAATAGGATTATTGGTGGATTAAATTGGAGGCAGTAGCAATATCATGAGGTATTTGAGATGTGGGACCTTTCGTCATGAGGAAAAGAGAAGGAAAAAACCCAGTGCAGTAAAATTGCTTTTGAGACAGGAAGAATGTCTGCATTACTGGGATACCTTGAGGATATTTTTCATAGATTATTAAGGCTACAGTTTGGCAATTTTCATTATTTAGCCTGATCTGAAAACATCAGGTCATATAATTTTACCTCATCATTCTCGCTTTCAAAGACTGTTTCTGTTTTTACATTAATTCAGTTGCAGAACCACAGATTTTCCTATTCCCACAAAACCATTTTGAAGTCTTCTTTTAGGAAATATTTCCTAGAAGCTTTCCAAGACATTTTATATTTCAGAAGCACTCAATGTATGACCTTTTTGTAAAACTCTATCCTGGAAGTAAAATAACATCAGTTATTGATTAAACATCTCTGAAAAATAACCAAACTATTTGAAGCTTTGGATACAGTTGAATTAGTAGATTTATCTTCAGAAAAGAGAAAACAAAACAAAACATGCTAAAAAGTTTTCCCATTTCATTTTGAATTGTGGTAAATAATTGGAAAATGCTTCCAATCAAATTAACCATTTTTGAACTAGAAGCTGATATCTGGCTGCAATTTACCACAACCCAGATGTGTGCCTGACATGGCCCTTGAGGCCAAATATTACTTCAGATTTTCTTTACAAGCAATATTTATTTTTTTGTCTCACTGCTTCCTCTGCCAGATATTTCAATAACTTCATGCTGTTCCATTACATGAAAGATAATATAATATTTGGAATCACCATCTTTATATAAATTGAAGGCTGTTATATTTTCCAATCTGCCAAAAGTTTTTCAAAACATTCCCCTTAAAGTCCAGGCCAGAATGTTTGCTTTGACCTGACCAGGCTTTTATGTGACATCCTTCGAGAGGTGATGTCACCAGTGGACTTAATGGTGCCTAGGAGTAAAGTATTTTTTCAGAAATACATTTATTAACAAATAGTGGCTGACTTCACTTCTTTCTCTCTTGCATTTTCACCTCTGGATTTCTTGATTTCACCTCTGGTATTTTTGTGTTGGTGTTAAGCTCTAAAAGCAGCATACATAAAGAGTTCACAGGTTTTGTATCATTTGGAGCTATTCTGAAAGGTTTTTTATCTTTCTAATTTTCTGAAGAAATTTCTCTGCCTTGTCTCAACCTCTTTTTGGCAAGCCACAGAATTTTTGACAGAAGGAGCCGACCCCACTGACCCTTGCAGGTCTGCTGGGGGCTTGGGGTAGGAGAGAAAGACAGTATTTCATAGATCATGATGAGCCAAATGGCTTCATCAGTGCCATAGTCATCTTCCATCATTTGCTTTTGGAAACACTGCTGTGGGGTGCAAAACCTGACATCTTGTATTGCAGCTCATCTCCATCACTGTCTGCTCCTCATCCTCCCCTGGGAACGGCGCCGTGTCTCCGCTAACCTTGAAAAAGCCGACTCAGCACAAGTTGTCCACGTTCATTTCGCTGAGAATCAGGCAACACCAAACACAGATAATAGCCCGTTTATGTTGACTCCTGTTTTCCCACCTTGTAAACACCCTATGAATTTATATTCCCATCATTCCTGCTGTAATACTATTCCCTAAGCCATAAAAAGAATAATTCTAAGCTTCTTGACAGCTAATATTTCTGTTGAACGATATTAATGCATTGTAAGTCTGACCTCAATACTGATGCATCACAGCCTGATCCTACTCAGTGCTGAGTTCCCTCTCTGCCTTTTTATGTGCCCTGATGTTGGTGGAAGATGAAAGTGCTCAGCAATCCGTACAGTTGTACTCCAAAGCAGGAGTAAAGGCACGAAACAGAACTAAGATTCTCACTGTCACTCTAATGTAAAGGTGAGACACATGTTTGCAGGAGCTAAACTCTGCTGGGAAGGATTCTTGTAAGAAATGGCATCCCCTTGGGATAGATATCAGCAAGAAAATAAAAAGCTTACATCTCCATGCTGCTGTGGGCAAAAACAGCACTTGTGTGTGAGTTCTGTGTAGTGTGTAATTCTAACTAGACACCAGTGGTTCACATTCACAGCACGTTTGTTTGAGCAAAGTTTAGCTTTCGGTTTCTTTAGCTGTCCAATTAATTTTTATGTTAAACATTGCATCTGGAAGAGTAATGTATTCAATAACTTTGTGCCATTCACATTACGTGAAAGCCATGAAGACACCTGGAATCCCAGTTTGCTTAAAGAGCAACAGATATCTATTAAAAACCCAAAAATCATGAGCTGTAAGCACACCTGCACCTCCACACAGGCTGCATCACATCCATTTCTTCCAGTCATGCAAGAGCCATCATGTACCTGAAACTGTAATTTACACAGAAAACCCCATCCCAGTCTGGATTCACCTCAGCGCTCCTTCGATCAGCAAGGTCAAAAAACCTTCAGCAATAAAACCAGAGAGCTCTCTTGGCTGAGCCGATGTACATAATTAGGCCCTGATTCTTTCTTCATTCATTTCCATGTAAAGATGTTTCTAAGTGCTTCTTGTGTTGTGCACTGGTCTGTAGTTCATGATCCTGGAGGAACCAAAATGAACACATCCTGGGATGATTTTCCCTTCCTCCTAAAGGACCTTACCACAATCAGAGCTGTTTGAAGTAGCTTTTCTTCTGGTTACTGCAGCTCTGACTGACAAAATACCTGAGATAATGAGAAGCCCAGCCAAATGAGATTTCCAGCTGTGCTGGACTCTGGGAAGGCTGGCTCTGCTCTGCACACTGCAAAGCTTACCCACAAGGCTGGGGAGGTAGAGGTCAGCCTTCCCCATCCGCTGCTGGGTGCACCCCAAATTTTGCAGGGGGAAGCTGACAATGAAGATTAAACCCTGCATTTTCTGCAATAAACTCCTGGGTCGTTTTCCTCGTCATCTCACATTTGAAGTAACACCCAAACTGGGTCCCTGGGCAATTATTCGAAGCTGAAAGCTGGAGCCAAAGATTGACATATTTGGGTACTTCGGCGGAATTAATGGATTAACTCCCAGTCAAAACCACTTTAGCATTCTTCCTTCATAGTCTGCAAAGTTAAATTACTCTGGGCAGTGAGACAGAGCTACCAGCTTTAAAAAAAACAGGAACTCAGCTATAATTTTCTGAAGCCGACAACATGGAGTGATAACATTTTTGCTCCCCTAGCATTTCACGGTGGCATCTCTGTAAACCATGCAGGAGCTGCAAAGAGTTGAGGAACACAATGGGCATGTCAGGAGCTGCCACCAGCAAAACACACCACTGTCTGCAGGGAGGAAAGGTTCAGAGGAGGGGAGGGCTGGGAAAACAGATCCAACAGCTGGAAATGGCAGGCAGACAGCATTGGACTGGGAATGTGGCACTCATTTCTGACCGGGAGGGATGCTGGCTGTGGGAATGGATCCTCCATGGCCATACCATGGGTTTGCCGACACATGAGGCTGAAGTATTTTATTTTTACTTTTAACAGAGATCACTGCAGCTTCTCCTAGAGAAAAGAGCATGATCTCAGGATGGGGATGCTTGTTCCTGAGCTACACAGGGGCTTAGATCAAAGTCTTCACTGGCCTTAATCCAACCCTGGTGAGCAAGAAACACATAGGGGAAGTACCAATCTCCTCTTTCCCCATTAACCTCAAGCACAGCAACGCCTACTGCCCACTGCTGGCAAACTGAAGGGCCATGGCTTGATATTCAAAACAGACCTTTCAGCCTTAAAGATCTGCGACTCCATGGTGGGAAGGAGAAGCAAAGGCAAAGGCTGGCTGAAACATCTGTTCTTGCACCTCTGACAGCTTCATGTGGCTTCACATCAACACTGGCACTCAGGCATGGTGTCCTGGGCATTACCACATGCGAGCAACCAAAATCAAGTCAAAACAAGAAGGGAATGAGCTGTAGTGTCTCTCGTTTTGCCACAGACTCCCCCTCACAAACAGAAATTAAGGTTCATACTTGCAGCCTATGGGTGTCTTAGGCCAGAAACTTATCAACAGCATCAGAAACCATTTGACTGGCAAATGCACATATGTGGTTTAGGTGGAAAAAATGATGCCCACTGTCAGAATGAATTTCCAAGTATCTGACTTATGCAAAAGACTTTCTTTTAATGTCTATCTAGCACTTTGGAATACGTTTGTGCCAATGCCTGCCCTTGGTCTGCTGAATCTGGAGACTTCTGCTTGGACATTTTTTCTTTTCCCTTGAATGCCCTGGATCACAGCAGCTGCATTTGTCTGCAGTACTATCTGCTGTCACTGCTTACTCACTGGGACCTTCAGCTGGGATGTAGAGTTCACATCATCATTATGGTAGGTAAAACTTTAAGTGCTGCAATGTCAACTGCTGTAAATCACTGTAAGGTAAGTGCTTGGTTAAACACATCCAGGTCTCTGAGTTTTGTTCCTCTAGGAATTGTGCAAGGCTTTGCTGTCCTTCATTGCAACAGAGCAGTTGGGTATCTACCTTGTACCTTGAGCAATCTGTGTCCTATGCTAGACAATGTGATCCTCAGACCTCTCCCTCTCCCAGGGCCAGGAAGAGGTGTCCCATTTATTCCTCACATTATAGGAACAAGGATGTCAGTGCTGACTAGTCTTGTACATCCTGGATATGAAAATTAGGTGGGTTTTTTAAACACAAAGATAAGGCCATTATAGCACCTCATTTGCATGTGTGCTGAAGCACTTTTGCATCATTCTCCCAGCTAGAAACAGTCATATGTGCAGTGCTGATACCCAGAACTCAGATCTTGAAGGTTTTTGTTGTAAAAGAAGCATATAAGGATATCCCTGTCCACACTATGCCATGGTAAAGCCAGCGGAAAAACACAGAGGCTTTTGGTTTGGTAGTTATATCTGGAAATGCATCTCATGGAAAGAAAGAGACAGAATGAGGAGCAGGGAGAGGAGATATGGCTGAAAGTCTTCATTGGACACACTGTGGAGACACTGTGTCCTGCACTTAACTGAAAAGCTTATTTCAAGTTTTCCAGGCACCATGTTAGAAAATTAAGCTGTCAGATCTGCTTATGGACGACATGCTAGCCTATGAAACACATTTTCTCTATCCACTGGCACAGTGCATTTTAGCAAATCTTCTTTCTGTTATTCCCTCAACACTACTGCCATTCCTAGAATAAAAGCCCTCTTCCCTTCGGTTCACAGGTAGTGATAGTGTTGTAGGTTTGAAAGATGCCAAGGACCTACATCAGAGTTTCATGCCAGATCTCAGTCTCAAGTTGAGCAGAAATATGTTAAAAAAGAGCACTTGTGACATTCAGCCTAACTTCTGCTTGCCTGCCTGGTGTGCCTGTCTCTCCATGGAGTACACAAGAAGCCTGGGGCAGACTGCTCTTCTCAGGTAGGTGTTTCAGATAGTAACAGTTTCACATAGCTGTGATCAATCCAGAATGCAGCTTTCTGATGCTCTTTGTGTGCTGAGCTCAGAAGTTTATCCACCTCTCCACACCCCAGGGCATGGCTGTAGACACAGCAGGGCAGAAACCACTGTCATGGACTGTGTCTCTCCCTTAGCTATAGAGGAGCCAGCTCTGCATTTGTATAAGGCAGGAAAAGGTCTAACTTTTGTCAGTGTACCACACTAAAACACATTTATCTCAGTCTATTGTTCTGCAGGTATGATTTTCTTTCATTTCAACAACTTGCACTAGAAATCTATCTATTTTATCATTCCAAAGAAGCTAAAATTACTGGGCCAATGTCCTCCTTCTTACCAGCAAGTTAATGAAATTAGACATCCCAAGCTGTAATGAGCAAAGGGTTGGCAATGAAGAACATAAAAGACATTTTGCCTGAAAGGATTTTGATGCCAAAGGGAGTAACTCAAGGAACAGACTGGATTGCAGGGAGATAAACTGAAGGATTTGCTATCAGATTACTCTTTCTGCAAAATTATTCCAAGATCTAACAAATGCTTGTGAATGTGTTGAATATCTAAGAGCTTTGAAGAAGTTTAGCATGAATAATTCTGCAAGTCACTTGCTTTTTGCTATTCTCCTTTTCAAAAGGGGAAAATAAGATCATTGCAGCAAATCAGGGATGTCAGCATTTTTAGGGTAGGTCTTCCACTGGTGTAGAATAGCTGAATCTCCTCTGGCTGCAGTGGGATCTGTGATGGGAGTGAGGCAACTTAGAAACAACTGACCAGCTGAAATTTGTTAGCATAAACTGTTTTGAGAATAATTGGGCGAAAGTAATGAATGACTGCAGGGAGGAGCAGTCTGTGGTGCCCTGGCCATGGCCAGCATCCACCTGGCAGAAGGCTGAATGGGGATCTCTCTGTGAGGTCTGGCACCAGGAACATGTAGGAAGTGCTGGACAGCGCTCAGATCCGGTCAGTGGCCTCCCTGCCTTCGCTCCACACACTAAGCTTAGGTAGAGATCCAGTTTTGAGGCGATGCTTTCTCTGCTAATGGACAAAGCTGTGAAGAAGGGTCCATCCACTTTGTTCTTTCAATATAAGTGCTTATCCTCAGAAAAGATTTCAAAGGAATGGCACTGACCAACACTGAGAATTTTGGACTCCTCTTACTCCTGATGTGACTTTTTAACTGGCCAAGTGTCACCAGCGCCAGGAAGCACAAACTCAAAGAGGCAGGGGAGGGGGCCTGCTGGACCATTTTGCTGTTAAGATATGATTCGTGCCAGAAGAATGTTTCAAGACCTTTCATTAGGAATGTGCAGATCAGCTTATGAACAACCAATGGACTTGGAAAAAACATAATTTTCACACAAAACTTGTAGAGGATTGTTACTTTTAAAGGCTGTGAGCTTGGTTTTCTGGGTTTTCCCAGTAGAAAAATAATCTTGAAAGGAAATTATGGTTTTTTTCAACACACTTCTGCCTTGTACTTCTTTGGCTCAAATGCCGCAGCTGCTGAAATGTAGCTTGCAGAGAAGTGTGTAACGAACTGGGGGGACTGTGGGCTAATTTTACTGCCTGTAGGCACATGTCTACCCTTGCACTTTAGGCTTTTATTCTTATCTGTCATCCTGTGCAGAGCTCTCTTTCTGCCAAGAAGCATGCACAGTGTGTTGGTGATATGTGAGCAGCTACTAAAAGGGAAAAAACACTATACTAAAAATTGATTTTGGGGAGCAAGCATTAGATTTTAACCACCGCTGACTCAGCCAGAAGATGACTTTGCTTCCAGCTCCTGCTGTCCACGTACACGATCCAAGGCTTTTTGCATTTCTACATCTTTAAATATTCCCAGTATGTGAGTGACTTGTTGGCTGGGAGAAGGGTCAGTCCTTGGGATTGCCTCCCAAAGACCTTTGCTGCCACAAAGCGTGGTGTGCACTACAGTAGCCTGTACCTGGAATATCCCAGCCAAGTCTGAGTGGGGAATTGGTTAAAATTCATGACGTTCTGCACCACAAGGACATCCTGTAGGATACCCCTGTTCTGTGCTCAGTCATTGGTGTAATTATAATCATTACGTGGAACACACAGAGGGGTTATTAAATAGCTGTACTCTTTAAGTATGTACTAATTATATAAAGCACAGTAAAAGGACAGCACAGAATGTCTCCTAATAAGAGTAGCCTACATCTCTGGCATCCATCTAAATTAAAAATCTTCTCAAAATAATAACCTTAAGTAACTATGCACTTTAGAGGCAGCTGCAAAAGAGTTAGAACTAACTCAATCAACTAAATTATGTGTAAATGGCTCCATTTTTATTAGCGGTCTCCAATGTATACAAATTTCAGTAGCACAGCAGCCACAACAAATGGATTGCTACATTATCTATTATAATCTCTTTCCTTTCTGTCAAAACATTTCTCTGACCCTAAAGACTAGCTTATAAACTAAAAAATCAAGCGAATAACAACAGCAGCAACAGAAAAGCAAAGAGGAAAAAAAAATCCCTGCTTAATATTCCATCTCTTGGTTGGTTTTGCTGAAGATAAAAGATGCACTCTGCACTGAGATATTTGAAAGCGCTGTGGAGGGGAAAGCAAAAGGCCATTTTTACCAGGCACTCTTTGGTAAAAGCACTCCAGACAATTATGATGCCTGTAAATGCAATCTACTCCAAACACCGCTTGGATAAAAAATACATGGGAAACAGAAATCCACCATCAGCTTCTCATCTCTCTCTCTCAAATATAGGCTGCTGTGCCTCCTAACAGGAGAAAAGGAAGAGTACGAAAGAAATTCTCATTGATTCAACAGCAAGGATGGGACAACAGCTGCTTGGAGACAGCTGCCACGTGAGGTCATCCATGGCCAGGGATGGGGGACTGCAAGGCCCAAGGCCTGGAGGTGACTCTGCCACAATGGAGGGGTTTGGATGTACTCTGAAGAGACATATGCTGCAATGAGAGGCAGAATATAATTGAAGTGAATGAATGCATGATGGGTCTAAACAATTTGTAATTGAGATGAGAGAAGAAGAAAGATGCCTGCCAAACTCGGTAATGAAATTTAGCCTAATTTCAATAAACAGTTTCCTGAATCAGAGGCTGGTCCCACAGTATAACATTGTGGAAGAGATTGCCTTCAGTAGATAAAGGCTTTCAAGACAAGACTAACCCCTCTGAAGTACTGAGAAGGACCCGTGATCAGCCCTAGTAAAGGGACAACATTTCTTTTCGTATCTTATGCCTGAAAGGCCAAATTTAACTCCAGAAGACCCAAGTGTGTCTCCCACCGTGCAGGGGATGCATAGGCACAGCCATGGTTTTTGACATGTAGTTATTCAGTTGTTCCAAGAGAAACTCATTTTGGATGTCCCAGAGAAGGGTCTGTGATGTAGAAAAGCAGCCACAGTTCAGTTCCCTGGGCACACGTGTGCTTGTAATGGAAGATGACATAATCATCCCTGAATAAATAAATGTCTTATGGCTCATTCTGCACCTAATGAGGGGATTTCAGGATCTCTGCCTGGAAGAACATCTTTGCATGCACTGAAGTACATTCATTGCTGCTCCCTCCACACCTGCCACTGCCACCTAAGGTCAAGGTCTTGAAGTTGTAGCTGAAAGAAGCCTGGGAAAAGCCAGAGCAGGAAGTAGGCTCCAGTCCTTGGTAGATCTGATATGTCGCATTTGAAGTGCTTTGGTCTTGTTTATTTTCATGACACGTCACTCCTTTGGAGCTGCCCATTATCCAACACAAGAAAAATGTGCCAAGAGTAAAGCAAGGTAGAAGCTACTGTTTAGTTCAGTAAGACAGAGGGACCAGCAGAAGAAAGAGTACTGGTCACGTTTCATAGAATGGGTATGGAAGGATGAGGGTATAAAGAAAAGCAAAGACACAAAATCTCCTGTTGGGAACGGAGCCACTTTTGCCATGTACCAGTTGAGCATCTAGGACTATATATCTTGCAGTTTTACTTCAGAATCCCCAAAGCAGATGCACTCTGTGCTGAACATCATCAGATAAAATAATGGACAGGTCCCGGGAGAAGACTCCTCCTGCTCTTGAATGCTTCCTTTCTCTCCAGGAAAATGTGGTAGGAAGGCCTCAGTGGGGATGATGGAGAGTGGGTATGTCCAAGGACAACTCTGGACACGCTCCCAGGACATGAGCAGGGAAGCTGTGACACCTCCTGACAGAGGTGAAAACTGAGCCTGGCTCCCTCCTTTCTTAGGAGAGAACAGTGTAAGACAAGAAGGAAGATTCTTTCACCTGTGCAATATTTCTATTTAAATAATCCCTGGTTAATTTTTTGAAGTGAAGGATGGAGACACTTCTATATCAAATGTCAGGATGTAAACTCCATTTTCTTCATTGTTTCTTGGCTAGCTGCAGGTAATCACGCATTGGGGACCACCCAGGACCCCTAGTAGCTCTTATGAGCCAGGATTTTTGATAACCTGGAGCCAAACACCAAAAAATGCATTAGGAACACATAGGTGGGATATGTGATGTGCAAATATTTCTCTGAAAGTATTGATTTCGTGCCGTTTCCCACTCTGCTCATAATTTCTGTTCTGATTTTTCCCAATCTCCCCATGCACAGAGTAACAGATTCTCAGTACCCAAAGCAGCAACGCTTTCCCCTCAAAACAACCTCTTTCAGATCTGAGTCTTAATCACAAGACCACTTATTCTGAAGCTTGACCTATAAATAGCATCATATAGAGATGAGGGTATATCCTCCAAAGTTGGGGGTAAATGACTGGGAGTGAATTAGCAAGACCCTGGAGAGGGGGCCTTTAGTGCTGATCTCCACCTGTAAAATACAGATAATAACTCTTCCTGTATGGTACATCATAGGGTTGTTGTGATGCTTAATTAAAGCATTTAGAAAGTCTTTCAGCAGCATCAGTCTATAAATGTTAAACGAGGCTGTTATTCTTCCTCTCCCATGGTTACCGTCAATTGTTTTATTGATCTAGTCCATTACAGACTCAGGAAAAGAATTGTTTATTGCAGAGAGAACTTTGAGTAGAAATATTTCTTTTCTCCTCGCTACGCTCAGAACTTGCTTCCACAGATGTTTTTAATCATCAAACATGTCGACTTAAGTTTACAAAAAGCATCAGGAAAATACTGGATATCGTTCCCCACTAACTAAAAGCCTTTTTTTCTGATCTTTCCATAACAACTCACATGTTCAGTTTATTGGCATCTATTGGGACTTTCATACGAAAGAATTTCAACAGTAAAAGTATCTCTGCTCTTCAATTATGGCTGGATGAAAAACTAGTTGATATCAAATGGAGGCTTTCCACTGTTCCAGAATGTTTTAAATCAGATTATTAATGTACTGCAAGCTGATAGTACATAAAAATCTCAAATGATTTCTCTGAGAGTTTGCATGCGAAGAGACTGCAAAATTTGTCCTCAGCATTTAAATGCTTTTAGAACAACTGAATTCATGTCAGTATAGAGAAATGATTAATAGCAAAAGATAATTTAGCTACAAGCACTGTTCAATTTTCTTTCTCATTACATGAACATGTAGTCATGCTAAAAACCCAAAACATATTGTAGCACCTCCACACAAAAGCAAGATTTTTAAGATGTCAAAGTATCCTGGCAGTCCAATTATTACTCACAGAATCCTGAAAAATCGTATGTACTTATATTATATGTTTAATTAGTTCACAAGTTAGGCAACAGTTGATAACATAACACTTAACATTTCAGAGACACCTCAGCAATAAACAGGTGCTTTGTTACTGTGCTCCCTTCTTTTTCAATTACAGGGAGAATAATGTTTTTACAAGGAATCAAACAAAGGTTAATTTGCAATTAGAATTTTATGATGGGAAGAGGCTCTGTTGCTGTGTTCTATGACTCACAAGTCCATCGCTGAGACATAAAAAGGAAAGGGCGGTCAAAAAATACTCCACAGAGATGTTCAGATGCTTGTCCATTGGATGGCAGTTCCCAGCTCAAATTATGTTGTATTAATGAGGAGAGTGAAATGAAAATTTACCTACATAGAGATCAGAAGGAAAGTAGATAGGAGTTTGCCATTCTTTGTAGGAATGGCAAACTGGGAGATCTGGGGGGTTGCCAAAAGCTGCAGCCAAAATAGGAAGAGAACTCCTATCCCTCGGCTCCTAGCTTGGTGTCTCATTATAAGGTAAATTCTGATTTTGTGCTCGTTCTTCTCTGGTGCCACATGAATTGCTGCAGCCTGGGTGGGGGGTTGAATTCACAGGATGGCATTAAATCTTCAGAAATAGCCCGTGGCCCCTCGCTGTGAAGAACTGGAGGGAAGGAGGAGTGGATGAAAACCTACATTCAGGTATCTGCTGGAGGCCAGCTCTTGCCTGCCCACACCTGTACTAGCCACAGTGTTGCCTGAGTGGCATCTGAATTGCTCTGCACATATTTTTTGGGTACTGAAGCTACGCTCTGGTAGCTTCGATTAAATAACACGGCAATAATGACTAATGCACAGCCGTTCCCAAAAATGAGATGTGTGCAGGGAAAAGAGGGGCATTCTCCTTAGAAAGGAAAAGTCTAAAATAAAATAAGGTGCAGTAAAGCTCCAGGAACTGTTTGCAGCAGGGTTCTGTGGTCTACAGTGAGCTTGGCTGACTTGATCCACCCTTCCCTGACCATCTAATAGGAAGACACCTTACTCACTGCCAGGACACTAACGAGAGGTGACCTCTAACCCTGCTTAGGAAGGAAAATAATCCTTGCTCCTCCTGGCAGACAGGACACGCATCCTTCAGCTGCTCAAGTCATGCCTGGAGATTGGCCTAATGGGTAAGTTTAATGTGCAGGATACTGCCATGGCTAATGAGCGTGAGGCTCTTGTCTTTTCTCCAGGAACAGGAATCTGTGAGTGAAATGGCAGAGGAGCTGTGTTTGAGACTTTAGGCATGTCCCTGTTCCACTGCCCAGGGCCATTGCAACTAATTAGTCACCAGTTTCCTTATCCTAAAATAATAACTGAATTGATCTGTAAGACTTCCTTGCTATTCAGCTACATTTTTTGAACTGAAATTTATTTATAAAGGCAAGGCATACATTTACCTTCAGTGCAGCACAGGCAAATTTGGACACTGATTTTATATTTTTTTCTAACTAGCTCTTGAAATGGACGAACAAGAATGATTTGCAGATTTTGGCAAAGTCAGTGCCAGGTATGGCCACACAGAGGCAAGCAAAGCGATTAAGCAGGATGAGGATATACAATCTCAGCGATGAGAAGGTTCTGCCATGAGAAAGGAGCGTGCAAGTGTTCCAGATACCTTGGCTCAATTGTTTGTTAATATTTCTACATATCCTAAGTCATCAATATTCACCATAAATCAGGAAAAAATAGTACATGAAAAATAAAAATTCAAGTTTGTATATGTTATCTGACTTTTAAGTCTGCAATAATCCTTTGGGTTTTACTCTTAAGCTGCTTGTAGCAATCACAAAGCTAAATTGTGCTTTAAAATGAAATCTGGCAACTTCTAGTAGAACTTGACTTCAGGAGCTAAGGATCTAAAAGCCATTCCAATAATATCAGATTAATTCTAAAGCTATTCTAAAATTGTTGGAGTTGACACCACAGTCTGATAAACTGTCTCTTTCCAAGTCCTAAGCAGAAAGTGGGGAAAAAAATTAGAAAAAACAGTCTGCACCCAGCTTGGAGTTTACATCCATCTACATCTTCCTTGCACCCTTCTTCACCCGGACCAGAAAAGAGTAGGATTTGGGGTGACCTAATTGTGGCATCCCAACATGTAAAGGGAACCTAGAAAAAAGATGGAGAGAGGCTTTTTACAAGAGCGTGGAGTGACAGGACAAGGGGAATGGATTCAGGCTGGAAGATGGTAAGCTTAGATTGGATATTAGAAAGAAGTTCTTTACTGTGAGGATGGTGAGGCACTGGAACAGGCATCCCAGAGAAGCTGTGGTCAGCCCATCCTTGGAAGTGCACAAGGCCAGTTTGGATGGAGCTCTGAGCAACCTGGTCTAGTGAAAGGTGTCCCTGCCCATGGCAGGGGGTTGGAATGCGATGATCTTTAATATCCCTTCCAACCCAGGCCATTCTATATGCTATGAAGAGTACCCCAGTTCAGTACGATGCTTTATTGCCCATACATGTTCATCCTTCTCCCTCCTGAACCCCAGCTGCGGGTTTTTCCTAGACATTTAAAGAAGGTAGGAGAATGACTTCTGCTCGGATGTGTACTTCAGGAGCTGAGTAGATGTGATCGCCCTTGTGGCATGGCAAACTACCCGGTACCTTGTCAGTGCCTGTGCATGTTGGAAATCTGCATGCACTTTTGAGGTTACACACCATGGAGGAGTAGGGTTAAGCTAAAGCACCATCCAGCACTCCCAAGGAATGCACACCTTCCCAGAAGACGGTCCCAGAAGAGGAACCACGACTGTCTCAGGGGAAGTGCGACAGCTTCTCTTCAGCTGCTCTGTTTTCAGACACTCCCTTGCTATTTAGTTTGTGCTCTCACTTGGTGGGTTTCAAACTTCATGAAGAAATTTGGAGAAGTAGCCCTGGAGGAGCTCAAAGCGAATCATGGAGTGGCCCAAATGCCAGGCCCTCCTCAGCAGAAGGCAGGATCATCCCTTGCCGTGATCGATGGCCCTGGTGCCGGCGCCAGGCAGTGTGTGCTCTGGAGGGGTCATCACTACACACCACCTTAAATCAACCTGTCTTCCCTCACATTTAAAACTACCCTTGATTAATGATGCTGAAAACCTGATAAATGAGAATCAGCTAAGTTGTGCATACAGATATCTGGGAAGATTAAATAATTAATCATTCTGTAATTAATAAAGACAGATACTGGCTTTTTCTGAACTTTCCCTCCTCCTCTTCTCACACAGACTTTCAAAAGGTTTTTGACAAAAATAACTACAGACACCAGCCACTAATCCTGCTTTCTGGGGGAGGGGGCCCCGCTGCTTTATTAATGTGGCAAAATCTGTGCATACATTTGAGCAGTAATGAGATCTCCAGGGCAAAGTATGACATCTGCTCCAGAACTTCTAAAATACAGGTTAATTTACACCAACCAAACCTCTTTGAAGCCAGGAGGTTTGATTTTCACTTGTAGGCCTAATGTAGTAGTGTCTGACAAGCATCCAGCCCTCAAAGGCCTTGCCATTACTTAGCTCCCAGTAAACGAGCCTATCAAAGCTCTTTATAAATAATACAACCAAATAATCTGTTGGCAGAGGAGCAGCTGAGTCCTTGGGCACCATCACGAGAGCGGTCACTTGCCCCAGAGGTGGCCATGCCTGCAGGGATGGACCAAATGCCCTCAACATCACCATTATTTCCACTATGAAAATCAAGAAATTCAAGCCCCTGAGGATAAGATAAGACAAATGGATCTAAAAGAAAAGGTAAAATTGAAGTTAGAGTTTGTTTTTTCAGAGGTGACCGAGCTCTTATTTCCCTTACTTTTCTGGTCAAACATTGCATTTCTTGTTTCTTCTGTTGTTTGGGTTTTTTTGTTTTATCTCTTTCCTTTTTCTCCCTCATTTTTCATTTGTTTGTTTGTTTTGTTTTGTTGTGTTTTGTTTTGTATTTTTAAAGAGAGAAGGAAAATAGCCAAGGTATTACAACAAAACTATCAATGTAGTTAATTTTTTAAAAAATATATCTAGAAGGCAGGGACCATTCGTGGTGGGTGATGTCAGAACTGGGCTATTTGTTCAAGAGCTGTACAGAAATTCTTCCAAGTGATGGTCTCTTCACCCCTTTGCACCCTCTTGTCAGGGCATACTCATTTGGGACCCCGCAGTTCAGGTCCTCATGGAACTAGAAATGGTCCTCAGGAGAAACACAGTGGAGGCCAAACAGTATTTTAGGTGTCTAATATGAGTTCCAACACCAGTGCCCAAGAGAACCTTTCACTTTTGTTAAACCAATTTATCTAAAGTAGTTTATCCTTGGGAAGGTTAAGTGAGAACTCAATTACACCCTATTAGCATTTGCATTAGGAGATTTAGCACAGGACTCAGTTCTTCAAGCTGAAGTAAAGTTCATAATGAGCTCTCAGGGACAGCAGTCGAGGCTGAGCAAATTCAGACTGCAAATAAGGATATCACCTTTTTTCTTGTTTCATTTTGTTGGGTGTTTTTGATGATGTTAAGAAGAATGTTTGCTAATATCTAGAACAACCTACTAGGGGAATTTAGCTGCATATTGACCAGTGGCAGATTTACAAGCAACTATTTCAAAAATTATATGCCACTTGCTTTTCAAAAGTTATGGACTTGATATAGAAATTACTGGATAATTTTCTGATGCAGAAGGCTACTAATGTCTTCTGACCCTTGAAATCCATGAACTCACAAATTTGGATGAGGTAAAGCAACTGAAAAACAAGGGCCACTAGGACAGAGAATGAGTCAGGTGCAGATGTGTCTTAGACAAATCAATTTATTTTCCCTTGTCTGAAAGGCCCTTCCGACAAATTATTTAATGAGATTATCCTAAATCTTTTTCACAGAAGTCAGCCTCAAATCTGATTTCAGAGATTACCTGCTGCAATAATCCAGACGTAATTCCTAAAATGCACTCAGGAATGCTGGGTCCAGTAGAGGACATATTTAGGCTACAGAAGAGCTACAAACACACCGAGAGGCTCTGCTCACTGGGAGACTCTGGGAAAAGGTACTGTCTGTTTTGCACACTTGCCAAACACAAATCAAAATACATTGGGGAAAAAAAAAAAAAAGAGAACAAAATTAATGGAGCTTTATGGACATTATCAGGAATGCAGCAGGAAGTAATCAAGTACAAGATCATGTTGCTTGTGTGACTGTTGCCATGACATTCAAAAAGCACTTAGTGTTATCATAGACTATGAATATTCTGTTGGCTGATTGATAGTCTGTGGCTTTTTTTCCTTGTAAGCAAATGCAATGACAATATTAAGCAATTACTGATAATGTCACCCAGCTGCTTTCCTGCTGCCTGGGTGACAGGAATTCTGAACTGCAGAAAAAACAAATTTATTAAAGGATGGAGCGTCACCCTCTGCTCGCTGGTGTTGCATTTGACCAGGCACAGCACAGCAGAAGGCTTCATTTACAGCAAATGAAAGAAACACATCCTCAGTAAACTTTACTAGAGGAAGTACCATGGGGCTTATTTAGCTCTGATTAGATCAATGAGACTCTCTAAACACAGCAATTAAAAATACAATTGGTAGCAATGTAGCCTGCTTTAAGCATCTGCACGCCTGAGAAGTTTATACAGGAATAAACTTGTTAAAGTACATTTCCTGATTAGTAAATAATCAATATGCAAGGTACTTGGTAATTTCACATGGAGCAATGGGGAGGGCCAAATTTTCCTCAGCTAAGTGTTTCACCAGCCTGCTGCCAAGAGCCACTGCACTGGGCTTAATTTATGGGTTATTTACCAAATTGTGTCCATCTTTTCCCTTAATTATCCAGCAAGGACTGTATGTCCCAGCATGCAATGTCTGACTGCGAGCCAAGCAGAATTCTGGGCTTGGATCACAGACCAAATGTTGGCTCCTGCTGTTGCTGGGTATAATGGAGTCACTGGAAGTATAATGGGAAGATCTGCAGCAAAGTTTGGTGTCGGATTTGGGATTGTAGCCTTTGGCTACAAACTTGACCTGGATCTGATGGCCAGGACTAAAATATCAGCACCTTATGAAACTGCTTACAACACCAAGGACTTGGCAGATACCTCCACTGTTTCATGCTTGAAACAGAGGGAGTTCCACCTGCACTTCTGTGCCAAGGTTTTATTACTTGTCCCAGAAAAGAGAAATCCAGGTCACACTTCAGAGAGGCAGAGAGGTCATCTCCTCCCACTACTTGTGCTGCTCCCTGCTCGCAGGCATGAGGTTCTCAGGGTAAGAAGATCTGGTCCAAAGGGTGAAGTGTCTCAGTTTTACGGCTTGCAGAGGAGGTTAAAGGCTGGCTTCTCGCTTGCTGTGAATCTTATTGCTACACATGAAGTCAAAGCAAATATCTTTACACAAGATAAAGATTCAACCCTAAATTCATAGAGGTTATAGTCTCTCTAAACCCTATAAAATGTAACAGAGATTAATATCCTGCTCATGGGCTTTTAAGGCATTTTATGTCAGGGCTTTTATTTTATTTTACATTAATTTTTATAGGAGGGTTAAAGTAAACCTGTAGCAATAATAGCATTTTCTCTTAAATTTTACAACACCTTGCCAATAAAAATGGGCATTTTGGTATGTACAGAGAGAAAAACATCAGAGACTGACAAATTAGAAAAAATGAGAGAGGTTTCCCAACAAAAACAGACAGTAGCTTACTAGAGGGGTAAATCTTCATGGCATGTAAAAGATAATTTCAAAAATAGTGTTTTGAATCCCAAACTGCACATGAATCAAGAGCAAAATGCTATGTTACAAAAATAATAGTAATAACTATATATATATATAAATATATATATTTATTTAAAGACCGATCTCATCTGAGAGATGAGTTCAGGATGTAGATGAATGGAGATTCAGGATGTAGGACACATGGAGATTGTGTCCACATTTGCACACCACCTTCTAATAAAGTATTGGACAATTTCTGGCAGAGGACAATAGGAATGATTATGGTTTAGAAAACATGGCTAGTGAAGACAGTTTAAGTAATGTGGGTGTCTGTTGTCCAGAAAAAAGAAGCCTGAGGGGTTGTGAAACAGATTGTCATGGAAAGGTGTAAGATGGGGCAGGGATTAATTACAAGAGAAGACAATCTGGCTTGCTCTGCAGGGAGAAATGAAGTGGTCTTAGGAAAACATCTTTAAGGGCAAGACTAGATGAGCGGTGGGAGAGGAGCAGGTTACCTGGGAGTCAAATCTCCTCTTTGAAATCGAGAGAATAGTTTAGGCGTACTCCTACAGTGAACAGTGCAAACGTGCCTGTTTTCTGTCCAAGCCTGAGAGCCTTCCAAGCCTAATTTTTAAATAAATTTTGCTATATACTGAGAGTGTTTGGCATATGCTGTTTCCTGAGCAGTTTACAAACATACAGAGCTTCAGAATATTCTTTTGAAAGGTGTGTGGGTGGGCAGGTATTACAACTTCTGTGTAGAAAACTGGGGAAGAGAAAAACACAGGTTAAGTAATTTCCCTAAGGCCAAGGAAGCAACAAGCATGTCAGACAAGGTTCAGCTACAAGCATTTCTGCATCCAGCAATCCTCAGAAGCCCACACCCACCCTTTCCATCTCAGAGCATCTATCTTTTGGGGCTCACTTTTCATCTGGCTCTATTTTCATGCGGTTGCCTGGCAGCTTCTTTGCTCTTTCCTCCTGAGCACTTTGCTAGTCACCACATCAATAATTGCACAGTTTGAGTTTGTAGCTGCCTTATGACAGGTCAACACAGTTCCTAACCAGCCTCCAAATCCTTCTACCAAAGCTCTGCTGAGCTGCATAAAGCATAGGAGTGACCCAAAGTTTTGTCCCCGTGAGCAAGAGGCTGCCACCCATGACACCACCAAACCTGCAGTAACAAGAGCTGGATGGAACTGGAGGAGTTTGCTTCCTTGCCTGGAAGATGATCAGCACATGGCAACAGTGCATGTATCAGTGCTCATTGCTTGCCCAACCTGTTCCCTTAAACAAATCCCCAGAAAAAAACCTCCTAGCCAGCTCAGAATGCCAGTTTCAGAGAGGAATAAGCAACCTTTAGGACCTGATCAGCTTTCATACGGCATTGGGATAAGGTGAGGGCTGGTGTTCTGTGAGTTCTTGACGACAGAGATTGCTTTCTCTGAGCACACCACAAACTCATTTAAAGATGAGAGCTCTGCCTGCCAAAGCAACAAACACAACAGTGGCATCACTTTAGATTGACAGCCATTGCTATTTTTCTTTATTCCCTTCATTGTTTTTCAATTCACTTAGAAGGCATTCACGGCCTTGAGGGACTAGGAAAAATCACATCAAGAATAGTACAGATGTAATTCAATAATTCTCACTTTTTCCTCACTGAGACTTGCTCATTCACCAAAATATCCTTCCACTTTCTTCTGCCTTTCTACATAAGGTATGGAATACACTCGCACTGTGCCAAGTATTAATTAATGTCTCATAATCAGCCGGCTGGAGGACCCCGTTATTACCACAGGTTCTTATAGAGTCAAGCCAGAAAATCCTTATGTCTTGTGTTGTAGGACTGATACCAAACCGTGGCTGAGTCCTCTGTGGAATTACCTCCTGTGTGTGCCATAGCAGCAGCGCAGGCCTTCCCGGGCAGCCCCGGCCCCACGCGCCCTGGCAGTCACAGCTAATTTGTGCATATGCTGCCATTGGACGGGCGCCACACAATTCAGAGGACGCCCTCAAGGCATTAACATTCCTCGTCTGGAAGTGACGGTGGTGGGAGAAGGCAGCAGAAGTTTATGGGGTGTTATCCATGGGAGTGTGTTATTTCAACAGCATTTGTACAAATCTGTGAGGACGATTCAGAGCTGGGCAGGAAGCCAACAAAAAGAAGTTTCTGAGGCTACAGTGGAAAACTCTGAAAGTCCCTGTTTGCTGGAAGGAGATGGTGATGAGGCAGCACGGGGAACTGATGGCGCTGGACTGGAAAATGCTGATTTCCCTTTTGACCTGTTGTCTCTGGGACCTGGACAACAGGGGTTATCCACACTCTTTAGGGTGTTTGTAACCTCTGGTCCCAGCTAAAGGCCCATCAGCTAGATCTCTGTGAAGCCCTGACAACAAAAACTGTATCAAGGTCTTCATCCCTCCTGAGCAGGAACTGAGACACTGGACAGCAAGGACACCAGTGTTCTTTGGGGCCTTGGCATCAAACTAAAGGACCTAAAATTTCCAAAGGACCAGAGCCAAGATCTTGCCATGACAAGTCCTTTCCACCAAAGAACTTCTGGGGTGCAGGGGCCCTGTGGGTGAGCTCCTTTGGGCTATCACAGAGCTGCTGGCCCTGGGGAATCCATCAGCTGAGTGCTCTGAGATACTATTGCAGCCTTGTCTTAGACTGGGAGAAATTCTGAAGCTGACATGCTATGACCAAGACATCTTGGAAGCAAGCAAACTGGAAAGGCTTTGACAAGAAAAATTTAAGCCAAATTTCCACCCTATGTTGCTCTTAGAGACTCAGTGAGTCCCATTACTGTCTGGCAGAAGGATCTTGGCTTCATGGTCCATCCCAAGCTGTGTCCAGACTGTCCATCTCTAGGACCACCTGGGAATGGTAAAAGTCTTTGCCTTTGCAAGTCTGGCATGGGCAGGACTGTGTCTGTCTTCTTTATCAACATATTATAGGGAGGAAAGCACTTGGTGCCACTCCTCCCTGCCTCACTCCTACATTTAAAAAGCCACAAAATATATAGGATAAATGAATTAAAAATACTGTTTCAGCTGCACTGATTTTGGGAGAATTACATTCTCTCCCACCATTAGTGCATTTATACCCCAGTGCTAAAATGTGTATACTGAGGCTTCAGCGCTGCTGGCTAATTTAGGAGTGTTGCCACCATCATAAAAGGAAGAAAATCAATTCAAATCAAAACCCCACAAACAGACTATGACCTTACTCAAATCAGAAAAAAACCAACAATCCCAACCTCTGACAGCTATGGTAGGATGCCAGAGAAGCCAACAAGCCATGCAAGATGCACAGCATTGATTACCTTGTGGTAATGATTTCCCTTCAGCCCGCAGACCCCACCGCATCCTTCATCCCGCATTCCAGAGCACATCTGTGAGCATCGTCGGGGCTGGGAAGTAACACGCACCAGACCTCTCTGGGGGTTGCAGGTTAAGTATTGCACTTAGGTTTTATGGAGCAGAAGAGTAGATAAATTCTGTCAAATTAATGCAAATGCTCAGCAATAATATTTGCTTCTGAGAGTCTTTAACCACTTTTTTAAGTTTTGGAAATATTTCTGTGTTTTTCATTTTGTGAATCGGTATGATTCTCTCCTCGGTTCTGAGATTCAGTTTGGTTTGGTTTTGGTTTTGTTTGTTGAATTTGCCAGTTATTTGCTGGAAATTAAGAGTTTTAAATAACTCCTTATTCTTGGTCCTTATTCTGTGCTTTCTGGAACATCACACAGACACAGGAGTGGCCGCATTCCTGGCTGAATACAAACTGGCACAGTTTCTTCAAGGAACAGTTCCCTCAAGGGTGGTGGTATAACACAAGTTTGCATCACTGACTCTGCCCTGCATTTCATTCCCTTTGGGTTTGGTCTTTTCTCCACTGACACTAATTCTTTTACAACATACGTAATAGGCAATGTAGCTTTATTTCATCTCCCTGTTTGTACCGTGGGTGATATCTCCCAGGGAAGATTAATGATTTAAGCTGATTTAATGGTGCACATGCTTTCCATACGGAAAAAAAAAAAGAATAGAAAAGAAAAGAAAAAGAAACCCCTTCTCTTTTTCTGCCCAGATTGAAAAACATTATCTTGAGTTTTTGAGATTTTTTCTCCATTGATATTTGTTGTTTTCCGTCCTTTGATGGCCTCCCAAACAACTTTACCATCTTTCTGTGCATCTGTGATGTTCCCATATTAATGTGAGTAATTCCCACCAATAAGCCTGGGACTGAGCTGAGTGTATGAGAAACTACAGTTTATCTCTACTGAGTTTCAGGAGTTTTGCCAGGAGAGACTTTGACACTATGCTATGTAATCTCATTTACCTGCTTGTTCTGCCACCTTTCCCTTTTCTTCTTGCTCTATCCAGGAGAAAAGCCAGCTCACTTGGCAAAAGAGGTTTGTTATGTCTGTGGGAGAGGTTTGAAACATTTGGCTGATGATGTTTCCCCTTGCACTTGCTGAAGCACCAGAACACTGTTATCACCCATTTAAAAGGATGTTCAAAAAAACCTCAAACCCAGACATATGTGACAAAACTGTGGTCTAAGCCAAAATTAGAAAAAAAGTACTTAGAACTTGGAAAGAGCTGGTTGGAGGTTAAAGAAATGCCAAAAATATTTTTGTTAAATTTTTTCTTCTCAATCTACCTGACAGTCTACTTTAATAATAATGTGGTGTTTACTAACTAGAAAATTTACACTCAACAAGAATGCAAAGATCGTCAGTAAATGCACAGGAGTGATTTAAAATAGGGTAACTACTGGCATATGCAGACACATATTTCTAAAAATGAGTTGCAACACATCGTAAAAGTCACACCCATTTTATAAAGCGCTCTTTACTGCCCTGTCAAATGGGGGAAAGTAATCAGATTCAGCTTTCATGTGGACAAAGACATTTTTTCCAGGCCAAGATGGCATAGAGAGAGATGCAAATGGGAGGGTATGAATCCCCTCCCCACCCTCAGCACATGGTTTTCCACAGTGCCGTGTTTTCACTTGTGCATTCAGAAGCTGCCTGGCATTTTCATACAGTCAGTCCAGCCCTGCTCACACCTACTCCCACGGCTGTCTGTTTTGTCAGCCTGGGTTACTCCTAAAAGGTGCAAGGAAAAATGATTAACTGCAGTCAATTTATCTGGAATTCTTAGAGGGAATGAATAACATTAGCTTAAGTAAAAAATAGCCAGGTGACAGCAGTCATACGCTTGCTGATATTATACAGTGCATTGGGTGGATAGCAGGGTGAAAATTTAGAAAAGGCCAGGCATGAGTGGATGTTTCATGATGCAATTTTTAATTGCATGATCATATGCTCCCTTCACCCTAACCTCTGCACCCATATTTTCCTTCTTCCTTGTGTGGGGTGGAGCTGCCTTAAAGATGAATCTGGGGAGGTGTCTGCTTCCTAAAGGGCTCCTTGGATTTTGTGGCAGACAGAAGGCGCATGAGGAATGAAGCTGAGGAGTGCTGCAGAAGATGAAGTCTTTGGGTGAACATCTTTGGTGATGAGTGACTCATATATCCCAAACTTTTACTAATGATCCCTGACACCTAAGCTTTCTTTTTGGGTTTCTGAGGGACACCCCTGGCACATGACTTGAAGGAAGCCTGGGCTCTACCAGAAGCAAATGGTGAGGGACACAATGAACACAGAAAGTGCTGTATGATGTTGAGGACACAGGAAAGTCAGAAATGGCCCAAAACTGAAAGAGACTTTTAATGATTCCTTCCTGGCTCAATTCTACATCAGGTAAATAGAGACAAACCAGAGTATGACTACAGGTTTTGATGAACTTTGATACTGTTGTAATTAATGCTTCAGAAAAAATACACAAGAAAATGAATAATCCTGTTTTCAGGGCAGTATTCAGTAAATAAGACCTAGGGTTATTCAGTAGGAGATGAGGAGAATACAAAATAAGGAATCTGAGCACTGGCCATCTTATGCAGAAGACAAGAAGAAACCCATGGAAAAGACATTTGTGGGACTGCATTGTTAGATGGGACAGGGCTGCAGGGATGTCCCTTGCTCCAGTATTTCCCAGCTTTGCATTTCAATGGTGTTCCCTTTTTAAAAAGCAGCTTTGCACTCGTGCATTTTACCACCCACATCCAGCTGGAACATGGGGTCTGGGCTGAAGGGGGTTTCCATGCCATGGGCACAAGTGCTCCACCTCACCTCTCCCCCTCTACCCCTGACTCCAGAACTTATCTGTTTAGTCCTGGCTGCCTCTTCTCAAACTCCTTTCTCCAGCCTTAATCATCTGTCCACATCCTCCCCTCCTCCTAGACTGTTTATTCCAGCTTGGGTTGTGTTTCCCTTCCACTTGTGCCGTATTTTCCATACTGTGGGTGTCAGCAGGGATCCTGCGGGTGCAACGCAGGCTTCCTGTCCCACATGCTGGGAGTTACCAGTCTAATCAAGGACAGATCCTGGCTTAAAGCCCAGATGAGCTGGTTCCAGCCTAGATGTTTCTCAGACCTCCCTACCAGGGTGCCATCAGTACCAGCAGAAGTGCCACCCAAATGCCAGTGAGGGTGTGAGCACTGAGGCCCTGGTGCCACGGAGAGGTATCTGATGTTATGAAGACACATTTAATCTCTCATCTCACTTGATCTCTCTCTAAAGACCACAATACATTAGGGGAGGGGTTGTGCCAGCCCTAATGAGGCTAAATATTGCCTTATTTGTGCCATATAATTCTTTGGCCTGATCACGGAATATTTGCTGAAAAGATTAGTCTTATAAGTAATTAGTCTTTCTGGAAAAGAGTATCAGTGGTACCAGATAATTCTCTAACTCCCTCTATCCAAAACAATTTAATCTCTTCTAAATGAAATCCATTTTTCTAAAGAAAAATTACTTCCACAGTATTATTCGGAACCTGGCCATGGAGAGATTCAACTTTAGATGAAGCAGTAATGATTTCACCTAACTTCATATTTCAACTCCTAAGCTACTAGAATTAATTGAGCGTGTAATTAAGGAAGGGTTTTCTTACCAATATGATCATGCCTATAATTAAAATCTCACACAAATGTGTACGTGGAAGAATAGGGCAGGGCAGAGCAGAGCAGAGACCAAAGTGTCTGACAGGTTTACATCAAAGGACCTGAGCTCCTGCAGCTCTGAGCCAGAGGGAGGGGAGGAAGGGAAGACAGGACTGGCTGATAACTGACTTGATATATTGTTTTTGACCTTCTGTCTTCAAAGCCCCAAGTGGTTTGAGTGCTGTCTACCCGGGAGATGGCTTCTACCTTTAATGTTCTTCAGCACAGCCAAGCTTTGCAAGCGTTGGTGCCACCAAGAGCAGAAGAGTGATGATATCTGCCTGTTTTCAGAGGGACTGGAATGGGTTTGGCTGCTGCTTTGGGCTGTGCTCATCAGTGCTGTGGCCCAGAGGACCTCATGTCATGTCATGAGAGCCACCATTTTCCTCTGGTCTTCGTTGCATGGGAGAGCCATGAACGAGATTTCGTAAAAAAAAAAAAAAAAGAGTAGTGCATTTTTACTGCTGATATTTATACTGCATTTACTACTAAATCAGCCTTAAATAGCTGTTCAGCTGTCATGTGGGACCCAAGTCAATGGCTCTGCCTCAGGACAGCAGCATTTGGGGAGATTTTCCTGTTCTCAACATGGGGAGATGTTGGGTGCTGGGAAGTGCAACACAGCACCTCCACAACAGCTGAGCTCCTGCACTAAAGGAACAAGGGCTTTTCCTAAAAAACCCCAAACAAATCACCAAAATGGGAACTTGGAGCTTGAAAAAATGAAGGGATTGAGTCCCAGGGTACCGTCTGCCATATGTTGCGATACCCTGTGACTGGATAAGGGAGGGGGAAATCCCTCCCTCAGAGGGTAACCATGCCAAGGGCCCAGACACCGAGGAAAAACAGGTGTGGATGAATGTTGCATGAGAGAAGCCACCCTGAGCAGGAAAACTGCTCTCTCATTTGTTTGATATCTGCTGTGGTCAGGGAAACAGGACTTTGTATGTTTATTGACATTGTAATATGTTTATAAATCACATCAAAAAGACACCTGTATCCGTCCTCTGGTCTCCTCTGAACTGGAGCAACCTGAAGGGCTTGGGATTTTTGTCTTGCTGGTTGAATCCCATATGGGATTAGTTTTGGTCTCATAGATTTGGTGGCGTTTATATTGCAAGGTAGATAAAAGAGGCATGCAGGGAAAGTTAAGGTACATTAGGTGTGTTTTCTCAGGAAGAAAGCCCACACGCCCAGCTGCACACATATTCTACATTTATTTAAATCCAGTAAAATACTATAAGAAATAGCTGACCATTACTGAAGTCTGTGCTGAGGCGCTTAGAGCTATACTGGTATGCACTGGTTATGGATCAGACATTTTTTACATGAAATATGCATTGTGCAAGTGCTTTATTTTCTTCTATATAGTCCCAAACATTAAACACATGCAGTCCTTACCAAGAACTGCCTACAGAATGACCTAATAGATCAAGCAGACATGCAGGAGAGCTGTTTTCCTCCATAGCCAACTACCAGGCTGGCATTTTGGGGCAACCCTCACTTTTTGCTTCATAATCATCTCACTCATAACTTTCTCCTTTTTTCAGCTTTCCCATATTTGCAGCAGTTAAGACTTTTGTGACCTTCCCCAGGGAGTGCAATGTGATTCACCAGCTAAAGAGTGGGTGTCTCTGTCTGAGTTCTGCCTTTGAAAAGGGTGGCCAATTTCCTCGCCAACAGCTGCCATTAAGTAAAATACTTAATGAAATGACTGGGAAAATGAGTGCTCACCAGCGTATTTTCTCTGCACTTCCTAAAAATGCCTGTGACCCACTGAGCTTTATGCTCTTAGTGCCATCATCATCAGCTTTTTTCCCTCCAGTCTGTGCCTTGCCATACTACGTTTTAAACAATATTATTAATTATTATGTTGTTGTTATTGCTGTGATTGCTATTATTAATTTCATTTTGGTACCTCTGTGGTCTTTACATAGCCCCTCAGTGTGCTTTTCTGTGGGGTCCCATGGAAGCCAAGAGAAGGGCCTTGGGCACTTTCAGGCAACCTCAGCCACATGAAGGTTTGGGGAATGTAAGACCTTCCTGGGCACCTCTGCTACAGCACAGGCTGAGCAAGACATGGGACAAGGATTGTGTTCTCATGATCCAGCACTAAGCATACAAATCCCTGTGCTGGATTTTGATCTCCCAGTGCTCTGCAATGCAATTCGCGTTCGCAGCACAGCGTCCGGCTCCTGCCCAGGATACACAGGGTTTCTTTTCCCTGTACAGTGAATAACCCACCCCTGCTGCAACTGGGCACAAGTGCAGGGCCCAGTCAGGCATGGAGCTCACTGCTCTGCTGCAAAGCACAGCCGGGGAGGAAAAATAACCTTTCGGTTCTATGTTCAGTGATATATCGTCTTTAAATCTGAATGGGTTTGGGGAACGTTACAGAACAGAAACGGCTCTGCTTTTCCAAAGGCATAATGTTATGGTACAGTTGTTTCAAAGCCAAACTCTGCTCTGAGTTATGCCCCTACATCCTCTCTCCCAGGTATTTATAAAATTATGATTAACAGTAGCAGACATAGGACTTCATTATTTCTTGAACTGCCTTTATTTTTAACAATCTACAAGCTCAGAGAATTACATATGTCCTCATTAACCTCTGTGTCAAGCTGATAACAAGGCAAGGAAGGAGGTACCCCTTCAGCTGCTCGACAGCCTGTGCAGGGGCCCTGTGGAAGGGCTGCTGAGGGAACACCAGCACTTCCCAGTCCATGCTACGAGCTTCGTGTGTCTGCATCAGCTCGTGGGTGGTCACTCAGGAACCTGAAAGGTTGTGTTTGTGTGCTCACTGCTCATGTGAGGTTACTCCACCTGGGAGATCAGAAACCCCAGAAATAAATGGCTTTGGAAATCTTACTCTATAAGTGCCATTAGCGCTGGTGTGTGTCTATCTTGATGGGATACCCAAAATGGGAGTGAAAAACACAGTTGTATCAACACAGGGATTTGAGACTCCATCAGAGCAACGTGAATGCTTTCGGAGGGATGGGGGCAACTTTTGTCTTTTGGTCCTCTGGTATTCTTAAAAACACCAGGACTGGTTTCATAACATATGCAAAGGATTATTCTGCCTCTCGGCTTCTACAAGAGTGCTGTAAAGCGATTTTAATATGCATAGCTGTCCAGACAGTGCAGGATCCTACTCGAACTTCTGCAGGATAGCTTGCGAGAATAAAGTTTAGAATCTGTTCAAATGTTTTGCTGCATGCAGCTGCACAAAAAACCCTGATTATATAAACTTCTTTTCAGTGCCATCCAAGAAGGGTGAAAGACTACAGCAATCCACAGGTGTAACCCAGACTCCAGACTTCACTTTCCCAGGCGTAATTTCCCCTCCTGATTTCCTCCCTTGACAATCTCAAAGGCCAGCTGTCACAGCCTTTGCTACTTAGGATTCTCAGGGTATAGTGTACTTCCCAAAGTTTCTCTGCTCCGAGCCATTGAGAACTTCTCTAAGTAAGGCACAAGGACAACTTAACCATTCATTGTGAGAGATCCAGTGGTCAAAAACTAAGTGGCTTTGAAAGCAGAGCCAACAGGGTTTAACAAACCAACAGTAACACCATGGGAGTTTGCTAATCCCCAAAATCTCCAATAAACAGATAAAGTTAATAAGATTCAATAAACGAGAACAGCCCCATTAATGCTTAAAGAGCACTATCTAAATACAACACACATTATTTACTGAATTCCCTTGCTGAATTTCGCTGTACACAGGAACACTCAAAATTCATTTTCTTTGGATGCAAAGCTTAGTAAATTCGACAGTAATTAATCTCCATTTACCCTCCACGTGTGTTTCTGAACAGACGAAAAGTTCATTGAAAAGTTCTTTCAGCTGCTCTGAAAGAGAAGCAGTGCTTTGATAAACAAAAAAGCGCCAAACACAGGCTTCTGAAAGGAAAATAGAGCAGTAGCCAGTTCTGCGTGGTTCGAGCCAGGTGCTCATTGCAAATTCAGTAGCATGCACTGGCAAGTGTCAGCAGCAGAAAAACTGAAATTACTGAAATTCTTATGCCAGTATAATTTGCTGAAGGCGATGCACTGAGGGTTAAGGCAAATTGTGCATGTGCTGAGGATTATAAAACAAATTAAAATGGAGGCTAACAAAAGGAGTGCAATATTTATGCATTTCTTCATTCTTTTCAGTTCGTGGTACTCAATCAACTTCACAGTCTCTTAACGCGGCATGGGGACATTGCTATTGTGTACATTCATTTGCTCTGAAAACGGGGGCTAAGACATCCTAGGCCACAGAATTTAACTGGTTCTGGTAATATTTATAAGTATCTCCATTAACCTACCAAATATTTACAACCCACCATTACTTCTAATCAAGTGAAATTTAATCAACACAAAAAATGCAGTAACTTTTCCTGTTCAGTGCGTTCTACTTATCTGCTTCAATTTTGATACACCTGCCCACTTTACCATGTGTCCTTTCCCTTTCCCTTGAATTCCTGCATTTGTGCACCCTGGTTATACAAAAGCAGAAATGTTTTAATCACCCACAGCTTGCTGCAGTGGAGTCCATTACACGGTGTAATGCGCTTCGTGTTTAATACCCAATTTACCAAATATATTAAAGAGTTTCTAAAGTACCCACTGTATGATCACCCAGCACGGCCCAGCAACCAAATGGGTTATTACCTCATGGAATGAGAAACAAATCCTCTATGAAATATGCTCCTGGTTGTAGATTCCCAGCCCTCTGCTGGCAAGCCCTGCCATGGATCTGGTTGGGAAAGTGAGGACATTTTGTCCATGTCTCTGTCCAGTGTCTCAGCTCCAGCCCTCCTGCACAATAAACTGGACTTTTTTAGTCAAGGTGTGCCCACCCGTCCCTCTGTCAGCTCCGACGTGGAGTGACAACCCCTGTGAACAATAGGGACCAAAGAGCTGACAGCAATCTTATTTTCAGTTGCCACCACGAGATTCATCCAAGACCACCTGCAGGGATTTAGACCTCATTTTAATTCCAGGGACCCTTGCATTTGGCTATGAGAGCCAGATGTAGGCTGTCCTCACCCGCTGGTGACAGACTGTGAGAAGTGCCTGCAGAGTCAGCTATTGCTCCTACTTACCCATAGAAACAAAGAAAATTGTTTGGTTTTAGTTTTCTGTCTAGATTTGAGCAGGTTAATAGAGCTGCTTGGGACTCTAAGTATAAAACAGAGTCTTTATTTGCATTTCACTGTGACAAGGAGATGTTTTCACACAGGTTTAAGTCTTGGAGCTCCCAGATGCTCCAGGCTCTCTCCAGGCAGCTCTGCCAGAAATGCCCACTGTCCTTCATGTCCCTGTACAAACCAAAGGACAAAAAAACTTCTAACTAGCCTCCAACATTTTCAGCCTTAGTGTAAAACAAGTGACAACAGATGGGATCAGACAGACGGGGAATAGAGGGGAAAAACGAGGCAGCATTAGGGAGTGTGACAGGCAGGGGTCTCGGCACATCGGCAGCCTCGCCGTTGTCAAGTTTTTTTGTGTAGTCATCACATACTAAGGTTGTATTAGGGGAGTTAATAGATTTTACACTTGATTTTCTGGCAGGGAGCAGGGAGCCACTGCCAGCCACGAAGCATCTTGGAAATGAGATTAGTTTTCAAATCTATTCAACTGATCTATGCAGTGTTATTTCTCTGAAAGACAAAGATGTAAGGGCCAAATCCTGACCTTTATTTCACAGAGTCTATTTTAACATCTCCTTCAGCTGCCATAGAGCTACTCCAGATTAACAGCAACGTAACACCAACGTCAGGATCTGGATCTTCCAAAGAATCCCGCTGATCTTACATCATTGCAGTAGCTGATTTAAAATCACATTTCTTTGGCTTGAGAAGCTTTTCCCATACACAAAGGAGGTCAGAATCTCTCCCTTTCTCTAATATTAAGGCAGATTGTGATCCAAAGGATCATGTCTATATTCCCAAGCATATTCTTCTATAGGATCATTAAATAACCTGATAGTGGCAATTGAGATTACACTTCATGGATGGCATTATTAGGATTTACATTCTAGCTACGAAGCAGGTCAGATGAACAAACAGAATACCCAGTCCTGGACCACTTCCCTTACTCTACTCCATCATTTTTATAGCTTCACACATGCTGCAGGTGCTGATACTACACACGTCTGACTGTAATCCACACATCAGCCTGAGAGCTCACCAGTCCTGGGAGAGACTGCCTCCAGCAGTTGTTTCAAGCCTGGTTAGAGGAGCAGAATGGAAACATCAGCTAAAGCGATGAAAGTTACATTTTCTAATAATGGAAATGAGATGGAAATGTTGGGCAGCTGCTAGGGGTTTCCTCTATTATCTGATTTTTAAAAAATAATACTGAGAAATGCCTTACAAAGCCTAACATTAATGTATGTATTCCTCTGTAATGAGAGATATGAATGGCTGGGTCTATAATCCCTTATAAATCTTTCATTCTAAAAACTGCCCATAGCATTGTTCTTGGTAATGGAGAGCTTTATGAAGTTGGCAGGTCCTTTTTTAAATTATCAACTTACTGTGCACGACAAAAAAACCTGAATTAAAGTGGAAAAAAAATTACTCCCCTGAAGAATTGCAGTGCAGACATTTGCTGGCAAATTATTTTTATTCAAATCACTTTTCTCGGTTTTAATATTGAAAAGACTTTCAATCATTGAAGAGCCTTTAATTTAGGGTAGTGGATGGCAGGGACGGAATTGAGGAGACCAGACTAGATGATCTGCTTCAGCAGAGGGGCTGGACCAGACAATTTCTTAGAATTTTTTCAAGTCTGACATTTATAGAAAGGAACTCTTGTCTGACTGTCCCTTCAAAACTGCTTGCATCTAAGACATACAAACATACCCTGTTGCCAGCAAGAATTGCCACTGAATTCCAATTCCTCCAGTCTTGAGATACAATACAACAGGGTTGGATTGAATATGGTGATGGACTGAAATCAGAAGGATTTACGCAAGGCAGTTACCACATGGGATGGAGGCAGTGGTTAAATAAAATACAATCAGGATTCAGTCTATCCCCCAGGACCACAAAGAAATGATGGCACGGGAAGAAATTTTACAAACTAAACCATCACTGTTTTTCTCTGGCTTTTCCCTGCTGGAATTCAAGTTTCTTTAATAATGAGGATTACTGTCAAACCTTTAAAGAGAGTTGGGAGTGTGAGAAGGCAGCAGACAAGTGCAGCAATTCCTTAGCTCTGCACACTCACTCCCTGTTACAGCTTTCTGGTCTGGGTCCACAACAAGAGGTCTACCACCCTGTCAGGGTATTTGGGCACAAAATCACCCACTTTGCTTGTCCGTGCCTCTCTTGCTGCTGAGAGCACCACGCTGGGGCAGCCCGGTGTCCCCATCCGTCCCTGAGCCGCAGGTACGCTTTCCCCGACCGGCTCCCCGGGGAGCACGCACAGACACACAGACACAATGAGAGCCTCCAACTGGAAATTCAAACAAAAATATGGCTGTCTACTCCAAAAAGCAAACTCATTTACAAAGGTCATCTCTGTCGAGGAAGAGTGATGCGTGACTCCCCTCTTGGAGGCAACTGCTGTCGCTCCTCTGCCGAGTTACATTCACCAGCATAGTTTTGAAAAAGAAGAAAAGAAAAAGAGAGAGAAAAGAAAAGAGACAAAAGCCTGGCAAGCCCCCTATTCACAGAGCTAGCCCCGTAACTCCCCTTCCCCTCGTCGGGTAAATTAAGCTTCAAAAGACATTAACATCTTTCCCTACCTTCGTTCTCATCGGAGACAGAAGCCCTTCCATTTTGGTCCGATCCTCATGCCAATCCTCGTCCCCCAAGTTAGTATCTCGTGCCTGTCTCAAGCATCCCACACGAACAAGAGCATGTCAGGGACCGCCAGCGACACCCTTCACGGGAGCTCAGCCAGCCGCCAACCTGCCAACTTGCAATCCTCAGCCGCGTGGAGCACCGTTCCTGGAGAGACCTTCCTCCCTCTCCCTCCTCTCTCGCTCTCTGTGCATAATCTGCCCGCAGCTATGTTTGTACCATCGCGGCTGACAAACGATCCCTGCCTTACGTAATGCATTCAGCACAGGACCGGCGATCCCAGCCCAGCCCGGGGCTCCGGTCGGCGGCAGCGCCGGGAAGGGAGGTGTGGGACCGTGCCCTGCCTATTGTGCCGCCGGGGCTGGTCCGCCAACGCGCCCGTGTGCGCCCGATGCTCCTCCGCTCCCCCTGCTAGCGAGGAAAGCACCGAGAAAACTTCGTCACGGTGGAAGATCGTGGATTCCCCGCGACTGACTTAAAAGGGTGTAATCCTCATTCCAAGCCTCAGCCCAGGAGGTTTTCCCTGCTCAGGGAACGCCAACAGTTGGAGCATTTTCTGCTGGGCGCGTTTACTGTCAGCGAGTGACCAAACCCACGCTGAAAGGGAGTTCCTGTCAATTGTCAGCCGGGAATTCAGGGAGAGAAAGAAAGAAAAGCACACTAAACAAAAGGAATATACTCCTGCAAAGTTGGTCAGCAAAAGATACTCCCTGAATGCATTTCTATTAGCATTTTAATTCAGAACAGAGCATGCCTTTGTGGAAAATTCCCTGATTGCTTCCGCTTTATGCATTTTGTTTTACATCAGGAAGTGATGCTAGGACTGAATCTCTTTCAGAGAAAAATCCAACTGAAAAGCGAGCTTCACACCTACAAACACACCAGTGTTCAGTCCACAGGACTAGACCAGATCAGTCCAAAGTAAAACCCTTTTGAAATGCCATCAAATGAGCACAGCTGCCCATCACTGTTCTGAAGGTCAGCTCCCCTTGGGGCTGCTCCACTTCCAAACACAAGCACAAAAAGGAATCCCCTTCCTCAGCCCAGGGGATAACCTTCCACATACCAGTACCCAATTGCTGTCCAAAGGCAAAATTAAAAACCCTGTTACACCACCAGAACTCGATTTTCAGTGTTAGAAAAATCACTGTCAGGCTGGTCGGAGCATATTACAGGTGGAAATTTCTAATGCCCTTTAACATTGACTCTTAGGCCCCAAAGCTACATGCTCAGGGACAGTCACTGATTCACGCACTGAGCTGGATCTCGTTAACTCCTGAAAATACCACGTGTTCTCTGGATGATGATGAGGATTCACCTCAATTAGCTTTCACCATCTAAAACTCTGCCTTCTGGTCCAAGCCAGCCACTGAGGCTCCGGCAAAACCAAAAGGAGAGGTCAATTCCTTCTCAAAGTGATTGGCTGCTCAGAGCAGGGACCATCTCTGACCTCATGTATCCTTCATGCTCAGCCCAGGCTCCTGGAGGCTACTCTGAGAGGGAGAAGGTGCAAAGGAAAATGTTCATGGTGGTGTCATGGTTGGTTCACAGCATCCCAGGGTGCAAAGCCTGGGATCAACCCAGAGACTTGTCTGTCCTTCAAGCCCCAGAAGAAGTGCACCTAGACAGTGACACATACAAGGGCGTTCAACCCCACACATCCCTTTCCCTCTCTATCTCTTCCACTCCTTTTGACCATGTAGATATTGCAGTTTAAGGCCATTTTTCTTATTATTCTTTATGGGATAAAAACAGGGAGGGGAGGTGTCCCCTACAGTGATTAATATTAATTTCAAATATAATTAACTGTTCTCAGCCAAATTCATGTTCTTATCAAACGTGAACGAATCTGATCATATTGTACTGAAGGCAGAGATAAGTTTTCCAGAGCTAAAGAGACTGTGGAGTGCTGGCAGGCTCATCCATTTCTTTCTAGTTGTATATAAATGTGGTTTGCTATTGGTATTTACAAGACTTTAATAAGATTTTGAATAAATGGCAGCAGGAATTCCAGGCTCCAGTAAGACAAGGCCATTGTGATTTTTCTGCTGTACAACATTGTGCCAGACTCTGATGAGAGGCTTACAAGTCTGTGCATCTGTGAAACATCATCTTGTCCAAATTGTCAGGGGAATTTGACTGTCCACAGCCTCAAGAGAAATGTAAAGAGAGAGGAGCTTTTGGGTATTTTGGAGACGTCAGGTCAGGTGGTCAAGATTTAATTCAATATGATAATGTGGATGATGCACCCATGGCAGTGTATGAACACCCAGTTCTCTTAAAGCTCAGTTCTGCTTTGAACTAGGCTAAACCACAGTGCCTCATGAGCTTCCCTGTGTTATCTCTGTTTACAAGCAAAAAAAAGGAAGGCACTTCTCCTAAAGTCCAAAAGAGTAATTCAGGTCTGGGACCGGAAAAGCAAGCTAGGGCCTTTCTGGTTCAGCAGCACTCAAAGCCACTCTGATCTGAATGGATTGGGAATTGTGCTGATACTGCATGAGTCAGAGCAGAGCCCAGCTCAGCAGGATGAGCAGGAATGGGCAAGAGTATGGTGCTGTTTGAGCAGCACCCCTGGCTGTGAGGCAGCAGCGAGTCTGCCTCTCTGGGCAGTGCAGGCTGCAACCCCCAGCTGCATCCCAAGGATGCTCTGGGTCCCTGGGCAAGTTATCAGCTCCTGCATGGCATTACCACGAGCCACAGCTGAAGTGGTGTGTGTGACAGGAAGGTCTGTTCACGTCCACCTTCACCAGTGGGGCCAGGGGACCCAAGTGGTTCTGCCTGTGCATGGTTTTGTCGCGGCTCCTCGGAAAGCCTGGCAATTTCCTGTAGGAGTTGGAGCATCACTGGATGGATGTATGGGTACTGTGCCTCACATCATCCTCCTCTCAAACTCCAGGCACCAGGCGGGACTGGAGCTGTACTAGCATCCAGGCAGATGCTCTGCTTTAGCCTGGGCAGCCACCAACCTGCCCTCCTTGTGCTACAGGAGCAGGATAAACACTCGGTGTGCTCCAGACTGTTTGCAACCCCTCCCTCACATTTAGAGCAGTAATTTTACAATTGTGGGAGCCAAGGAAGTTTATCTTCACTTTAAAACGAGAGCTTTGGTTGCTCTAGCCAGGAGAGCAGTGCCCCAACAGCATGAGCCATGGTCTGACACCTCGTTCCTCTGCTGGGCTGCGACTCACAGCAATGCTCAAATTACTGCAGGCTCGTTCTGCAGCCTCTGCTCCTGCGATTTCAGATCAAAAGCACTGCAGAGGCAAAAGGAGCATGTGAACACTTGCATCCTCATTCCTTTTCTGGAGAGGGGAGTAGCATTTGACTCAGATCCTGGGCAGCTACACCCAGTGTATCTCAGGTTCTCCATCTGTAGAAGAAGGGACCAACTTGTCTGGCTCGCACAGGGTTGCAGAGGTTCATCCTGTCCTGGATTCAAACCATCATATCCTAGAAGATGGGAATATAACCATCCTCATCTCCATAACTAATCATGGGAGTGAGAAACCTTGCTATCCCCTCATATATTGTTGTAATTTAAATGTCTGTTGGACTCTAGACAGCAGACCAAGGCAGATGTCTACCTGGAACCTGGTATGTCCTACCTGGATTTAGCCTTGGAGCTCCATTTCTTTCTAGGCTCTGCTGACTATGTTAACAGACTTCCATGGACCAGAAAGAGAAGATATTCTCCTGATATTTAGCCAAGTAGATGTAAGTGGTTGAATTTAGCTGCCCGACTCTGGAGCTGAATCTTGCCCTGTGCACCCAGTAGTAGGAAAAATAGCCCAAAAAATCCTTATGTTCATTGTCAGACTACTGGCTGAAGGTCCTTGAAACAGCTGAACTCAGTGGTATGTATCCAAGTCCTCAGTCTTCCTCCTGATCACCCTTTGTGGGTGCATCCAGGCTGGGATAAAATTCTGTAAGCTGAATGCCTCCTAACCTTGAGGGTGGGGATGCCAACACAGAGCCAAGTTCTGCTGCCTGTACCAGCCCTGAAAAACGGAGGGAATTTGGATTTGGACCCAATCTCCACTGCTATGTGATGCAAAAAGCTGCCACCTCCTCCTGCCTTCCGCCCCCAGACCCGCCCGTGACAGGGACAATGGATGCCGTGGCAGCACAGCCTACCCTGCATGTGTGCCCCTGGCCGACCTCGCCACTGGTCATTTCATTCATCGAAACAAAAGGTAGCATCGCGGTGTTGCCATGGGAACGCCCCGCCAGCTGAATGGCTATAGCATCCTGTAAGGGAGGGGAAAACATCCCAGTCACACACCAGGGCTGTGCTGAAACGTATCTTATATTTAGAACAGGCGGTGCGGGGAATACTAATGAATATTTAACACTCGGAGTGCCTTTCATGCTTGTTTTTTTTTTATTTTTGTTGCATACTTCCCATAAGCACAACATTTGCTTCCAAATGGTATGCATATTATTGCTACTGCGCTTCTCTCATCACTGCTTCTCCAGGCTTCCCTTGCTTTTCATGAAAGGAAACTTTGCATGGATTACCTAAAAAAGGGTAAGATTTGCGGATGTTCTGCAAGAACCAGTCCCTTTTAGGGCTTTCTTCCCTCTCCCCCCCAAAAAAAATATCTGCTTTCAACAATTAATTCTCTGTGCTGTGGGAAATAAATGAATTAATCCATCAATCAAACTTACATTCATTCAGGAAAAACACACACCTGAAAATGTCCTGAAATTCCTTTCTTCTGTCCTTTTCCCCTAAATGGTGAGCAGTGAAAAAAAGGGGTCTAACCTCCCAAAAGCCCAAATTATCAATAATTTTATGTGCCTTATTTTACGATACATTTTTTTAAAAAGACAAAGGTTCTGGATATGGTGGTGACTCCCACCTGCTGCTACCCAGGCTGTGCAGGCAGGTTTGACACCTCCTGGTGATGAGCAAGTTGATTTTTTTTTGAGGATAGCAAAGGGAATTGGGAACAGCACTGGCTGGGGTGGCAGGGGGTAGAGGTGCCCAGCCATGTGGGTGCAGCTCACAGCACTGCCAGCCTGGGGACTCCCATCTCCAGACGTGCCAGGAGGATGCAGCCTGCACAGACTGGGGGTTGTGCTGATGCCTGCGTGCATCCTCTCTGGGATGGAACTTCCTCTTCAGTCACCTCTTTAGCTATAGATGAAGTTATAAACAAGGTTTAAAAAATGTGATGTATCAGATCTCGTTCTGAAGCAATCTCCTGGCATATATAAAGCTTTGTTTACAAAGGCCAGATTCTCAGCAACGATTTTAAGAGTGAAATGTGCTGTTTTACTAGCCTGTGGCAAGGCACTGGGCTCTTTTTTGAGCTTAGCAGCCCTGCAAAAGCTGCTGGGATCCCGAAAGGTTATGTATGTGCTTCCTGCTTGGTAGCACGCCAAGGCACCAAGGATAGAGGCGCAATTCAGCTGGCAGCTTTGTCGGTGATGCAAGGGGAGGAACAGTGCTGTACTGGGTGTGTTGCTTTGGCAGCACTGAGAAACTGGAGCTGTGTTTATTTGTTGCTGGTTGTAGGGCGTATTTTCAAAATTGAGAAAGGTTTTCCTCTTCAAGATTGCCAGTGCAGTCCTTTGAGATCTGCTCTGTGTGTTCAGAGGGAGAGGGACTTTCCTCTGAGGAGGTTAAGAGGGGACACACCCTTGCTCTTTGCAAGCTGTTCCACTGATGCAGCATTTGCATGAGTAAGTGCTTTCAAAATCATTTCCCGCTTACCCTTCTACGGCACCAATTCCAGTAAGGGCTAGAAACACCAGTTCTTTTACTGGAGTCCATCTTTAAGGCTCTAATGACCTGCTTTTTTCCAGAAGAGTTAGACTTTTTCCACAAAAGCAAAAGCAGTATGAGGAATATTAAAGTCTCGAGGTATTAATGAGGCTGACTTAGCTGTGACATAAAAAAGTCACATCTGAGGACCACAGGTCATTGTACAAGTCTGAGAAGACTGGGTTACAGCAAAGGCAGTTCAGCATCCTGCCCTGCTTGGCAGGACCATCAGGGTCTGTCCATCCTCCTCCAACAGCTGAAAGGCATTTATCTCTATGACACATCAATGATCTCAGCCATTGTTGTCATGATTCCTGTTAAGCCAGTGTGGCAGTTTAGGAAGGAAAAGCTGCCTCTCCACCACATAAATAAACCACCTCAGCAGAGATGGGGACTGCTGTGTTTGAAGAGGCAGGTTCCCAGGATCAGGCTCCGGCTCCGTGGCTTGGGCAAGGCTCTGTCTACCTTCTTTTTTCTTGCCTCAGTCCTGGCTCACTGGGAGGATCTATAGATATTTTGAGGATCTATAGATGCTTTGAAGATCTACAGATGAAAAATGGGAGTTGTAGAGATGGGGCTCACAGACTCAAATTGAGAATTGCTATGCAAAATCTCTGCCCCAGCACAGAAAATGGCCTCTGCTGGTCCTGGCTCCCAGCAGGTACAACCACGAGGCTGAGCATCCTTCTTAATCTTCTGACAAAACACGTGCTAGAAATATGAAGGGGCTTCCTTCCCTAAATAGCAACTGAGCTATATTTTCCTTTTGCTGCTAGGTATATTTGCTGTTCTGGACGTTAACAGTCAAAACACACACAAAGCCTTTCACTAGAGCATTAGGTCTATGTATGCAGTTTCAACAGTCAGATGATTTATTCATCCACTTCAGTAACCATTCAAACAGGGCACGATGCAGAAAGCAACAAACACTGAGTGTTTGTGTTTGGTTTGCAAGAAGAAATCAACAGAACAGGATAACAGAAGCCGTTTTTCCAATGTAAAGCACTCCAATCCCATCCCTGTCAATATCTCTGTCAAATTAAACACCATTTTCCAAAGCTACAACTCTGCTAAAGCACAGCTATTATGCTCTCAGTTAGAAACCTGATTATAGCCACCTCATGTCTGTAAAAACACAACTTCTGATGCAAGGTGACTCCCAGATACTCTGCAAATGTTCATAAATGCACTCAATGCTCTCTGGACACATCTCTGTGTGTGCTGGAAGAGGAGACCAGCTGTCACAGGGCAGACAAGGCATTAAGAGAGAAATAGCCATTTTTCTGAAGTGTAATATTGTTACAAGTGTGCAAATCCTAGAGTGTGGTATTTTGGTCTGGGGAAGAGGAGAAAAGGAGGGAATGAACAGAAGGGCTTGGCATCAGGCAGAAATTGAAGACAGGGGCAAGGGTAAGAAAGGGGTTGACAAAGTACAAAAAAGAAGACGAATAATCTGGGGTTGCCCAAAAGGAGTACTATAAAATATTATTTCGTGCAGAGATTCTTTGATCTTTAAAGGTTGGGTTAGTTTTGACACAAATCAGAACCCTAGCTGAAAAGAGCCACCAGAGACCATCTCTTCTCCAAAGTGTATGTGCAGTTTTGATCCCTCCGAGGGTGAAGGCTGAGGGAGAACTTTGCCGGTCTCAGAAGGTGCATCTGCATGTAAAACACCCTGTAGGCAGGAGGATCCTCCAGATGACAGAGTCTGAAGTAGATCATGCTCTCCACTTATTTGATGGAGTGCTTCACAGGACATAATCAGATGACAGAGCACAGGACCAAGGGAAACATGATATCTTTTTTCTTTGTGATGATCCTACATTTTTAATTTTAAATATTTTTATATTAGTTTGTTCATCCCTAATGAATCCCACTCTCTAGAACCAGAGAACTGCTTGAAACTCAGAGTCATCACTATCACTTCCATTTGCCTTCTGGGGTAGGAGCCAGACATCCCTTCCCCTTCATCTCAACTGGGGCTCCCACACTCCCCCAGATAAAAGCTGTATTGACCTGATGTTGGTAGCATGTTGCCTCATGTTGTAGTGGATATTTCCAGCTATGCCCATGGCTGCTTCAGCAGCTGCCTGTGAGTCCCTCCTTGGGTTATTTGTGCTCCAAGCCTCTCTGGTGATGCCCTTTGGCCAGCCAGCTATTGGTGACTGTGTGTCCCGGCTGTGATTGTTTCTGACCAAGGTTTCACTGACACTGGAAAGAAGAGCTAAAGCAAATCAGAGATCCATTCAGCTCATTCAAACTCTTGGTCCTCGCAAACCCTTTCACAAAACTCCCAGGTTCAATTCCTTGGGGCAGGGGCTCTAAGTGTCTGCAGAGGTTTTATCCCCTTTTGGGTGCTCCTCTCACTGCATGAACCACAGTCATAGGGATATTCTTTTATGAGTATTTCTGATCCTAGGTCTCCCTGCTGTCTCATTTTGCCATCTTTACTGGCCTAATGGGACATTTATGCATCTCCCACGATGTCAATAAAGATATAAAATAAAGATGCCGGCACAGCATCTCCAGCAAGGCACAGGAGAGCTTCTACATCTAATGAATATATATCATCAGCCTGTTTTCAGCCTAAACAACAATCCACACTTGCATAAAAGCCTCATTTGAATTAATATCCAATGCTGGATTTCATGGCACTATTAGATGCTGTTAAAATTCAGGGACCTCAGTCTTTATCTGGAAAACAAGAAAATTCACCAAGACAGGTCAGAAGTGGGATTCATCTCAGCCAACTTAAAATATCTGCAGTGTGACTGGCTCCAGCTTAGCTGGTCCATTATCATTTCTTTATAGTAAGTGGAATGAACTGGCACTGCTAAGGCTCAGTTGCCTTGACCTGTGCTAGGAAAAGATGACATGTGCCCTTAGTGCCTAAGAAAAATGCAATTTTTTATGTGTTTCTTGTGCCACAATCCTGGCAGAAATAAAGATGACAGCATCTCATTAAGGTTTCTGCTCATTATCCTAACACCCTGATTGCCCGTCTGAAATACCTTGCATGCAATAAGAAAAGCAATCACTGTGATGACGGAGCTGAACTTTTTAGAATAATGGTAGGTGTTCTACAACATGTGGCAAAAGTCTGAAATCTGCCCAAAACAATTTTTGGGATATTTGCAAAGGTCATTAACTTTGCAAAGTTCAATGAATTAAACAGTTATTTAACATTACACTGAAGTCTTAGCATCACCTGGATGTAATGACTGCTAGGCACCTAACTTTCCTCCAATTTCCTGTAACATGTTTCCTCACCTGCTTTTAATCTGCTACTGCATTTGTGATGACATGACCACTTCTTAGCTCTCCTTCCCTCTTTATCTTACTTTGCTTATTAAAAACAATTTAAAAGGCATCACCATTGTGCAAAGACACAGTTAAAAGTCTGGGGAAGGAGTCAGTTTAGTCAAGGAAAGAAATCCGTGGCATGGGGCTTCTCTGCTATTGATCCAAAGGTGGCTGATGCTCATCTTCTTTGAGTCCTTACAGGAGCTATTCAGGTGTAACCCAAAGCGTGTAACAGGTGAAAGTCACCCACAGCTCCCAGAGGGATGAAGTTCAACCTTACCAGTGGAGGATGGAGCTTTGATCACTCAGAGAGCTGTAGCCAGGGCTGTTACGAACATTGATCTTCAAAGCATCGGCGCGATCGACGTGGCCCGTGCTGCTGTGCTGTTATTGACGCTGGGATAGCTAAAAATAAATCCAGCCACATGATGGGGGCTGTGGCACTTGCCCATGAGCAGTGGCCTGACTTGTACTTCAGGGCTCACACGTGTGGGACAAGAGCAGCTCCATGCTTCATGTTCTGGACAGACCCATGAATCCTTGCTGAAGGTTTTTAGCAGTGGTGAGGGGCATCGGGTGCAGCGCGGTGGCTCGTTGCCACGTGGAGCATGACTTGTCTATGTGTCCATGGGAAAAGCTAACCCACCTTGTGGGTGCAAAGGAGGGAACCAGGTCTACTCTGTTCTCTGCTTTGTAATCCCTTGAGGGTTTAGGGCAAGCTACGTCTCAAAGCCCTGCGCACTCGGGTTTATCACTATGAAAGTGGAGATAATCTATACCTCAGAGGAACATTGCATGGATAAGTCAATTAACTGTGAAATCAGAGATGGAAGATGCAAAAGAAATGCAAAGGATTAGTTCTGCAGATCAACCCTGCCAGACACAAATACATTTTTAGATCCTTTTTTTTTTCCCCTAACTAAAAATCACCAGCAAGCTGCTCTTTACAGTCCTGCTTGATCTGTTAATGGGGCATCCCCACCAGTACCAGCTGCATCTGTGGCTAACTGTGGAAAGGGGGGAGTGAGGCCATCTCTGCTCAACACCCTTACCTGGGCAGCCCAGGTGGAGCCCACTCCTTGGCCCTTGCCTGGAAAATGCTGCATGTCCAACGGAACAGCAGCCTCTCCTTGCCCGTGTCACAGACATAGATCTAAACCACTCAGTCTTTAGGGTGTGTTTGGCTGCCAGAGCTGACCACTACTGAGTTGCTACAGTTTCACCTCAAGGCACTTTTTAATTCCTGAAGGACCTCACACAGACTTGGAAATCTATTAAAGGATGTTTTTCTAATTTTAATGCACTTTAAAAACATCCTTAACACCTTGTACTTTGAAAAAATGTACAGAATGTATATATTTTTTTTCTCTAAATCAGTGCCCTATAGATAATTAAGTGGTCGTCAATTTAAATGGTCACTTAGAAACATCATTGGATTTATTACCCACTGGTGATAACCATCTGGGAGGTAAAACTGTCTCACCTGAGGAAAACTCATCCTGTAGCACTGCAGCCTCTAAGCACCAATGTTAGTCTAGGATTTCAGGGGATGATTTATCTAGCAGCAGCAATTGAAGGGGCTCCTGTCCTTCCTCATCCTGTCCAAACCCAAATTCCTTTCCCAGTCCCCAGATCTGTGTCCCCATTCATCTGGGAGATGCTGGAATAGAAAAATAACCCTAGGTAAAAGGAAAAAAAAACATGGAAGGAATAAAAAAGTAAAAGGGAATTAATGAGGTTTATATTATCTGCCCTGTGAAGAGCAGTAAGTTACAGCAGAAAGAATGAACAGCCATAAGAAACGGAAGACTTTGATCTGCTGCTGGAGAAAGTCTAGCACAGGACTCCTGTTTCTGCTTGCAGTGTCATTTTCCAGATCATTGGTGAGAAGTAACTTACTATATTTTGTTCTTCGCTTGGTTGTGACTTTTTTTGTAAATCAATTTTTCTTGTGTAGGTAAAGAAAGTCCTTAGGCACACTTGGGCTAGCAAAATAATGCTTTTGCTGGTAATCTATTTTGTTAAAAACCTTCAGTAAACTACATTACACAAAGATCTCTTTTGCCCTGGGCTGCCCAACCCAGGAGGGTTGGGCTGTAGATCAAACCTTTACCAATAAGCCTTTAAGAACACAGAATAGGCTATTGTGTAGATCAGCTGCTTTCTTGAGTTTCACATAGAAAAGAAAAATGTTTAACAGTCCTTATTGTAGCCTCAGGTACCTAAAGTTTCAGTATCACTACATCTAAAATACAGGGGTCAGATATTGCATTGGCTAGATGTTGAAAAAGCCCACAGTGGCTGTGTGCTGAGCGCATGTTTCATGAATACAGTTGCAGTAAGAAAATAGGAAAATACTTCCAAGTGAATAGCATGCAGACTGGCTTCGTACCTACTTGTCTGTCTTAGTTTGTTGGCCACATTTCCAGCTGATGTGAATAGCCCCCTCTAATCCAAATGACATTATCTCAGACCTGACAGTGGCATTTCCAGAGCAAATGTACATTCTGTCACTACTTCCTTGTCTCACACATTTTGTTACAACGACAGGAGTGTGGTTGTGGTCCAGAGAAGAGAACATCCTCTTTTTTCTGGTGCTGCGTTTCTCAGAGCTCTGCCTGGGGTCTGCTGGATTTAGGGCTGTGGGACAAAGACTTTCTGGCCCCCAGGATAGCACTCCTATAGCTGGGCTGGCTGAGCTGCATGTGTGGTGACTTCTCACTTGCTCTGGTTTAAATGCAGCCTGTTCTGTTGAGCCGTTGGCAAGAGTGCAGCCCAGAAAACTCTACAAAAGGTAACTTGCTTTGTATGCTGTAACTATTGGTAGGAAATGCAAATGTGGACACCTTTGCAAATCTAATCCTCCATCCTCCCTCCTGAACACATTGCTTCCTGGCAAAGCCCTCTTCCTTTTGCCCTCTTTCCCAGGGCTTCAAGCAGAAAAATCTGGGCCAAGTCTGTGTATTGCCACCACTTCATCATATCTGAAGATTTAGCATGGTTGGCCCTTTCTGGACAGCAAAACTCTTGGTCCTGCCTTTACAGGGGTTGGGTTATGACACACTTCCTTGCACTGAAAGGTGCAAACTTGAGCAGAAATGACAACACACCACATACTGAAACCTTTCAGAGAGATCTCTGTCTCCCATTGCAGTTGCTCTGCCTCCAGGATAGGTGCAAGGCTGACACTGATTTTCAGGCATTTCCAGCTTGGTTTTCTAAGCACTTGCTTATAGCCCTGAACACTGTTTGGTTTCAGAGCAAAGAGTCTTTCACTGAAGCATCCCATCTTACCAAGGATTTTGCTCTCCCTTTCTCTCCTGTTGTGTTGGTACTTCAGTCATGCCAATAGGTGTTCTCTAAAATCATGGACCCCTCATGTCAGGAGGAGGGTTTCTTTACACAAAGAGGGCTTATGAGGACAGGAAAAAAGGTGGCTGATCAACAGTCTAGTGTCTCAAAAGATGTTTGCCAGAAGCCAAATGATCAGATACATACATTAATCCTAATTGTGTATCACCTTCACTTAGAAAGCATCTATGGCCCAACTCTGCATATTTCAGCTCTTTTCTGTTCTTTTGTCTCCTGTGGATAAATAAATTTTGTCTGCAATTATGTGTTAGAGCAAACTGGAAAAAAAAAAAGCCCATCCCTCTAAAGAAATACATCATTAGTGTGGCAGGACTTCCATTATTTAAAAGCAACACCTTTTTGCCCATAATTTTTGACAATCACATTTTTAAAAAAACCAAATTAAAACCTGCATATTTTCCTACATACGGGTATTGTTGAGGCTGTCACACCTAATAAGAGCACAAAAAGACAGATGAAAGCACTGTGCTCATTTCTGAGCGGCTGGGAACGGCGCTGAGAAAAGCACAGCAATTGAGATTAAGAGAGAGCCTTCACAGAGCAAGATAACCCAGCTGCTTGGAAAATCAAATCTATTGAACATACAGATTTCATGCAACAAAACAATGCCCTGCTGATAAAGGAAAATAACAATGCTCACGCGGAGTTCTACAGTCTTCGATTCATTTTGGAGATAAATGGCCAGTCCTGTACTTCTCCTCTTTAGAAAAAGTCAGAGTTAGCTTTCTAATTGTGACTATTCATTGCCTCTTTTTGCCAACTCTGAAAAATCAACTCAGAGGTTTTCATTTGATAATAACATACCCCACAATATACTGGAAGGGGCACTTGCATCGGGAACTAGGACATGCAGGTCTCATTACTCACACTGGCTTTAAGAACCTCCTTCAGCTCTACTTCTCCTCCTCCTCAGTCTTCCTATGCTGAAGAGACATCAGTGCCTTTGGGAAATGTTTTGACATCTCTAGAAGAAAAGTGTTATACCACTATCCTATCATTTCCATACTAAGAGCTGATTCATGCTAAGAAGTCAGGAATAGAAGGGCCTACAAAGCTGATCAGAAAATGTTTTTCCCTCTGATAGGAGCTGTGTACATCATAAGATTCTATAATTTCCTCTGAAATTTACTATCTGGGCCCAAACGTTTTAGCTTTTTGAGAAAACTGGGTATTTTCTCATGGGAAGAGATAGTTGTTCATAATCTTTAAATCTTTAGCTGAAATCTGCTTTGCCATTGAAAAATGGTTTTATGTGATCAATTTTGATCAGCTGTGGAACAGCAAGCTGCTCTGTTGGGATTTTAGATTTGCATTGCTATCCAAACATCACATTATACCTACTGTGAGGTTTTGGTCCAGATAGAAAGTGTTGATTGTTTCTACCCCTTCTCCATTTTCCTTTTTTGCAATGTAAAAACTGAACACAAAAACACTTTTCCAACACCAAGATCCAGCCTTCCTTCCCAGACTCAAGAAATACATCAAATACCGGACAGGACATTGTAAAACCTAACTCTTTCTTTCCTTCAAGGCACCATATTTTCAGTAACCTTCTAATAACCTCCGAATGTGTACGATATTAATTGAGAAATGCAGTACTTCTGGAGTTTTCATTAGTTATAAAAGAAATATAACAGTCTTAATTCCTCTAAATGAAACTTTTTATTTATGCATGAAAAGATGGTTAATATGTTCCCTCTGATAGCCTTTTGTTATGTGTTTGGCATTGTAATAACTAACTAGTCATTCCTGCTCTGGTTTTTTGTTCTGGCCAGTTTTTTAATGAATGGCAGAATACTTTACCTTTCACCAAATGCCTCCGGTTTCCTTGAGAGCCTTTGTAATAAAATTCATCAAAGCATTTGCAAAGTCCACAGAAATCATGGTTGACCAGTTTTCTTTCAAGTCATTATTGTATTGGTGCTGAAAATTTCACCAGGCTGGGGAGAAGGATATCATATTCCCCAAAATAGATTGTTTAAGTTACAAGTAGAGTCCCCTGCAAAAAGCTACCAAAGGTGCCACAGCTGGAGTTCCTCCCTGCTCCTGCTTAGACCAGCAATAATATATATTACAGCTTGCAGCCTTGAAATTACCCTCTTGGGATGAATTCCTAGCACCACAAGCCCTTTCTTGAGAGGATATAATTAACAATGTTTTGATTCTCTCTCCCTTCTTCCAGGCAAATCTGGACTCCAGCCCTTACATCCCTGCCTTGGTATCCTCCAGCCCTTGTGAAAACGATGTGAGTTTTGGCCTTAATAACAAGCCATGTAAAATCTACATAATTGACCCCTTTTCTGAAAATATTTCAAAGCTTTCTCTTTAATCTTTGAATATGCATGTGCGGAAGGGATGCCCTCATTTCAGCAGACCCCTGTTGCATGCAGCAGCCTTCTTGCTGCCATACAGAAGAAACAACCAGGGAGTTGTAAGAAATGGGGGGTTTTGCCTCCCAGATGCCCTACTTTTCCTTTCTGTGTGATTTTATGCAAAGGAGCTCAATCTCTTTACTTCTGTGCCAGGCAGCTGTGGCATTACTGCGCATAACATAATCCACATGTCCATGGGATATCAGGGTCATGGGGTCCAGTGTTGAGGTCCATGTGTCCGTGGTGATCTTTGAGTCTTGCATGAATGGTCCGAAGCAATTTTGCAGCAGCACCCAGGACAGAAACCTTTCTATGGCCGCCTGCCTGGACAGAGAGGTATCCCAAGCAAGCCTCAGAGGTGAGAGTTGGATCCTTAACCCAAAGAACTGGAATCTGCTCGGGAAAAAATGGGAAGTGTTAAGGCACTTCTGCCTTAGTTCAAGCAATAATGGCAACATGATAATTTTCCATTGTGTCTCATTTAATTGATTTCAGTGCTACTAAATCCTGAGTTGTGAGCCCAATTCGAAGTCCACTGAGTCCATGGCATATCTCCATTTATCCTGAGGGGACCCGAGGATGTGGATCTGAAACAGTAGGGGAGATGGTGTTTGGTTTTGAGTTTGGGGTTGATTTTTAATTACTTATAAGTATTATGGCCTCATTGTGAACTTTTTTTTCTGCATCTAAACTTTCTTTTTCTCATTAACATCTCAGTATCTTTCAGATGGCCACCTCTTCTGAACCATGATTTGTTCACCACTTGCTTACATTGCTCTGTTCATTGCCCCCCTTCCTCTACCAATCCATCTAAAACTTTTTTCATTTTTCTTTCAATTGCAAAGCCTGTAGTTCTTATCTGTCAACAGGACTGAGAAAAAGGATGATGGAAACAGACCCTGATTTCATATCACTGACTAAAACCTGCCTTACCCAGCTCCAGAGAGGGACTTACACTTTTCCATCCTTTGGATTCAGTCAGTCCTTCCACTTGTTAAGAGAGAGCTCCTCCAAGTCAATATTACTCACGTGTTTATTCAAAATCAATACTGCTTATTACAGCTTCTGCAATTGTGTCTCACTATCACTGTCACCTACTTAGCTCACAACCTTCCTGGCAGACTCCCAGCTTGCTGTGAAGTTGCAAGATCGAAGAAAAGAGAAAGTCAGACAGTCACAGAGACCTGCTGACATGGGATGTCGCACAGGACAGATTGCCAAGAATTCCTTCATCTGCTTCTCATTCCTGTGCTCAGACACACATGACCAGATGAGAGACAGTCATGATCTTTGAAATCTCTGTGTTACTCTCACTTTCTGCTTTCCCTCCTGAAAAACAGAAGGCCACAAAGATGATCAGAGGGCTGAAGCACCTTTCCTGTGAAGACAGGCTGAGTGAAGTGTTGTTCAGCCCGGAGAAGAGAAGGCTCCAGGGAGACCTTAAGAGCACCTTCCAGTACTAAAAGGGGCTACAAGAGAGCTGAAGAGGGACTTTGGACAAGGGCATGTGGTGATAGGACAAGGATTAATGGCTTAAAACTGAAAAAGGGTAGATTTAGATTGGATATTAGGAAAAAATTCTTTATGGTGAGGGTGCTGAGACACTGAAACAGGCTGACCAGAGAAGTTGTGGATGCCCCATCCCTGGAAGTGTTCAAGGCCAGTTTGAGTGGGTCTTTGAGCAATGTAGAATAGTAGAGGGTGTCCCTGCCCACTGCAGGGGTATTGGACCAAGATGATCTTTAAGGTCCCTTCCAACCCAAACTATCCTTTGATTCTATCATTCTAAGTGATAACTCACACCTAGCTCAGGTCGCAGCAAGGATCGGCCGGTGCTCAGGCAAAACCATCACCCAAACAGTGTGCAATGTTTTTATACCTTGATGCTGCCCCTGCTGAAGCAGATGGCAACCTCCCATTGACTTTGATGAGGCCATAAAAAGCCCGTGGTGTGCATGCAATATGGAACAGCTCCCGTTTCAGCCCACGCACCGCCAGTGTCACTTTTTCTTTTGTCTGCTCCATGGATCAAGAAGGCCTCCACTGACTCCCATGGAATCTCCAGCCTCCTATGCAGACAGCTGGAGAAGGATGGAGGCCAAATTCACAGCAATAGCAGTGTCTTCTCTTGCATCTCTGCTATCCCTTAAGCTCCTCCTACCCAACCCCAGAAAGGACAGGCACTCAAGTGCTGCAACTCGCAGGTGACACAAATCATTCAGGAGAGCCAATTGCAGAGCAAGAGGGGCTATGGGAGGATCTCAGGGCACTGAATTATATAGCAGTAAAATGGCAGATGGTATGCAGTGTCCATTAGTGCAAAGAGAGTTGTGGGGGAGAAAATAAACCTACCTATATGTATGCAATGCTGCTTTTAAAGTGCTGATGGCAGTCATGAGAGAGATGCTGGAGACACTGAATAATCTTCTGAAAACATCGGGTCATGATGAGTGGTGGTGGGAAAGACAAAATTAATGTTAGGAAATCTAAGGGAAATGGTTGGGAATAAAATGCAGGCTTCATTATTCCACTGTAAAAATCTCTGTGCACCCTTATTTTGAAGAATCTGTGTTGTTCTGATGACTTTGTCTTGAAAAAATAAAGAGAGACAGACAAGAGACAGAGATGATCAAAGGTTTAGCAGGACTTCCACAAGATGGAGGAAATAAAATAGAGAACTTTTGGGCTTGGAAGAGTACTGAAGAGGAGCAAAAGGTTTGTAAAATCACAAACAGTGCAACAAAGGGGAATAGAAGAAGAGTGCTGGTTTGTTTCTCATAAAATAGGGACTACTGGGCATGCAGCAATGTCACTGACCATTAGTTTAAAATGAACCTTACACAGTACATTTCTTATGGTATGTCATTAAACTGAAACCTATTGCAAAAAGATACTCTGTAAGTGATTCAAAAGGAAACAGATAACATAAAGAAATAATTTTAGAGTGGTTAAGTCCTTTCACGGCTGTTAAATGCAAGGGTCCACCTGCAACTTTTAGCTTAGGAAGAAAATTTATTCACTTCTGGATGATCCACATCCTTATTCCTCCCTGTAAGCACCTGTGGTGGGCTTTATGGCTCTGCCCCACAGTTGTGGGGTGCCTCAAACACCTGCAGGTGTTACAGACCCCATCCTATGAGGGCAGCACAACTGAACAGCACAGTTGTCTGTGATGGCAAAATAAAGTCTGGCACAGAAAGGCAGCCCTTGTGTCACAAACAGAGCTGCTGTTCCCCTGTATAAGCTGGTCTTGGCTCATGGGTGGTCCATGAAATAAATGGTTTTTGTGGTTGTTCCCAGTGAAGACTCCTGCCCCTTGTGCCTGCAAAAGGCAGGAACAAATACATTTATTTGTAACCTTTCAGACTTTGAGACTCATTTTTCCATTGATTACCTTAAAAAACAGGGGCTATTAATACACATTACGGTCTATAACTGTCAGCCCTGTGACAAATCACCCATCCAGTGCCTTGTCAATGATGTGGAAAATAGTGGCCATATAAACAGATCAAATGAAGTGGAAGTTCCAGAGTACAATGGTGTCAGGCAGCAGCCTTTGACCTTTAAAGGCCAGAGGTCAAATCCGTCTGCACTGAGGAGTTAAAAAGAGTTGGGGAGCTCACCCTGGTACCCGGGGAGTGATGAACCAGCATCTTTCCCTGGGACAGGTGCAGAGTTGGTAGAGGTAAAGCCTGGGGTGCGTGTGAAGTTTTGCACCATGACTGTGGAAGCTCTAATTAGAGAAGACTCCAGTGGTGTCACCAGAGCACCTGACCAGAAGAAGGTAAGTACTATTGGGAAATGTGAATCTCTGGGAGAAGTCACAGAGGACTAATCAGAGGTTTGTGGAGAAAAGATGCTCCTGTCTGAGGCGTGTTTCAGTCAGGGGGTAGTGGGTAGCAGCACTCAGAACAGCAACCAGCAGAGCCTCCTTTGCTGTTTGTTTTGCAGTAGTTTGGGTTTATGCAGTTGCTGTGGTTCATGGCACAGTGAACAGTCTTAGGCCAAGCCACTTCACTACTACTTCACCTATGTTTTTCTATAGAATGAAACACCCTTGTATACTGGGGGAGAAATAGGTTATTTTCAGACTAACAAAAGCAATGGCTTTTCCATCCCGCCCAGGGGGCCATCCCTCTTATTTATTTTTATTGACCCACTCTGCTTTTCCCATTTGAGTTACAATTCAACAATTGCCATTAACTGCACCTTTCACAGTTTCTCCTGGCTGCTGTCAACACATGAAAGTTAAATAGTGAGACAAGAAATTCATTAAAATCCATTGCATTTTTAAATCCTGGCAGGCTTTCTTTTGTGCAAGCCTACCAGGCCTCAGTCATAACATTTTCACCTCTTGCAATTGATAAAAATGTATTTACTTGCATGCTGTGCAGGGCTTGCTGTACAAGAGGTGAAAAGGTAGGAAAGGCAACACAGCCCTCTCCCACCTGTGCTGCTGCCTGCAGGGACACAGCTACTGCTTCCCTGGGACAGCCCCGAGCCCTGGCTGCCTTCTGCACTGGATGAAGCATCAGGGGTGCAAAGGATCTCTGTATTCCCCAATTCTGAACCACCTAACGGATCTTGGAAAACGCTGCACTGTTGGAGCAGCTAAAGAATAAAAAATGTCATTTTTTGAATTCTAGCCTCTGAGGGGGTAAAGAACTTGTCCTTCTGCTTGACAGCAGACCACCTGTTCTGCAACGCACAGTGAATAATCAGTCGCATGCGATGTGCTTTCGCTGTAGGGGATTAATTCTCTGCAGTCAGGTGAGCTCAGGCTCAGCAGTCAGGTACAGCTGCTGCCTCACCTGAGTTGTCATCGCTGCTTATCAGGTAGGAAGTTCACAGCCTCTGATGGTGGCCCAGCTACACCCAGCAAACTGTTTTTCCAGTGATGGTGGAGTTGATCTTTGCTGCCAGCACAGAGTGGCGTTAAGGCACCTGGCTCTAGAGATGCAGTGGGGCAGAAAGGAGCCCCCCACAGCACCCCGGGGCCCCTCACAGCACCCAAGGGCCCCACAGTTCATCAGGGAAAAGGACCTACCTTTACACAGGACCCTAACCAACCTTCCAGACCCTCGCCTCTGACCCACAACTGCAGTGGGACAGAGGGCCAAGTCCACAAACTTTCTCTTCCCCTAACTCCATCCAAAAAAAAGGGACTGTCATCACCTGGCTCTGAAAAACCCTAAATGCTAATATGCTCAGAAAAGACTTCAAACATCCAGGACACAGCTTTCCCAAGTCCGGCCTGAACATGTAAGCTAGGCTTACTCTGACTTAAAATAGTCGTTAGTGGAAGGATTTTTCTCATCTGAAATCAGACATGTCAAAATCAGATGTCTAATTTTAAGTTAGTCACCTCACACTATGTTTTCTTCTAGCCACAGGTGTCCGGAGGTCACTTATCTGATTTTAGATGCCAATTTCGGGATGACATGAACCACCTGTTGGAGACACCTACTACTTTTCATCAACTATAGGGAGACAGTAGGGTAAATAACCCAGAATCAGATGTCTAATTTTAAAGTGTTCTGAATTAGTTCAGGAAGATCACCTCCCGCCCTTATTGGCAGGGCTGAACTGCTTGGGCAACGCTCAAGGGACATGAGCACAACCAAAGTGGGTGGTATCTGGATGAAGGGAAGCACAAGAGTGCCCTGAGTGAGGTGAAGGAGAATCAAACCTAAATAAATGGTGGTGATGGATTCAGACTGTATAATCAAATATATTATATATGATATATAATCAAGTGGGGTGCACTAGTCCAAGGCTCTTTCCAATGAATGCAACCAGAAGATGACAGAGCACCAAGAGTGGATAATGAAGCAGAAGAGAAGCCACTAGGGATAATCTGAGTGCAGGGTCATGGTCTTTTATTTCTTTGCACCTGTTCTTATCAGCTTTGCATCTATGCTGTCATCCTTGGGTTTTGTAAATAAATTATTTTATCTATTTGAAGGTTAACAAATAGTGTTAAAGGCATTTTGGGGAAAAAGGGTAAAAATAAAGGAATTAAGTACTTTGAGGTAGCATAATGATATTCAAGGTTAGGATTAAGGCATGATTAGCCTTGTCTTTAGTATATTATGTCTTGTTTATAAAATAGATATATATTTCAACCTCAGCACCTTGGTGACTAGCAGTGGCAGGTGTGTGAAGAGCAGTGTCTTCCAGTGATCACTGTCAGCCTGGCAATCTCTCCAGAGAGTGGGAAGAGAGTAGGGAAGGAGCCTTAATACCCCCTGTCTCAAAAAGGGCTTGGCCATAGCCGAGGAGCAAGTGGCTGTATCATGAACCAGAGTGAAGTGGGGCTCACAGGACTACATTAATCTTCTCCTTCCCAATCAATTGCTTCAGTGAGATTATCACAAACATGATGGATTGGATCACTTAATCCAGTTAGACGGGAGCTCAGGCGGATGGGTAAATAAGGGGAGCCAGGAGTCGTCTGGCCTCTACTGACCCGGAGCAGCAGCCGGGCAAGCTCTCAACGCCCTTCTTGACCTGCGTCTTGGGATTGACAGTGCTAACAAAGCACATGCAAGCAACACCAGAGATGTGCAATCGCAGGCAAAGTATTTGCCATCAGAAGGCAAGAAGGTGGAAATGGCAGTGGTGGCAATTTCTTCCTTACCTCAAACAAAAGGTTTCTCATCCACAAAAACAACAACAACAACAACAACCACAACAACGAGGAAGAAAGATAAATCTTGAGAACGCATTTAGCTATTCCTGTGCAAATTCCAGTGTTTTGAATACTGGGTAAATGGCATATAAGGCTGGAAATGGCACCGCTGGATTTTGGAGGGGGAATGCAGCACAGCTGAGCTATGTTTAATGAGGGTGCTCTGGCAGCACTAGATCTGCACAGCAGCCAGTCTCTCGTGAACAAAATGCAGCCATTCCTGCCTTGTGTTATTTGGTATTAACCAGCACAGTTACTTAAAATTTAACACCTGAATTAGAAAGATTTTTATCACTGATGACTGCATGCAATGCCACATTCAGCATCAGCCATCAGACAAGCATCTTCATTTTGTGTACACAAATCCTGCAGCTGGAAAAGGCAGCATTTGGGTCGTTTTTTTAAAAAGCTGAAATAATTCCACTCCTTACCCTTGATAACACCAACAAAAAGTCTGCTACATTTTCCTCCTCCTTCTAAGAAAGAAAAAAATAAAGGATGCTCACAGTGAGATAAAATCATGAGTGTGTTAACATAATATATGCGATTCATTATTGGCTGATCAATGATTAGATGTGGCATTAAACTCTAACCTCTTGCAAAGTTTTATTAGATGGGAGAAATAGTGCCTGGACTGGCAAACAGGGGAGGGTTGAGATCTAGAATCCTGTATATTTATACTGAGTAAGCAGACATCAAAGGATTCTCACGCGGGTTGTGGGTGAGGATTTTGTTTTGGGAGGCTGAGAACAAATCTTCCTTCAAAAGCTCAAAAACGCAGAGAGAAAATATGTATTTTGCTGACACCAAGCACTGAACTGCCACAGTCAGAAAATGCAACCAGAGCCAAAAAAGGGCTAGAAATAGCAGAAATGAGTAGCAGAAGTCCATTGTCCTTGAATAATCACCACATACGTGGGCATGTTAATACACAAATACACATTGAAATATATTTAGCTTACAGATGTTTTCAAAACTTTTAAAATAAATAACAGGTTTTTATAGTCTGGCAAACCCTGTATTTTGAGGTAATTAAAGCTGATTGCTTTCAGAGCAGCCTGTTAATAGGTTTTCCTTATTTATCAAGGGTCATTTAACATTTGCAGTGTACAAAACATTCCTCCAAATCATCAAGCCACTTTCCATGAGCAAGCCTGATTAAGTACATGACATGATGGGTCTCACATTGGATCTCTCTGTGACTCACAGTGCTCTATTTACCCTGCAGTTTCCATACCAAACACAGAAGCAGCACCTCATTACTGGGTCCTCGAGCTGCCTTTCCCTTAAAGCTGACCACATGGGGATTTTTCCCTTCTGAGGTCTTCAAAACTTGCTCAAGGCTGTTGTCTTACCTCTGTATAGAGACACCATAATTGCAGGGTCTTTGGATAATATGAGCAAAAAACTCATCTTCACTTCCAATGCCACAAAACAAAACTTGGGGTCTCCCTGGCGACCCCTCTCTCTAAATTTTGCCTCCAAGCCATCCCAGAGGAGCAATAACCACTCCTTCAGGACCTGAAGGAGAAGCCAGTAACCAACCACTGGGTCTGTGCCGATCACATCCAAGGTTCATGGACCTCTCAGACTGTCCTTGGAAGATTTGCAAGAGCAAATTGCTGACCATGGGCAGAGCAGAGGTTGATCCGAACATGAAGAATTGCAAAATGTCCTGGTCTCCAGGGAGGTGAGGGGCAAAGCTGTGCTCAGATCCACTGAGTGACATGATCAGAGGGGGCTGCTCTGTGTAGCTCCCCAAGAGCAGCCAGCCTGGAGGAAATAGGAAGCAGCTGTTTTGTGCAATTATTTCTTCACAATGTATGTACTGTAGGAGAGGACATGGAGATGTGTGTTTCTGTGAAGAACCTCTCTTGTGAATAGGTAATCAGCAGTAATTAAAAACTCCAGACAGCTTCTTGAGGGGGGGAAATCCAAATCATATAGTGACACAAATGTGAGTGAGACAATTTGCTTCCTCTCCCACAACCACAGCTTGTCTCTAACAATCTGGCAATACTGGCTGAAAAGTCATGCATGACCTTCAGTGGGTTTTGTCTGAAAACCACACAGAATTTTGGCTGTTTTCTGGAATCAACTCTCGTCTTTAGTACCTTAATTTACCAGATCTTCTCTGCTCTATATTTTGATTGTGTTTGTCAAGTGGAGAGCAAAAGTATCAGAGGAACACTAGGAAAAAACACAGCTAATGCCTGATTCTCAGGGAGGGCAGTAGATGAGTAGGAGATACAGAAGAATGAGACTAAACTAAACTAATTTCATACTATTTGAGAACTGCCAGCTTCCATCGTTGTACTGCACACCTTACAGCATTTGATTTTTTTTCCCGAAAGCCCCAGAGAATGTAAGGCTCACTTTTATAGACATAAATGCCTTGCTGTTGCAAAGAAAACAATGAAAATAAGCATGAATAGACACCCCAAAAAACCAGAACACAGCAAACAAACAGACCTAACCCCCCCCTCAACTTATTTCCTACCTACAACATTCTTTCCTTATGATGTATATGTGGAATAGACAGCTTGAAATACATGACTGCACAATTAAAATGGTAGCTTGGCTGTCTGGGGAAAGATGGCATTTATGGCAAACTTAACTTTTTCAGCATTTTTGCATATATGTTTAAGAAAGTTTGAGAATATTTATTCAGTTTGGTTAAAATGCCAAAGTCTGAAAGCCAAACCAACTGATGAAAGATACTCAGCTTTACAATATGCAAAAACTAACCCAAAGAAACATAATCATGTTTTATTTAAAATCACACACATACACACTCTCTGATGAATAATATGAGCTGAGTGAAAATCACTTACTCTTGCTACAACACACTGAACTCAAGGACTTGGTGACGCAGTTGCCAATCCCTCGTTCTCAAGGACCATCTGCTCTTGAATCTCATCTCAAATGCTTGCAGACACATTTTTAGCATTTTTGAACATGTACATTTACTGGTACTTCCCTTACACACCTCTCAGAAACCCACAGTCTCAGAATGGCCGTATTTCTCTCTTAAAGGACAGGTAGAAATACAAGTGTCATTAAGTTTCAGCGTTAAAATCCCCCTGAGTTAAAGGGGTCAAACTGCCTCTTCCATGATACTGCCTCTCTCTTAGAAGTGGGAACACGAGATCAAATCTCATCCAGACGGTTTTCTTCATAAGGAGGCAGCCATGGCATCTTTTAAAGAAAGATAATTCTTAGAGGACTGATGAGGTCACTAAAGAAATACTGACACAGTGCATTAATGAGGGCCAGCCTGATCTGACCTCTGCCTGTGCCATTGAATACTGTGGGATTGCTTTTAATATCAACTATTCTTCAGGGAGCAGGAGGTCATGAGCTACATGTTTCATACGGTGTGAGAGTGGTTTGTGGATGACTGATGCCTGCTGGTCTTTGGGGCTGCATGGATCACTTGCAGTGAGAGGCACCACGTGTGATTAAAAATAACTCTGGGCTCACTCAGGATTGCTGTGGGGCAAAAGGTTATTAAACCTAACTGAGTTCATACTGAGATCATCCAGAGGCATTCACAAGATCTGTTAAGGCAACTGAGATTGTGGGGTAGGGTCTAACATCATAAGGGGCGTCTTAAAATCGCTCAGATTAAATTTGTGAGAATGCATCCACCTTTGACTTAGCAAAGCAGCCATGCAATAATCAGCCTTCTCCTTTTATTTCAGGAAAATCACTCCCAGACTCTGAATGTTCATTTCATATGACTCTTAGTTTGTCCCAGTGCTGCATCTTGTAGGGTTCATCTTGCAAACCCTGTCCTTAACAATCTTTAACGTCCATAACTTTAAGACTCACACTCCTATAAAAACCCTGACAAAAGTCCATTCATTTACAGTATGATCAAGGGAAAAAATATATTTGAAAAGTAGATTACAGCAAACATCTTTCCACCAGCCAGTAAATTTTACTCAAGAACGCAAAAAGCCTAAGAAATCTCTTGGAACCACACCACTTGAAGGACCACAATGGCTATGGAAAACTGTATGGTAGTGCTAAGACCTATACAACATCTGGAATGGATGTAGAAAGATGTTCATCCATACCCACATGAGCTGAAACTTCACAGCAGCCTGAAGGTGTTTCCAACAAACCAAGTCATCCACAGTGACGCTGGTCTTTATCAGTTCATGTCTTATACCCCTTGGCTGACTACATGGCCAATGTCACATTCAGAGCAGAGGATGAAGCTCATGGGCTTTATCAATTGGGACAGCTGACCAGGGTGGTTTTTCCTACATTTGTTTTGACTCCCTGTTCATTTCTAGCCCATGTTGGGGCTTTTTCTAAGTCCCTGAGTAACCTTCTCAGTGAGATTTGTGGGACAAGCCCTGTTGATTAGAGAAGCTCTGCTCTATCAGCTCTCATCTGTGAAGCCGTGAACCGCCCAGCTCGTGACAGATCCAGAGGAGGAGACTGCAGCCTCCCTAACCAGCCTGAGGACCAGCAGCACAGGTATTGCAAAATGAAAGGAGCACAACCCTTGCAGCTCTGCCAGAAAGCACAAGCGTGGAGACAGTCCTCTCTGCCCAGAGCAGCCACTGCACCTGGCCAACAAGCAGTGTCTGTGAACTCATGTGTTATTTTACATGGGAAATGCTCTTTCGGACTAAATCTTCTGGTTTGTCTCAACTGATGTGTGGTTCACCTCACAAAGTGGTCTTGGAGCACGTGACCCGGGTTCCTTCCAGGTCAACCCCAACTGAAATATGGCGCAGAAGCATTGCAGGAACGCACCTAATGTGCTCCAAACAATGATGGACCAGACAGTTTATGGGATGTGGTTAAAGCTTGCCTGGAGTAAATGCCTGGAAATTAGTGCAAAAGAGAGGTCCTTGGCACCAACTGTTTCACTTCAGACCTGCAGCTGTCGGGTCACACTGCTTTCTGAGGAAACATGGCCAAAGGCTCCAAACACTGTGACTCTACCGTAAAACTCATTTATTGGATGATGGGGTGACATTAGGAAATGGTCTGATTACAAGACAATTTTCCCCTTGTGCAAAGAAGAGGATCCCACCTCTTTTAAGTGAAAATACAGATGCAATAATATAAATAAAGCCTCTGTACTAACTCAGCCCAAGTGGCACGTGAGAGATGCTTATGAGCTTAGCAAGACAGGGACCCCTGAGTCATCTGCTGCCAAATGCAAAACCATTTGTTACTGCATCTTCTCTGCTCTTTTTTACCTCACTTATCATGGAAGTGGTGAACAATTGCACCTCCCCCACACCCCCTTTTTTTTTTTTTTTTTNTCTTTGTACAGCATTTGAAGGTATCAAGGACTTTCCAAAGGTTTCAGAGGTCACAATAGACAATCAGGTCTGGCTGAAGTGCTCTTGAGTGATGAACATGATAGAAAATGCTGATTTCAGTAACTGAAGAAGGATGGGCCGGTGAATAAGGTTTTAGCCCAAACATGTGATAGACCAAAGTTCATTATGGAGCTGAGAGCTCTCCTGTCCCCAACACAGCTGTGACAGCTCCATACAGTCTGTTAGGGAACAGGGTAGGATAAACACAGCATGGACTATATACAGCTTGTATCAGGTATTTTCTTTGGTGAAATATACAGAATGATGGAAATCTCTGTATTTTAAATATATCATCTGTGCCCTTCAGCTTTGTGCCTCATCTTTTCTAAAACCAGAAAGCACAGAATTAAAGTTTCCGACCTTTGTTCTTGAGGAGTAAGCTTTCAAATGTGAAATTCCAAAATGCAGATGAAAAATATAAAATTAAAAAAAACTCAAACTCAATAAAACACAACCTGTTAATATGGTTTTTAAGCCAATACCATTAGGGAAGGAAAACTCATGATTTTGAGTGTATGGGTTTGTCACTCCATTATAACACAGAATTTAAATGAGCCTTTTCTCATACGATGTTTCATCTGTCTGTGAGTTGAAGTGCAGTTAACATACATGTGGTGTTAGACTCTGTATGGCACTCGGTAAAAGCACAACTTGGATGCAATTGAGACCTGTAGAAAAATAAGAAAGTGGAAATTCAGGAGAAAGAATTCAATTTCACTTCGTCTGTGGTTCAGATCTGACCTGAGGTGTCAAACAGGCTGTGTAACAGAATCCACAACAATTCAACAGACTCTCTACAGACAGAATGGGTCCATAGTGGAGAGAGATTGAAAAATTAATTCCATCCACCTGTAAGAGGAGGCAAATGTCCCTGAGTTAGGAAAAACAGAGAAGAGGTCATTACTGAGGACTCGCTGTACACAGTCTAACCTGTGCACATCAGGACAAGAAACACGGACAGAGATGCATCAAGATCTTTCCTTCTCTCTGAGTAAGAACATGTTTTGTAAACAAATGTATAGCACCTTGCATATACTGTTTAATTTAGATCCTGTCAGTTTTCTTATCACAAACCTCTGCTTTCTTGTGGCTTTTAATGACGTCTTTTGTAAACTGCTTGGACGCCCTCTCCCAGGCTGAGCAGCTGCAGCAGGTTGGCTGACTCCCTGCCCCCAAGAGTTGGGAAACAGAAGATGTGCCTCTGTGGGGAGAGCAAAATCCATGTGGGATTTCAGAGTGCCTTCTAGCAGTGCATCAGAGAATCACGGAATAGGGAATAGAATCACAGAATAGAATTGGGTTAGAAGGCACCTTTAAAAATCATTTGGTTCCAACTCCCCCTGCCATGGGCAGGGAATCTTCCACTATCCCTGGTTGCTCAAAGCCCTATCCAAGCTGGCATGAACACTTCCAGGGATGGTGCACCCACGGCTTCTCTGGGCAACCTGTGCCAGGGCCTCGCTACTCTCACAGTAATGAATTCCTTGCTAATATCTAATCTAAACCTGCCCTTTCTCAGTTTAAAGCCATCCTATCCTTTCAGTTTAGAACTATTCCCCCTTGTCCTGTCACTTCATGCCCGTGCCAAAAGACCCTCTCCAGCTCCCTTGTAGACTCCCTTCAGGTCCTGGAAGGTGGTCCAAGGTCTCCTTGATGCCTTCTCTTCTCCAGGCATCCTCAGCCCTGCTCCGGACATCTGTATGCCCAGGAGTGCTGTGCCCATGTCCAAACCAGAGCCCAAGCCAGGGACCTCGAAGAGCAAACTACTCAGAGAAAAATCAAACATCAAATGCAGGAGTGGGAGGCTGAGCCGGCTCCACCACCAGCCCACCACAGACACCCAATTGCAGCAGCCTGCACCTCCCTCTGGAGACATCCAAAGGCACCTTCCTCTCTTTGTCAGGCAGTGGCACAGGGATTCTCAGCCCCACCTCCCAGGACTGGGTTGCTAGGCACTTAAATTATAGATATAAATTGGGACCTTAAATTAGGCAGGCTCAATCCCACACCTGGTACTTATATATTATGANCTATCCAAAAGCCCCAGGCACGCTCGGCTCCGTGCCCTCCACCGCACGGGCTGGAAGGCTGGCAAGCGAGGCACCGAGGTGCCCCCGGGCGTCCTTCCTTTGTGTGGGACGCGCCTGGACCAAGCTGCTGCCATCTCAGCCCAGCCAGCGTGCCGGCGGCGCATTTTAATATTAATACTTGTCCTGTCACTTCATGCCCTTGCCAAAAGACCCTCTCCAGCTCCCTTGTAGACCCCCTTCAGGTCCTGGAAGGTGGTCCAAGGTCTCCTTGATGCCTTCTCTTCTCCAGGCATCCTCAGCCCTGCTCCGGACATCTGTATGCCCAGGAGTGCTGTGCCCATGTCCAAACCAGAGCCCAAGCCAGGGACCTCGAAGAGAAAACTACCCAGAGAAAAATCAAACATCAAATGCAGGAGTGGGAGGCTGAGCTGGCTCCACCACCAGCCCACCACAGACACCCAATTGCAGCAGCCTGCACCTCCCTCTGGAGACATCCAAAGGCACCTTCCTCTCTTTGTCAGGCAGTGGCACAGGGATTCTCAGCCCCACCTCCCAGGACTGGGTTGCTAGGCACTTAAATTATAGATACAAATTGGGACCTTAAATTAGGCAGGCTCAATCCCACACCTGGTACTTATATATTATGAAACAGCCTTTCATTATATGATCATGTATTTTCTTTTTATTCTCCCTGAAGGATTGTTGCTTCATTTGGGATGCAGGCTGGCCAATTGCTGACAGTGTATCGTGGCTGAGTAACTTAGGAGGGGGATGCCCACAGACTTGCTGAGTCTGGGAAGTGTGCAAAAAACGTGGCAGAAAGGTACAGGAAGAAAAAGAAGTGAGTTTAGGCTTAACACAAGTGCAGACAGTTAAATAGAGAACTGAACAAGGGCTCCTGTCTTACGCAAGATCAAAATTGGGATTTTTTTTCCTTGCCATGCCAGGATGGAAAGACAAGTCCCTGGAAAGGGCTGCTGTCTGGTAATTCAAACACTCCGTCCTTCTCCTGAACGTAGCAGTCACTATTTCAGTATAAGCCTGGACTTCAACTTTGTTGGTAATATTGAAAAATTTCCAAGCAAAAAAAATCATCTCCCACTGCAAAAGTTACTAATCTGAAAATGTCACCAATGGCTATTTCAGCCGATTACATATTCCCTCAACCCCCTTCCAAATGTGGAAATTTCTCTACATTGTCCTTTTCCCACAATGCCCCCAATTTTGGCTAAGCATCGTTTTTCTGACCATGACACACATTCTCACTGATGTTAAGTTTTCCTGGTCAGGTATTGTTGGACACCCTGGGAGAGACCCGGTCTCTGCCCCTTCCTCTGCCACTGCTTGGCACCAGGCACCTCACTTAATCTGCAGCTCTCACCTTTCTCCAGGCTAAAATCAAGAGAAAATCCTGGAATTAGGTCTGGCATAATACTGAATACTGAAGTCTGTCTTGGTAGCGTTTCAGCTATATACTGTGTTGTGTAATGCTTTGAAAAATCAAGTTCTAGGTGTTTCCAATAATGTAGCTAAATTGAGTGGACATTTTTGACCTTAAAATCTCTTGTACTGCAGCTCCTCATCTGTAAAATGGTGGTAAAAGCATCTTCTCTACTCATAGACGTGTTTATAAAACTGACATTTGTGAAGGTCCCTGATAATATATAGTAGGGAGAACATTAAAAGCACCCATGAGGCAATTTATAATTCTGCCTTCAAAGCAGTATTTCAATAGTACTCAGTAATAGTGTGCAGCACTTTATACACGGTTTTTTTTGGTTGCAATTCATATTTGATTTTTCGGTGTCAGTCAAACAAGAAAGTATAAAAGTTTTTCTTAGTGACATCTTTCTATATTCAAATGAGAACCAAACTAGCAAGGAAATTACATGATTCTAATTATGCTTTGTGCATATAAATCAGCTGTGAAATAATTTGAAACTCTTGTGTGTTTGGGATCTTTATCAATGAGGCAGAATAATTACCAACAAACCTCCATTAAGGCTCACTTTAAAAAGAAATGGTTATTAAATATGAACACAGTTCTGCACTTCAAAGTCAAAATGACTCCCCAGTGGACTGGGCCGATATCAAGGCTTGTATGCATCAATGTGCACATCTCCAAAAAAATTAAATTATAATTATTTTGTGTTTAAAATAGGAATTCCCCCCTTTACCTTTTATCAGGGCAAGAGATTGCTCTGACCTAGAAACAAAGTTAAGCTCGATCAAATGCAACACGGCAGTAAAATAGCCAGTCTAAATGCAATGTCAATAAACATAAAACAAGCATTGATACAATTCTCAATAATGCAGATTCTCAATAAGCATGGAATATTTTATTCTTCCAAGTAGCAAACCATGTATAGATCAAGCAATAAAAGTCATCAGTTTCTCTCTTCGATCTGGTCCAGTGAACACCAATAATAGATCTTGCAAGACAGGCTAAGAAAAGTCTATTGCTGAACATCAGCAACGAAATGTTAAATTAAAAGTTCCCATAAACAGATCTGGAAGGTAAATAATGTCCTCTTGCACAGTTCTGTTCAACAAAGAAATTCACTGCCCTTTTCAAAGAAGACAAATAACCTACTCCCGATTTTACACTCGATGAAACGAGTACCTGAGGGTGAAGCCCCAGCTTGGCCAGGGAGCTCCCTCCCTGCTGTACATCTCTGTTTGCATGTGTTGGCCATAATCCACCTTCCGGGGTGACCCACAGTGTCCCCACATGGCAACACAGGTGCCCATCACTGCTGGGAGACACGGCGAGACCTGCTCCCACAAACTATCTCTGGACACCTGCAGCCAGGCACCAGGCAGAAGTTTTAATGGTGTTTTAATCTGATTCCCTCTGAAGGTCTTATAATTAGTCACTCATTTCATAGGTGATCAACAGACCCCCAAAAAGCAGTGCAGACGAGGTGGCAGCCAGGGGCAGATCTTGCTCCTGCCTTTGAGAAGGGACAGTCCCTGTGGTTTCTCCAGGTGGGTTGTCCCCATACTCACAGGAGCAGCACCAAGGCTGGGCTCTGCAGAGGGATTTGCTGCCCTGGGAAGGCAAAGCTGCAGGTGCAGGACACACATCACACATTGCTTTTGCGGGGACATCAGAGGGAGGACCTGGGTGCGCTCCTGGCTCAGAGAGCCGGGCATCCCTCTGCGAAAGCGTTGCCACAGCACCCTCTGCGGGCCCTGCCCTCCCATGGTTAAAAGCATCCTCCCTTCTCAGCCTGCGTGTCCAGCAGCAGAGAGAGGCTGAGCAGGGGTGGAGAGAATGCTGGATGAGGGGCTTCATGGGCAGATACACGCGTGCAGACCCCTGTGATGTCCCTGGAATAACAGGTAAGTTTGGAGGATAATAACATTTGGTCCTGTGAGGTTCTAGGATTTATCACTTGGTGAGGAATAGGCAGCTCACTTCCAGGATGGAACCTATTTATAGCAAGCAGAGAAAGGTGACTTGGAAAAATGTTTAACCCTTCCACTTAACTTATTACCCAAATAATTATTCAGTGTCTTCTCCTCACTAGAGCAGTTTGATCCCTCCTGGCCTGCTGGGGAGGCAGCTGCCACATCTTGGCCCTTGAAGACTTGGGACAAATCCAGCCCTTGTTCCAAACAGAAACCATGCTGCACATGCAGAAATCGGTATGTCACATTAATTACCCCTGAGGGTTCCCCAGCAAACCCAAGTCATTGTATCACCTTTACTGGGCCCTTCTCTGTGCCACAAGCATCTCCTGCTCTCACCTGCAATGACGAGTTTCAGTTGAGCCCCTGCATTGCCAATAGATGGCTGCTCCAGTTCCCATGAGGGAAAGTCTCCCCAAAACCACCTTGGGGTGTTTTCAGAGGCCAAGCATCATGGATGGCTACAAACAGAACTTCTCACCAGAACTGGGTGGATGTTAAAAGGAAGATTACAACACCAGAACTCTTTTTCCCATGAGATTATTGCTTAGCTCTGATAATAAAACCATGCCTGACTGCTCACAGTAGAGTTGTTCTCACACAAAACACCGTTCTCATGTTTCCTGTGGAAAAGACCATAACTATTGTAAAGGTGGAAAATGGAAGCAGTTTTAAATGTATATTTGAAATCAAATACAGGTGCAGGTTAACACTTCCTTGTAGACAAACTCCACGTCATATTCCCTAGCCATCCCTGCACATCCATTTGAAGGGATAGGAGAAAGACAGGACACATTGTCAAGCTAAAGTCACCAGAGCCAGGATGTCACCTTTCTGCTGCAGTGTGTTGTGTGCACCAGAGGAATCCAAGGTGGACCCATTCTCTTTAGCTCAAACTATCCCCCACTGGTGTGGTGAGAAAACTTGCTGTGCAGACACGCTCCACGGCCTCCCACAGCACTGGCAGCTCTCCCCCGCCTGTGGCCCCACTCCTGTGCCACAGGCCAGCTCTCCAGCCAGCCCAGCAGACAGAAAGGCATTTGCTGCAGACAGCCTCAAACAGCCCGTGCCCCAGGCACGCTCGCCCGACGCGGGGACGCCGGGTCTCCCGAGGACAGGGATGCTGGCTCAGCCTCTCCTGCCACCACACGCGCTGGACGGACGCGGGGCTCCCTCCGAAGCTCGGTCCACGGGTGATCGCGAAACCTCTGCACAGTCAAGCTTTAAAGACTTTCAGTTCAGAGGTATCGGAACATTCCTAATGCAAAGGAGGCCTCACTGCGCTGGCACCTTCAACACTTCCATTTCAAGCACTTAATTTCATTACTGAACCTAGCCCAAGGGCCATCTCGTCTGTATTCTCTGCCTTGCAAGGATTGATCTGAGATCTACCTTCCTATCTTCTAGTAAATGTAATTGAGGCTTGAAACAACCGGGTTTAGCCTATTTAGAAGCATTAATGTTCTGTGAGGATGGAAGCTCCATTACTTTAACATCCTGCAGCTGAAATTCCCTTGTAGCTGTTTATTGACCTATAAAGATGTGACATAAATGCATCCTTGACATGAAGAAAATGGTGAGGCAGGTATGACATTTCTCCCCCAGGCAGCTACTGCAGCTTCAATTATCTTATCTACAGGAAAAGTGGCTACAGAAACCTAATCACTGCTTCATTTACTTATAGCCAGCCAAAACCAGACCACTCAGCAACTGTACCTGGCACCCTGTGCCTGAACACTCCTCCATCAAAGGCTGCAAGTGATTATCAGATGTGCTAACAACGTTTGCACCACTAGGAAGAGAATAATCAGGTTGCATGGTCATTTCTGACAAGCTGGTATAATTTTCTAACCAAGAAACTCTGCTACAAAATAAAACATTTGGGAAAAAAACCCACACCACCACTGCCACCAAAACCACTGGCCCTAAAAGGTCAATAATGTTTCTTTTGGACCTGAATTAACTTGCAATCTAATATACCATACAAGCCCTGACATGAATGCAGAGATTATATTGATCAGCCGAATTGGAAAGGGTAATAGAAACAGGGGAATTAACATTTGGGCAATAGTTAAAGCAAAGAGCTGTAGGAGAAAGAAGAGACATAGAGGCACTCTCCCTCCCCCTTACATATCCCTCTTCTAATTACATTTAGCTAATCCGTTCAATTAACATTGATGAATTTTATGATGAAAAGCATAATGAATCCATTAAACACAAAACAAGTATTGGCATAAATCCTTTTCACCCCAGGAAGTGAATTATATCAGAAGAGCTACAGTAATTTACTAATAAAGTGATCTAATGATGAAAAGGAGCCATTCATTTTGTGGCCATTTAAGATCCAGACTGGCAGGGGCTGGATCCTCTGGATCAGATGGTGATGCTGAGGGACTTGCTCCACTCCCAAGCTGCAGCAACTGGAAGCAGAATTGGGCCAACTTCAGACGTCACTCGCTGCTAAATAATAATAATAACAATAATAATAATAATAATAATAATGTTTTTACACCAACACTGTCAGGATTTTTCATCTCCCTGCTCCTGCTAGACTCTTCTATAAAAAGCCAATTTGTTAAGCAGTTAGTCACTGTTTTATAATTCATAGACTCTCAGGAAAGTTTTAATGAGAAACCACAAAAGCAGTCAGAGGGAAGTAGGGGCTGAGACGACTGTTTATAAGGCAGCAAATATCCTGCTAGAACGGTCTCATCTTGTGACGTGTGTGTTACATTTCTATCGTGTGCACGCTAAATTTATATGTCATGCATTCCCTTAACAAGACTATTCATACAACTATGATAAATAGGGCCATAATCTATGGCGATTTCCATCCTTCTGTATGCCAGCAGAAGTCTCTTAGCAACCGTTGTTAGGGGCAACGCCAGCATCCAGCATCTTTTCGTGGAACTCAGCGTCAACCAAGCTTCCACCGGCTTACGAGAGAGGCTCCAGCTATACCTCAGAGAAAACAGAGCCTCCCTTCCCCCTTCCACAAATCCACACTACCAAGAGACACTCGCTGCACAGAGCGTGAGGCTCAGCAATTATTAGAAATTATCAATTTAGCAAGATCCAAGTGGCCGTTCTGGACATGATGTGTATCTCTTCCCCTTTCACACTACAGGGCTATTAGCCTGTTCTCCAAGATCGCAACAGCTTTGTCCTCTCCCCAGCCTGCTTAAAATTCACGACAATGTCTTTAAATGAGGCTAGGGAACCTCTGTAATGTGCTACAAAGAAATCCCTTTACTAGTCCCCTGTCGAGATGTGTCACTTCCAGAGCCATGTGCCATGTGTCTGCCTGTAAGGTACAGCCATGATCTTAATGCTCCTTTAATATTTTATTCCGACTGTAGCCTAATGCCGTCTAATTGCTGAGCATCCTTCGCAAGAGGAGCTGCTACAATTCATCTGTTTTTCCAGGATGCCATTTTTATTTTCAGTAGGAGCACAGACAGTCCTTCTAAATCAGGACTCTCTAGATCATGCCAGAATGCTGAAGGGTCTTCTGGATTAAAGGAGGAAAAAAACCAAACGGGGAAAGTCCAACCAAAAAGGTGATGGAGATTTTATGCCAATCAAGCCAAAGTGTGTTTTGAGCACCGCCAGCTTTAATGATGACATCTGTGATATGGGCTGAGAAGGGCATTGGGCTGCCTCTTCCCTGGGGATTATATGAATATTTCATCTCAAATCAATTACTGAGTTGCTATTCCCACTGCTCCCCTTAAGGCTGTCAGCCAACTCACTTTAAACCTCCTATTCTGAGGCAGTTGACATCTCAGTCTTAAAGCAAATCCAAAAACCACATGTACAAAGCCCTCTCTGGTCTCAAATTTGGCATCAAGAGGGCTTACCCTGAAATGACATCATAATGTTTTGATGAATGGAAAACTTTTCTTCTTTTAAAAAATTCCCATCAATTTTCAAATATACCTGTTCCCTCATTTGCATTTAAATTACTTCATTAGGTGCTGTGCCATTTTCCTTGTGTTTTATTTGTCTTCCAGGAATAATTTCTTCCCTCTCTCTTTCAAACTTGCAAATTTGGCAAGTTTCACCGAAACCCCATGTTGCAGTAATATTTAGATTCAAACCAAAAGAGCCAGGACTGTCAAAGTTGTGGGCAACGTTCTCTTCATTGTAAGCAGTTGCACAGCTGTCAGATCAGTACAAGAGATGAAATATTATTTGCCATAATACTTAGGCACTACTGGTTGATTTATGGATCTTATGTCAGACTTAGATTTGAATTTCCTTGTTTATCCTACAGTTGAATCATTGCCTTGTTGCTCCCTCCCATGAGAACTGGTCAGGAATTTCAAGCTTATATTTGCCAGACAAGGAATTATTCTGCTCTGCTTGGAATTAGCATCACTTGCTCAGCCTCATTTGATTACATATCCTTCTGTATCTCTCAGCCTTCAGTCCTGATCAGATCCTTAGGATACAGCAGTGAGTCCAAAATCCCATCTTCACAGCTTTCAGAGACTTTTTGGAAAGAAAATTTCTCTACTAGACTTAAAGCCTTGTGACACAGATGTTATGGACTAACCCTGAGCCGGTTCCTTGACCCTTTCTCATAGTCAGTGAAACAAATGAGAGCCATTACTCACCCTTGGGATGAGTTGGATTTAAAGGGACATGGTGGGGCCTTCTGAGATTCAGGTGTCAAAATTTAGACACAACTCTCCACCTTTACTGCTAAGAGAAAAAGTAAGACTATGAAGTAGAAGAAGAAGAAAAATATCTCAGCTGTATTGTGACATTCCACAAGCAATTTCATGTCAGACACAGCCATCTGGAAAATGGGCAAGTCCTTCTTTTCTTACAGTGCTTTGCTTCACTGAAGAATCCCCAGTCTTTTGGGATGTCTCTGTACACCCCATCCCTGGGACAGATCTCCCCTGGAAAGGATTTCCATATAATGCTCTCTCAGGCTCTTGGGCTGAGCTCAGCCTCTCATGGTAACGCAGGCCCCTGTGCAAAGGAGGGTGAGGAATTACCCAAGAAAAAACATACTTCAGCAGGATACTAAAAACCATCAAAGTGTGAGGTGATGGGAATAGCAGGAGGAATGCATTAACCCCTTTTCTCATGAACACCATGAGCAAATGAAAGGAGCAGGGAAAGGCACGGTCTTCACTTTAGAGAGATCCAACACCTGGTTATTTATAGGGCAAACACAGATTTGTTCAGCCTTAATTGCAAGGCAATTCAAACCTTGTGGAAAGAATGCAGTGGAAAAAAGGAAAAAATTCAAGAAGGGAGAGAGGAGTAAAAAGGGAAAAATAAAAAAATAGGTCTAAGAAAAAACTACAGTTAATGAAAAAAAAATCTCTTATCAACACAATGACATGATAAAAGACAGAGACAGTAAATGGCAAAGGAGATCAGCACAGAAAGAGGCATTTAACCAGCTTTGCAGTGTGGTGCCCCGTCTCAGTTGGATGAGGCTGCTTCATCCCAGCACACAGGTCACAGAACCTTGTCTCTGGATGTCAACGGGATCCTCGGGGTTTTTAAATTTCATTCACTTTTAATTGCTCTTGGCAATTAGGCACACCTACAGATTGAATTAAACTTTAAGGATGGTTTTTCTAACGTTTCATACGTTTGAGAAGACAGTAATCAATAGAGCAAATATTAGACTTACAAGTGCCCTCAGTGCTAACTGCTACCACTTCTTTGGTATTTTTTTAATGTGGATGTTCATTTTATAAGGGCATGCACACTCACAGATGTATTTGAATTCTTGCTTTGGCCATGAAAAAGCAGCCTTCAGGAAGATCCTGGTTGTAGGTTTGCATTAGCTGTAGAACAGATACAATTTCTTTTGTGGCTGGAACTAATGCAATCTGCAAGAAAATCAATGCAGGTTCACAGGGAAATAACCAGACAGTTAGCAGAGCGTAGTGCAGTCTAACAGAGACATGGTCTGCTAACACTGAAACATGCTCAGTAGTCATGCTTTTGATCTCGCTTCCTTCATATTACAGCCAAGCCTTCCAGACTACCAGGAGTGCATCACACAGCTTCCAAACATATCAATCTTGCACTCGCTTTTACTGTCTGCTCTGGTATTTGCATTATGAAGACTGATCTGATTATTCAGTGCTGCTTCCAGAAGTGAGTGTTCTCCACGCTCGCTTGGATTATCAATATGAAAAACATAGTGGCAGCACTAGAGACTAATTATTTTTAAATGTGCTTTGTTTTTCTCTTTTACAAAGGTGCTGGCTCTATTTACTGTGTGCCTCTGATCCAAGAGATGCATTACAGCATCTTCCTATCTGCAAATGAGAACTTCATTCAGGCATGGTGTTTCTGTATGAGTCCTACTGCTTCTTTTTCGCTAATTTCTAAGGCAATATTGGGTTGTTTGGTGTTTTTGTTCTGGAGCTTTGTTGATTTTATTTTATTTTATTTTATTTTATTTTATTTTATTTTATTTTATTTTATTTTATTTTATTTTATTTTATCTTATTTTATTTTATTTTATTTTATTTTTAAAAAGGCTCTAAAGCAATCACGCTTTATGATGCTAAATCTGTATAGAAGGAGGAAAAAGTAACAGGTCCTAAATCATCAGGGCACTGATGGAAGAAATTCATGTCCCAGGAGAGGATTAAAAAAAAGTGAAAATAAATAGTGAAGGAATTAAACAATTTATTTATAAACATCATTGCAGAGCTAAACACAGTGCTGGAAAGATATAAAAATGGAGCAATACACAGAGAGGAAGATTGACCATATTTAGGAAAAAAGAGTATATCTGACAAAAAGGGATTCCCTTTGAATGTGGGGCCATGTGACTGTTGGCGTTAAAAGCCCAGAAATAGAAAATGCATCATTTTTCTTTCAAAATGCTTATATTTCTGCTAATCTGTAAAACACAATATGTGAAAATCTGCTGCTTTACTTGGTGGGTGAAGAAGCAACAGCAAACATTTGGTATAAATGGATACTTGCAGATCAGGAATAATTTTTGCCTAGGACCACCATAGATAAATACATTATTAAGGGCATTGTCCCCCTCTCAGCTGGAAAACTCTTTCCAGCTTGCTAATAATGTTCTTGGGATTTAAAATTCAGGCTGAAATTTCCATTCTGGATGATTATTCCTTTCTCCTCCTAAATTCAGGCAAAAGCTGGAGTTGTCTATTATAGTGAGATGGTTGGGCAGTGAGGGAGGTGAAGGCATTTTTCAACACTTAAGGCAATCTGCAGAACTGTACAAACCTCAGGCCATGTGGCAACTACTTGAAAGTTGCCAATCTGTGCACCATAATCACACTACAGAGTTTTGCTCTCCCATGGAGACCTGCCCACTCAGTTAAACTGTGAATGTTTGCAAAAAATCTAACATTTGCCCAGCACGGGCTTCCCATGGGGTCAGAGCTGGCTTTGGGCACGCCCCTGCTGCGGTGGGGGGTCCTCCAGGGGCTGCAGGAGGATCTCTGCCCTGGCACCTGGAGCTTGCCCAAGCTCCTGCCCCTCCTTCAGGTGTGACCTGTGTGTCTGCAGGGCTGGTCCTTTCACATATTCTCACTCCCCACTCCAGCTGCAGTTACTTTCCCCCTTCTTAACCATGTTATCCCAGAGGAGCTGTCTCTGTTGCTGATGGGCTCAGCTTTGGCCGGTGTTGGGTTTGCCTTGGAGCTGGCTGACTTTGGCTCTGAAGGACACTGGGAAATTCCAGCAACTTCTCACAGAAGCCACCCTGTAACCCCCCACTACCAAAACCCTGCCACACAAACCCAGCACAGAAGCAAACACCCCCACGGCAGGGTGACAGCAGGACACAACCATGCAGGCTGGTTGCTGCAGTGGCACAAGGAAGCTCAAAGCATTTCCTAACTTCCAAGTGAGTGACTGTGCTGCTTAATATTATTAATTCCTTTTTTTTTTCTCCCTAATTGCTTTATTAAAAGTCAAAAGAGCAAGGGAGTTTCTTGAGGCAACTGGAAAATCTCTCAGAGAAATCTCCCAGGATTTGCTGCAGGAAGCTGTATTTAATACTGTGATTGCTGATGTGTGATAACAGGTCAACAGCAGGGCAGGAACCAGCGAACGTGGGTCCCGGTGCACAGGACTGGCTGCCGTGTGCCAGTGCTGCACCTTTGGTGTCTGGGACAGCTGGCAGCAGCAGACTCAGGCAGGCATTTGATGGTGTGGGTGTGCCACAATATCCACTACACCCAAAGCTCCTTGGCTTGGTGAGACAAAGCCACAGGAACAAGTCCTGTTCAAAAGGGATCCCATGTTAGGCCCTCAGCAGTCACATCCCTGTAGCACCAAGTGATTGATCTGTTTGGATTTCTCAGAAACACAAGGCGTGGGAAGTCTCTGTAACTGTGGAGTGCAAGTGGAGAAACACTTGGCAAGATTTGTACAAAACACAAGTGGAGGCTAACACAGAAACCCAACTGCCCTTATCCCTTGAGGTCTCACTACCAAGGTGCAGAACAGAGCAGTCCTTATCCTGTGAGAGCAGAACGTGACAGGCTGATCAATTCCTTGCAGCAGCTACAAGAACTGCAGTGAAGATGAAGCTGACATTGAACACTGCAAAGCACACATTATTTTAAAAGAAGGGTTTTTTTCCTCCAGTTGGAACTAGAGTTAAATAAGCAGTTTGTAAAGTTAAATAAGACAGGAATTGAGGTCCATCAGACCTCACCAGAGCAGCCTGCTCCAGGATATATGGCTTATGGGGACTGTACAGCAGGTTCACTGTCAGCTCAGCATCCCCTCAGGCTTGACACATGCATGAGCAAGTGGTCAGCGTGCAGATACCTTCTGTCATCTTTCTGATTTTGGGCACCAACCATGATCAATAGTGATGTATTGAGGGCATGTGGATTTTCCTGGGAGTGCAGAAGTGTCAGATTTGAGTCCCAAACAGGATAAATTTACTCTCATGGAATTACCTGAGAAAACTTTAAACTAGGGGCAAATGGAAGATGAAATCAGCAAGGCCAGTTGCATAAATATCTACCAGATCTATAACTGGGAGGGATTTATGTCTCCCATGAGATCCCACAGTTTCATTATTATCTGTACAAAACCGGTCAGCACCAGTCAGTCAAGCTTTGAACTTGACCTGTATTACACCTTTCACAGCAGAGCAGCCATAACCTCCAACCAGCAACACCTGGGTTTATAGGAAAGGGAAAAAGAACTGATTTTAGTTCTTACCCATGGGGTAGGTAAGGTGAACTAAAGCAGATAAAAATCTCAAGCCCAATAAACAAACAGATACAGGAGCAAGCAGATACAGATGTCCTTTATTGGCCAGAGTGTTTTGAGTAAACCCTTTTGCACAGCTAACACTGCAGCCTGAAGACGGTGGCAGCTGCTGATTTGGGTTCTGGTCACCAAACTGGAAGCCTTCATCCCCAAGGAAAGAAACAAAACCTGTTGTCTGTGACACACAGCCACAGTCTCCTTGCCAACAGCACGGATAGGCAGCAAGGCTGTGCTGAAGGGTCTCATCCTGTTGGTCACTGCCTCGTTGCTTGGTGAGAGCCTGGATGGGGATGCAGGCAGCTCCTGCCATCAGAGGAGCTCCCAACAAACAGACACATCTGTCTCCCTGGCTGAGGCTGTAAATTCTGTCATGAAATACAGATGACCTTTAGCAAATGTGTCTTCTCTGTATCCATAACGTCAGTCACAGGAAACCTCTGTTGGGTTGTGGGATCATGTTGGTCTCCAGCTATTACAGCAATAAACGTGATTAATTGCAGCTATAAAAAGCAATTTCATTCTGGCTGCTAACCTCATGAAATAAAAAAAAAAATTAAATAAACCAAAGAATGAACTGCAGTATGACATTTTTACATCCATATTGGTTTATCTTCTGGCTTTGGACTGTGGCTCTGATGGCTTGTGTTTGGAATGACATTTGCTTTTGCATGGGCGGTGTTTGCCATCACTGCTCTGCAGGCTGGAGGTGCCACAGGTACTTTCCTTTACAAGAAGGAGAGAACTGCTGCATCTCTCCAAGACTGTTTTAGCCATTAGCAAATACTGGTGACTTAACCATTTTTTTTATGTACCAGAGCAACAGGAGTCCTTTGCCAAATCACGTAAAAGCCAACCCTGCAACCTCAAGTGACGAGCAACCTCTGCTGAATGAGTGGAGTTGCAAGGGCAGGGCTGAAATTAATCCTGAATTTACTTCATCTAAAACACAGGTTCTTTAGAAGAGTCTGCTGCTGAGGCTCAGAGTGTATAATGTCATGAATATACATCTGATAGGAACTGCTTGGAGAACACAGCCCTGTGTAAAGTCCGATTGTCAGAAAACTTCAACTAAACTGAACATCAAACATGGTATTTGCTATTTTATTTTCTTTGTAGCCTTTTACCCATCAGCAGAACATCATTTATCTCTTTGATCAACTTGAAGAATTCACTTAACATAAATGATTTTACTCAAGAATTTTTTGATTTAGCAAAAAATGCTGTAACAATATCCAGTGGCTGAAAGCTGAGGCTTGCAATATAAATCGAGATGCATATTTTTAAAAAGGACAATTAGCTATTGGAGCAATTTGCCCAAGGATGAAGTGGCTTCTCCAATACCTATGGCCTTTAAACAGCACTAGATTTTTCTGAAGGATTTGACACTTCAATGTCCAATGTTCAGAGTGAAGTTAGGATCTAGAAGCTAGTGTGTATGGGTTATGCTGGAGTAACTTCCCATGACCTATGTGTCTTTTCACTGAAAACAGAATTTTCCCCATGCTTTTTGTAGTTTTTATAGTTCCATTTACCAAATCCTGTATGGCATTCTCTTAACTTTCCAAACAAAGCTGTATTTATCATGTCTTAAAATACAGGAAAACTTCAATAGGTACTTCATACAAATATTCACAGCTGCATAAATCAACTCAAAGAGAAGACTGGGTGTTTATCAGCAAGAAAACATAAGCTGTAGCAGCATGCTTTGTACCTTCATTTCTTTGTGCTTCGCTTGTAAAACATTAAGGATGTCCTAGGATGTGAAGTAATTAGGCAGATAGTTTATTAGAGCCAAATAAATGCCACATACTCCTTCCTTTCCGGACAGCTTGTAACTCACTATTTATTTCCTCACTACCACAGGTTTATCTGCAAAAGCTGCATTGCCCTGATATGGAAGTTGTAAAAATATTTAAATATCAGAATTTATTCCGATCCTGGTTCTTTGAGTCAGGAGAGTTGAAGCCAGCATCGTGCTTCCCCAGGCTGGAGCTGTGGCCTGTACTCAGCCCTGCACGCAGCCCCCAGCTCCACTGAGAGTGGGACCCACACTTTTGCCCCATGCCACACTGATCCCTTTTCTCTCTCATCCTTTTCTTGACAATCTTGAAGGGTTTTCAAAGCCTTCAGGAACGCCACCTCTCTTCATCCAAACAGCTCAAAGTCTACGGAAATAATTAATAATCCTTAGGGAAACTTTTATATTTTAGCGATAATTTTTCCCCAAAGAAAAGACCTTTAAAAATAAAAAAACACTAAAACAAAACCCCAAAAGAAACAAAGAACTATTTCAAGGAGTCTATCAAGTTACTGTAGTCCAAAATGTGGCTTTTTATGTAGACTTTCCTATTTCATCCCCTCAGGTGCTTAGAAATTCAAAACCAGTGTGCTGAGCTGGGTTGCTATTTTCATGCTTTCTCATATCCCTGTTCTTAGGCTGTGCTGCCATTTGACTTTCTTCAGCCTTTACCTATGCTGGTCAGCTTGTGAGCATTAAAAACTCAACTCTAAGCACAGAATATCCGTTCTTCACAGTCGATGACAACTAATGCATAACATCCCTACAGTAAAACAGCTTTATTATAACAGCTGTATTGTGGTCTTGTCTTTTTATCTCAGTCTCCTCAGGGTAATTGAGAAGTGAAGTCAATTAAGACACAGGGCTAAGATAGATGTTGATTTTGGACCCTGTTTATATCAGAGTGACCTCACACTTCAATTATTTATCCATGTTAGCGCAGTATTTAGGAGCAGCTGGCATGGAGCAGCTGCCATGCTGCTACAACACCAGGAAGACTCCTTTTTTGTGCGTTTCCTCACTTAAAGGATTTACAGCCTGAGACAGACAGACAGACAGAGTGGAGGAAGCAAGAGACAGATAAGCCATTTTCCAGCAGCGAGCTGCCAAAATTGCCAGCTGTCCTGTGTCAGCTCCCAGCACAAGTCCCACTTCACCTGGCACTGCCTGGTCAGACCCCAAGGCACGCCGAGTCTGCGCATCCCATCTCCAGCAGGCACAGCCGCTTCTTCCAAAACAGTTTGAGGAACTGCCATGATTTTTTGCCAGTGGAATGAGAGCTTTGATAATGTCAGACCTGGAGGCTGTTGCTTCTCATTATGACAAGCAAGGGCATAGCTTCCTAAGCCTGCAGTGCACCTGTGTACCTGAGGTGTCCCTCCTGCAGCCAGGTGATGTGGGGGCTGTTCTCCACCTCCTGCCGCGGGCTGTGCCAGTGCCACCTCTCTGCTGTCAGGAGCAAGGGCTGTGGAGAACCACCTGAGCATCAGGGAGCCCCAGAAGTGCTGGGAAGGACACCTGGGACAGATCTCCTGGGATCTCCATTGCTTTTCAGGCAGCAGGAAGGATGAGTGAGGCAGGCAGGATGAAGAAGAAAAGCAGGGAGGATGAGGTCAGGCTCAACCTTAAGTTCAGCTACCCAGGCTGAGCTGGAAGGAGCCAAGCTGCTCATTCCAAACCCAGACATGAACAAGTCTCTGTAGGAAGTGCATTTGCTTCTCTTGTTTGGTGGGGGATGATGAGCACAAAGCAAGTACATACAACGGCGTACATATGGATATTTCTCCCCCAGTCTCCAGGCAGCTGAAGTGGAACACACTAAGAATTGCTCTGTTAAAGTCTCTGTAAAGTGTCGGTCGCTGCTTGCGNAGCCTAGCTGTGGTCATTCCAAACCCAGACATGAACAAGTCTCTGTAGGAAGTGCATTTGCTTCTCTTGTTTGGTGGGGGATGATGAGCACAAAGCAAGTACATACAACGGCGTACATATGGATATTTCTCCCCCAGTCTCCAGGCAGCTGAAGTGGAACACACTAAGAATTGCTCTGTTAAAGTCTCTGTAAAGTGTCGGTCGCTGCTTGCGAAAGGTCACTGTCACTGAAGCAGTTGGTTGGATCCCCTGTGTTGTGCTGTTCTGCATGGAGAGAAGTTCCAGTCACGAAGAAGGAATTTTGCTTTCCAAGGCCTTTCCAAGGCAGAACTGCTCGTCATTTTCCTTGTCGATACATGCCTTTGCAATTTACTCCACACAGGATCACTGTCAGCCTCATTTTCTTTGCTTTTACATCCATGCAACTGGGAAAACAACTTCAGTACAAAAGGTAACTGTAAAGACAGAACAGAAAGGCTACCAAAGGCCAGAGCAGGCTTTGAATAGGCTCCACCTTAGAAACCTTTCTGGTTGTATTGTTGGAATATTGCTGCATTTATCTTTTTCAAAGATTTTTTTTCCCATCCAATTTATTCCACCTGAATTCTGATCAAGTTGTGCTTGCTCTAATACCAACTAATAAGTAAGATTTCAGTCTCTGTAGCAGAACGATTTGGCAGTAGGGGACAGGGTAGGTTTCTCTGACAGATGCAAATATTTACACCAGATAGCAAACATGTCACAGGGTCGAGCAGCAGAGCAGCTGCCATACCAGCATAAAGCCACATAATGTTCTCTTTGGCTGCAGGTTCACATAATTGATTGAATCAGCAGATAATCAGTTACACTAAACACCCACTAAATCTTCTCTTTGTCAGCAAAGATGCAGCTTCTTATAGAGAGGGGCATTTGAAGGATGAGACAAAGCTATTTCCCAGAGTCATGTGTAAACACAAATATCATTATTTAAAATGTGCATTGCACACATTTAAACCAGCCCCTGTGGCCTATGGCACCAGCCAGGATACTCGCAGCCTGATTTTCTCCACAAATTTCATTGAAGAGAAGATGATTTTGTAGCACAAGGTTGGAAAAGGATGCTCCCAGCTGAGGTGCCTGATCCAAGCCAGCTGCCCAAGCTCCCTGTTCTCTTAATGGAAACGGGAGTGTTTAGGTCATGAACCATCTCGTCCTATTTTAGCTAAATTGGGATGAGATGAGTCAGGTCCTCAAAACATCTGTTTCTCTCCTCTGGTAATACAAGGTGTTGAGACAAATAGCACACATGCAAGCACATATACTGTAGAGACTACACGGGGTCAGATGTTTTCCCTGCTCAGCATCCAAATGAGCCTCCCTAGGCACTGGTGACAAAAACCTACCAAGCAGCCAGCTTTGTTCAAAATACTGAGCTTTTGTAGAAATCTGTCTTGCTTCTTAACTCATTTTCCAAGTCTTCCAAGTCTCATTGCACCCGGTTGTCCAAGTTTCTGCTACTATCTAGCCCACATTCCTGCTAAAAATTATCACCCCCATACTAAACCCATGAATGTATTTGATAAGCCTTCATCCTGGCTTACATATCCCAAGAATTCATTCCTGCCATGTTGTCCATAGCAACACTTGTTGATTTGTTCAGGAGAAAAAAAAAACTTTTTCATTGTTGTTTCCTGACAGCTGTCAAGCAGCAAACAGCTTGTGGTCCTGTGGTACGAGATTCCTAGGGCACAAAGCAGTATTTAAGAGACACCTGGAAGACTTTCAAGAACCCTACAATACACAGATAACATATGTTAACAACCAGCCCAAGGCTTACTGTAATGCTGATGAATCCAGACCAGTTTATAGAAGGCTGTACAGACACCTGGCTTGAGCAGTTTTGCTCTGACACTTTTTGGGAGATACTTCTTCAGAAAAAGGCATTGGGGCACATTTGGGGCTCTCCCAGACAAAGACAATACATTTCTTCCAGCTCCGGAGCTTATTTAAATGCTCAGATTTTGTTTCACCTCCTGAAATAGCTCTGCCCAAATTGGAGCAAAAATGGAGCACAGAAAACTCTTTCAAAATGAACAGCCTCCTGAAAGGGAAGAATTGGTGAGAGGACTATGGGATTCGTCCAAGTTGGAGAAGGGTGCTGAATTCAAAGTTTGAATGCTGATCAAGGAGATCACATCCATGCACAGCCATGCACTTGTACCATAAGTTTTTCTTTATATTCATACATACGCCCCAGTCTTCACTCCTCTTCAATATTTATTTGTCTCCTTCTGTTGAAGAGAAATATTCCTCTGAAAGCCAATATCTCTGTGAGCTCAGATGGAAGGAAAAGGGGATGAAAGACTCACACTTTGCAAGTTCACAGATAACAGGAGGCCTAAAGGTTGTTTTGAACCTGTATCTCTGTCTCCACAACTGTTTGCCTAACCTGCAAAATCCCCTATAGTTAGAAAAATACACTCTGAGATCAGTTGAGGGCATTTCAATGATGCTGAGGCAAATCTGCGTTTAGAGTTTTGAAGACGGCTTTGCAGGATGCTGTTCCCCTTTAAAATACAACAGCCTGCCCATTTTTGATGAAAGTTTCCTCCTTGGAGAGCTAAGGGATAAAAAGCTATCCAAACTGTGCAGTCCCTTGTGGTGCTTCAGTGGGAGAGAGTGGCAGTTGATGCTGGCCCATATTTTCCTTTTGCTGGCTAATCATTTTATGATTTTATGATGGCTAACGATGTTTTCCTTTTCCTGGCTAATCATTTTATGATTTTATGATGGCTAATCATGGAGTGTTTCCAGTAGGAACAATAGTGTAAAAGGACATCGTGCTTAAAAAAAGATAAACCCCAGAGTTTAAACATAAGTAAGTCACAAGCAAAGGAGCTTATTTCAAATGCATAGAGAGGTAAATGAAAGAGAGGGGGACAAAATCTGCCTTTATGCAATAGCGTCACATCTCTCTCAGGTGTAAAGCCTCAGTGACTTCAATGGAATTACACTAGGGATAGATTTGGTCCCATATATTCGCCTTAAAGTGTTTCTCTGCCCCAAAGAAACAGGTTGTCCTTGGGGAAGTGATGTGCACAACAGGGCAGGGTTGGTACCTTGCTGTGTGAATTAACCAAGTAACACGATGTATTAAAGGTGCAGGAGAGAGCTCTGGGGGAGGCAGGTTTGCAGGGGGATGTTCCATTTCATAGGAGCGCTTTGCATGCAGCACCAGCTGAGAGCTACTCACATTACCTGCCCCACTATTCCTCCCGCACCCAGAGATGAAACGAGGACACCTAAAGTTGAACAGTCTGCAAAACTCAGTCTGGGCTCAAATGATTCCAACTTCTGCTCCAGGTCTGCTCCTGGTGGGAGGCCGAGACCCCACTGGCACCACAGAGCTGGCAAGAGCATTAAGTAAGGCCAGACTGTCAGTCTTTTTCCAGAGCAATTTGACTACTCACCCACTTTCTCTGTCTTGTTGCCCACCTTTCATAGGCTCATCTTTTTCTGCTGATAAATTAATTCACTTACCAAAGTTCCCCTTATTTGGTTTGGTTTTTCCCTTTTGGGATGTCCAAGACACAGAAGGCGATCTTGGCTTTCAATTTCAGTACTTGATGTTTAAGGATTTGCTGAGAGCTTTAGTTGTAGTTGACCGAGGCATTTTAGGGGAAATGGTAAAGGCAAACGTGTTATGTGTATTTTGTAGCACACAGATGCTACAGCTGGGATTTGTGTGTACAGGGTCCATGCAGAGGAATGAGCAACTGTTTCTCCAACAGGCTTGCAAAATAGGCTGAGAAAGGTCAATTAATACTAATGAATGCTGACAAAAAGGAAACAATTTGTGTAAATTAGACAAAGACCATACAGGTATCCAGCGGCAGAAACAGGATGCAAGCCCCATTCCTGCATCTTCAGCACAAGATCATTCCTTTTCCAGCAGGATCCTCAGATAAAGCATCATTGATTTTGTAGCTCTGTCCAAAATCGCAAGCCTAGTGACAAACCACAGAACTGCAAACAACCACCAAAAGCAATCTTCTGGTGAGTCTAGATCTGAAGTTCATCAGACGGTATCAGATAACAGAAGGAAAAAGCTATTTCTTGCTGGGAAAAGAAAAGCTATTTTAGACTGAGTGCTTTGGAAAAATAGAAACCTACTGTATAGCAGAAGGAGGATTTGGGTACAGAGTTTAGGCTCTGAATGAGTAAAATTGCATTCCAGGAGAATCAAAGCTGGGGTGTCTTTTTCCAGTTCACCTTCTAAGACTCCCCTGACTCCATCACACTGCTTGGAAAGAGGGTAAGTCATTACTTAGCTCATAATGAAAACCACAGGTGAGAGAGGGAAAAAATTAGAAATCTACACTTATTTCCCTACTATATTAAGGAGTAAAAGAGTTCTGTAAAGTGATACATCTAAATCTGTTTGAAGAGTGGAATCAACAACAACAAAATGAGAGGTGAGAGGAGAGATGCCAACCAGGCAAAACAAAAAATGGCTTGTACAGTGATTACATGGTGAAAACACAGCAAGTTGAATTAAATTGTCACTGCCCCTCTAAAGAACACCTCTGTCTCCGTAAAAACATTGAACTACTTTAATGGCATTGATTTCAGCAGAAGTGTACAAGCTCACTGATGTGGAGACACTTATGTTGCTGTTAAGAGGCTTTATTTCAAAAGCAGGAATCTGAAAAGGAGAGTAAGTAACTTTCCTGTATAGATATATTTGGTCTGCAGATTATATTGTTATCAAGATTTAGGTTAAGCTTCTCTTATCCAAAAAAAAAAAAAAAAAAAAGAGAGTGAGAAAGAGGAAAAAAAAAGAACTCAACTAAAAGTAGTTAAAGCACTACCCAAAAAAAGTTAAACTACTACAGAATTAGGACTAAAAACAGAATTTAAATTTTAAAAAAAATCTTGCCTTGTCAATTCTACAAGCATGAAGATTAAGTTTTCAAACTACGATAATTCAGGAGGGAATCTATTTTCCATCTAGGTGTCCCAGTCAAGTCTCTCAACTCCTGATCAAAGTCTCTGCCCATGTAGCAGCCACACCAACTGCTGGTTGCCTACATTTACACCTGGGAATGGGACTCTTCTGTTTAGAAGAGACTTTAAAGATTATTTCCAGAAGGAAAGTATTCCTTGCTTTGCAGATGAACAGATCAGGCATCCTCATTTTAACCCAGTCTTTTCCTTTGGCTTTGTCCTGTATCTCTCACTCACACAAGGGGTTTGTTCCATCAGCTGATTAAGACTTTTGGCAAAAGCCATATCTCTCTGTAAGAGAACAACAGCTGGGGCAGGCTTCAGCACATTTACAGAAGGAGGTTACTGCTTAATAAGTAAAAGCATATCATTGAGACTTGGGAAAAATAAAATAAATAATACATTCCTGAATCAAAACCTCATTTTCATCCCAAGAACCACTAAACTGTTTCATAAGACTCTCTAGGATTATACAAGAATGATTCAGAATGCATCCCAGGGACTCTTCCTTGCAAATAAATAACCCAGATGAAGATGCTGTGCCACACTCCAATTCATAAAGAGAACCAGAGGGCAGACTGTAAACAGAAGGAAATTGCAAGAAGGCCAATAAAATGCAATTGTGATCTCATGCCATCAGCTGGACTAGGCAAGAGGGATAAATAAAGTCACAGACTTCTCCCATATTTATGGTTCCTTATTGTTGTGGAGCTCTCCTCAGAACAAAAACGGCTCTGGAAGGGAGGCAGCCGTGCTCCTTTCGAATGGCAATGTTTAAGAAAGGAGAACCATATGGTTTTCAGTTGGCTCAATTGTGGCAGCCAGGAAACTAATCCACAGAATTATTGGAGCTGGCATACGTAACAGAGTGGCAGTGTTCCTTTCATTTGCTGCCAAGAAACCCTCTGTGGTGCAGAGCTTTACCTTGAGCAGCAATTGCTTACTGGGCATATGGGCCTTATTTCTGCAAATGGGAGTAGAAGAGAGTCAATTTGCAAATCAAATTGGAATTCTCTTCCCCCTGCTGCTCCAATTTACTATGCAGACTTTATTCATAGTTAAAGGAGCCTGGCTTTCTGCTTCTTTTTTTTTTGTCTTGAACTTGTTCTATTGATTCAGGACATTCAAATGGGAGGAATATGATGAGGACAGAAGAGACCATTTAAACCCTTGTCATTGACCAGACAGAAGTTATTGCACTAAGTATTTTACCTAATAACCCACTTGCTGGAAGACCCCAAGCTATTACCATTAGAGCTCCTGACATCCTGATCTTTCTTGAAAAGGTCATATGGAAATAGGGAGCAGCAGATCAGAGTCAGTAATCTGTCTAAAGTATATATAATCATCTGTTAGATAGGTTTTTTTTATTTTAGTGGTGAAGTACAATAAAAAAATCCCAAGTATCCTTTGGGCATATTCATATAAGGGTTTTTAAAGTTCTCGTGGGCTTACTCGAAAAAGGTATCAAAAGCTTGACTTCTGAAGAGAGACGAGGTGGCAGGGGGTGATTGATAGATGAACTGTGAACCCTTACAAGTGCAAATGGAAATATGATCAGGGTTTGGAATCAGCCCCGTCCACCTGGGGAACAGGCAAGGCTGCATTTGAGGTCTGCAGCAAGGCACAGAGAATTTCAGGTGGAGACAGATGCTACATCAATGTTAAATGTTTCAAAGATTTCCTATAAGCTAGAGCTGCAGACATAAAGAAATTTGTATAATTTCTCTGGGAGGCTATACCTGAAAATCATGTTATCTCTTTCGCTGGTAGATAGAGTGCTGTTTTCTTTACTTCAGCAAAAGTAGAGAATAACAAAGGAAACTGGGAATTGTTAAGATCAGCCATCTATCATACCACAAGCCTATTGTGTTCAGTGTGCTGGGTACCAGACACATCAGAGAAAGGCAGGAATGCCCATTCATGGGCAATTCTATAATACACCTCTGCCAACCTTATCTTTGTGCCCAATTTCCAAGGAGACGTGTCTAGAAACATCAGTGAATCCAGTAACAGCAACGACCTATGAATAGAACAGCTCCATCAGCTCCTGATGATAAGCAGTAGCAGTCTACAATGGAATAAATCATTATGATTTTAAAGGTTAACATTTGCCATCTTTCTCTGCACAATGATTCCTCTGTGAAATTAAACATTGGTCTCAACACAAAAATATTATTGAAGAAGTTAAATTGTCTTCTGAAGATTATGTTAAATCTGAAGACGGCATTCAAATCAATAAAGTATGAGTTCAAAGCAGTCAACAAAGACAGTCCAACCTACAGGGACTCCCATAGGTCACGCAAGCCTGCTGTGACCTTATTTCAATACATCTCTTATAAAATGGGTCAGCAGCACTTCTCCTCAGCAAGTGACTCAGATATCCGCAGTTCCCTCCTTTCATTACTTGCTACAGGTAAAAACCCATAAATACATAATCTGATCTGAACTCAGAGGAATAAAAAGTTGATCATATTTATATATCTCTATATATATATATCACATATATATTAACAAACATAAAGAAGGCCTTGAGTGTAGAGGAGCTCAGTGTTCAAGCAAGTGTAAAGGGGTGCTTTGATTTTTGTCTGCCAAAGCTTTATCATTCAGCATATGTAACACTATAGAACTAATTGCAGAGAAATACCCTGGGTTTCATTCTCTTCCTTGTGAAGAACTGACTTTGGGCTGACGCCTCAGTGGAAGTCAGCTCCCATTTGTGTGACAGGGAGTGAGAAAGAAGAGAGATGAATTTTCATACCTGAAGAGTCTCATTACTGTGTCGAATTGCCCATAGGTAAAACTGTGTGTATTTTTCGTTCTGCCTACTGAAGAGGCAATAAAGCACATATATGCATGTACAGCAATGAAAAATTAATTACATGCGAATAATTCCCTATTTTAAAGCCCTAACATATTGCTTTGGTACAGTTGGCAGTAAAAATTCCTCACTTTGAAATAAGCATCTACACATACACAAATATATTAGTCTATATATTTGCACCATTGAACTGAAGTGCCATAAAGGAAGAACTCCATCATGCAGCTCATGAAATTAATATCTCTTTGGCCACATAACTGATTCTATTTCAAGAGGTATTTTTTGAAAGCAAGTATCAATAACAGTCATAAGCCATGTGTGCCTGAATTTGTCAGCAATTTCTACTACGACCATTAAAAACTGACTAATAAAAAAAATCAGAGAGCTGTCAAAGTACCTCTGCTCATTGTGCAGAAAAAGGGAAGCAGAAAATAGCTAGATCTGTACCACATCACTGAAAAGCAGCACATAAGTGAACACTGGCCCACAGCAGCCCGAACACTATGTCCTCATCTGAAAGATGGAGGTCAAAATCAGCCTGATAAATCCACAATAAAAGGACTTTTCACTAGTGAGAGGCAATACAACTGCTGCCACTTGTCCTTTGGAATTTCTTATAGGATGATGTGGACAGACAAGAAACCATCACATTCCCAAGTGTCAGTTCATAAACCTTCCCCCTCTGAACTAATCAATTAAATAATTTGGAATTCAAAACCTGTTTCTACTCAAAATAAGATCACCATCTAACGAAAGGAAGAAATTTCCTTGCACATGCCCCTGGTGGGGGTCTGATTCATTCTGCTGTAGAATAGTCTTTAAAAGAGCCTGTCCTACCCCTTCCCTGACAACACCTGGGGTGAAGGAACAGTTCTCTTCCTTTTATTTGGTGCAATCAAGGAATGGCCCTTTACTGCCCATGCCTGGCCACTGACTCCAGGGTCAGGAGTTGGGCTTAATGATCCTTGTGGGCCCTTTCCAACTCAAGATATTCCATGATTCTAGGACACTAACGGGATTCTTGCTGCCCACACCACTCCACTGTGTGATTCCACTCTGTCTACTGAGAGGTCCATCAGTCCTGGAGAATACTGAGTTACTGAGCATGCCCTGCCCCAGTACCTGAAAATGAGGATCTGGGGTTTATATATGGGCAGTGAGAGCACAGGTCTCCATCAGGACTGGATATTAGTGAGATGAAGAGGAGGGTGAAGGCCTGTGTGCTCAGCTCCAGCACTGCCTCCTGCATTGCTAATCACTGATCTGCAACACCCCAGGGACTTCACATTCAAGCAAGCATGGCATTATTCCAGCATACACAGCTATAAATTACTTCTGCTAACTATTATCATACAAACAGCTTAGCAAGAAATATTTAGTGTCAGAGACACAAAATACGTTATTTTAATTTCAATCTTTAGTACTCTCGAAAGATGTCAGATACTGCTCTTTCGAATGTTATAGTAAGCAGTTTGGTTTGCAGCAAGAAGAAACAATTTTGATATTTCACATAAACAGGTCTTTTTTTGTGCAACGGTGTTCATGTTTCAATGTTTTAAAATTAAAGATGCTTGCAAAAAAATCAAATCAAAACAAAACAAGAAAAAAAAAACCACAAGAAAACCAACCAAAACCTTAAGCTTCCAAAAGCTTTCTCTCCACTGCTTACTTCATGTTTAAAATGAAACATCTTAGTTCTGTCCACGAGATCTGCATTTCACTGTCAGTACAAGAAAACAGATCCTCACAGTACCCTCCAAAGATGTCTTCCACCGTTGGTTGTAATCCATAATCAAAATGAATGACAGATCACACAGCAGGAATTTTGTTTGCAAATCTGAAATCAGTGAATGTATCTTAACACCTCTCATCTGTATCACTTTGTCCCCAGACCTATTTGCTTGTTACAAACAGGCCTGAACACCCTGATTTAACAGATTGCTGAGCTCTCCTGTTCACTTCCCTGTTCATTAATCTTCATAAAATAATCTGGCAATGAAAATTGCTGGAGTTCTCCCCATGCTACCTGCTGCACTCTAGGCTCCAGTGAATAAATGGAGAGTATCTAATATGTGGAGAGAAAGATTTAACTCTGTATTCTTTCATGCTTGGGAATGTCTCCAGCCTCTGTCCCTATGGAATGTAAAGCTCTGTAGAGACTGATTTGCTATGCAGGGCACACAGCGGGACCAGCTGAAGGCACGTTGCGGAGGAGTTAAAACAATAAGGTAAGTTACAGGTAGCACAGTGCTGTGTGGCATAAATCAGCCCCTGCCACAGGGTGAAATTCTGCTTTTTCTCGGAAATAGTTGTATTAAACACATTTCCAAAGGGATTCTCAAAAGCCATTAATTTTTGGCCAATGAAAAGAATATTACATGCAGGCTTTTGCTGCAGAAAACGCATCTGCAAACTGCAAATCTTGATTCGAACAAGCTTTCAAGTTTGTTCTATGATGCATTTGACATGCATGGAGAGTTTCAGCCACAGCTTCCATAGGAGGCCCAGAAGGCATCAGATCACTCGACTTTGGGTCCCACATCTCAGCGGGGCAGAGCTGCCTGTGCAAGCCCCAGAAGGATGCTCTTGGAAGGGAACCACAGGATTCGCATAGCACTCAGCAGGCTGCCAAAGTTGGCCATGTCACCTCGCCACCTTAGCTCATCATAGGACAGGTGGGACAACCCCAAAAATCACACCAAGTGCCTGAGAGTGTTGTCCAAACACTTTTTGAATTCTGTCAGGCTCGGTGCTGTGATCACTTCCCTGGGGAGCCTGTTCCAGTGCCCGGCCACCCTCTGTGTGAAGAACCTTTTCCTAAAATCCAGCCTAAACCTCCCGTGACACAACTTCCTGCTGTTCCCTCGGGTCCTGTTACAGATCACCTTGGAGAAGAGATCAGTCCCTGCCTCTCTGCTTCAATTCATGGGCATGAAATACTCGGATTAGGCCAGTAAAATGTGGCAACGCCAGAGATGTAGGGAATCTTACAACAATATGTTATTGCTAAAACCAGCAGTCTTTTGTCCTAGTTTACAGAGAACAGTCTTCATAGGCTAAGTCAGATACAGATTTTTTTGCACAGGAAATACTGCTCTGGGACATAAATTCTATTGACTCTCCATATTGACAGGAGGTAACAAGAGACTTGAAAAAGCACTGACTAGCAGCTCCTCGCTCGAGAGAAATTACATATCGAACTGTATTGGACATGTCCTAGATGGTAGGGAGACAAAGACAACTTGCATGCTATCCATCAGACCACTCACACATGGAAATGGATGTTATTTATCTTCCCTTTTAACTAGAAATACAACTTCGAATTCGTTTTGCCCTAAAAAAGCACATAAAATGGCTGACCCACGCTCCAAAGCTCTGTGTCTGTCTGTAAAGGGAAGCCAGAGAGGCTTGCTCAGGTGGAGACAACTAAGACTGGACAGAATAGAAAGGCTGAGACTTCTCCAAGCACTGCTAAACACAATGCATCTGGTACAGCATGAGGGGCATGAGTGAGAAGAGCAAAAGAGAACAGAGAGAAAAGAACAACTGCAATCAAAACTGCCCCTTTCTTGAACAGAGAAGAAAAACAAGATTTGGTTTTTACAGCTTTTCTGTGAACTGCTTTGATATGAAATTGCAGATCAATAATAACAACACAGGAAACAGGATCTTTCCTACTGGTGCTCATTGTGGAAGATGATATAAAGTCATTCCATTTGCTCTTGTCAACATGGATCTTACATCTGCACCTAGGCTGAAATCCAGCCATCCCATGGTTTTAACTTTCCGTGATAAACAAAGCTGGGATTCTCCTGCTTGTTCAGGGCAGGTCTTAGGCCCGTTGATACAGTGACATTTTGCATTTCAAAGCCACCTGCAAATTTTTTTTTTTTTGTTGCCTTTTCAATACATCACGAGAAACAAATAATTATCATATTCCTGACTATTATTCCCTCCCAACACTTCCTCCCTCTAAAGCCCACATTTATTCTGCTCCTTCTTCAGGGTACACCTTGCCTGTTTGAACAAATTTAATTAGCAAATGTCAATAAGTATAGATGTGCTCACTGCAATAATGCATAATCATTGTCATTTCCTTGGAGCATTTTTGTGCTTGGTATGAGAATAATAAAAGGGCTTTTTCTCTTAAATGTGAAAATTTTGGGAATGAATCCATTAAAAATGGATAAATTACAGGATACATGAAAATTTTCTCTCAAGGAAAACAGTTTTATGAAATTTGTCTACTCCAGTCTTGATACTCTTTTTTTGTCAAGACCTTGTGTAATTTTACACTTGAATTAACTGAGAATTTGACTTCCATGGCTGTGCTGAGACCAGACCAACAACAAGCATTTTTGGAGGGACCTGCACGTGGGAGAAGTAGTTACTGTGTTTTCTGCCCCACCCTGTGAAGCAACAGAAATTCATGGTGCGGAACAAAACAACAGAGATGACAGAAGAAAAGGACTTACAAAAGCAGAGACACACAAAGCTCTGAGCAGAGGAGAGATGAAACAAGGTATTTTGCAGCTAGAGGGTAGATTGGAGAGGACTGTACTTGGGGTTCGAACTAAGAGATGCACTGCAAAAAACTCCTGTGCCACCGAAGAGGATCCAACACAAACTGCCAAAACGTGCCCAATGAAGGAAGGAGAACGAAACACGTGAAAGGTTTCTCTCTCTAGATCCAGACTCTCCTGTGCCTCTGTCTGCTGAGTAGAAAAGAGGGGTGGTTGTGGAGTGCTGTGGAAGCAATGGCAAGCACGGTGCATTAATCTTTGCATGAACACTTGTAGCATATTCTGGAAGAATTTTATTTTTGCAACCCAGATTAGCAGAGAGCAGCACAACCAGATCTCAATGCCACCTTTTACGAACAGATGCTGGCAGAGGGTTTCTACCCCCTGAAAAAAGAATGTTCCAACATGTCAAATAATGCGCTACATTGAGATATTTAAAATTCTTTCTTTTCGCCTATTCAGCACCCATCAGAGCCTTGGAGTAGATGGAGAGGGTTAATAGGCTGCCAGACAGGTTTGTCTCTGGGCATGGACTGAAGTAAGCAGGGCCCCAGATGGGTGAATTGGGCATTTGTGATGCTTTAGTAACAAAAACACCAGCAAGTGCCTTTTCCCCAAAGCAGGGCTTGGGCATTCCATGTCCTGAGTCTGGGGGTGAAAAAAAGCAAAGGCTGAGGATGTGAATGAGAGCTGCATTTCAACAAAAGCTCTTTGATATCAAATATCACAGACCAGGGGAAATTAAAAAAAATTTAAGAAGAGAGAAGAGGATATAGCAGGGAGGGCAGAATAGAGCAGGGGAAGAGGTGAAGTGAGTTTTAGGACTGAAAAGCATCTTGAAGGGACTTCTCTGACCTGCCATTTATTAGGCAGCATGAGGCAGGGCAATAGAACCTGCTCCTGCTGTTTTAACCTACACCCACTGCCCAGGGAATGCACCTCATATCACAGGTTGTTGGCAAACGCCAGATCTCCCTTTAAGAGAGGCCACTGGGTTTCAGGAGAATATCAGCAGCACGGAGCCAGTTCAGACCCTCTCAGAGGAGCCCTAATCCTCCTCCCATGGGATCTGATGCACTGTCTCTTGCACTATGGCCTGCATATTTCATCCTTGCTGCTCTGGAACAAGTACTGCAGCAGCAGCACGGTCCTTCAGTGAGATGATGAACCTTAGAGACATTTTGTTCATTGCACAGATCAAAAACTACTTTCTCCAGTAAAAAAAGAGATTGATTTGGCACTAAAACCGCAGCACCTCACCCTTCAAACAAAAGCCTGAAACTGTACCCCATCTACGTCTTCATCCCTGTCCCAGATTTACTGCAGTTAAAATGGTCAAAAGTGCTGCAGGTTGTCCTGTGATTTGCAGAACTTTTCAAAAGAAAAACTAAAATAACCCCAAATTTCTTCTCTTCACTTAATGGTAGGGACAGGAGATCAGAATATAGTCACTTTACCTTCATAAAGAAATAAAAACAAAATCAGGACTCTCCCAAGAAATGCTCCTACTAATACTGTTAATCTCTCCCATACGTCACAGCCAAGTCTGGACTGTGTATTTATTTATTTTTCATGTTTATTACTAGTATCCCAGCCAAGCTTGTTCTCTTTCAGGACTGATAAACAGACAGGTAGAGAAGAAACACTTATTAAATGAAAGCACAGCATTTGAGAGGTTAGCAGAAAAGTTTTCTGTTTGTGAAAAAGGAAGTTGTATTTTCATATATTTTCTGAATAAAAATTACTCGTTATTCTAGTTGAATATTGATAACTTTGATATTTCCTACAATCCTGCAATCAATATTGGGTTTTTTTTCGCCTCTACTAAAATCCGAGGTTTTTTGCTGTAGTTGACAGAGGGCTCTCTCTCTTGGTGTGAAATCAGCTCTTAGTTCCATGACTAACAAGGTCAGAAGTCTTGTCAGGTGCATATCAAGAGAGTTGCATAAGATGCAAAGTACTTATGCTGCAGTATGGTAGCTGAGGACATGAATTAAATTCTTGAAGGGGAAAAAATTACACTTTGAAATTGCAGCAATGATATACTCAAGCTGTCTATAAATTAAGACACCTTTTCGCGACTCACAAATAGAACAAATCTTTTAACAAGTGTTAAAAATTAATAAGAAGAGGACAGAAGGAGATCAAAGCTAAGGTAGATGCTTCAGAAAACTGTCAAACCATCGACAGAAGAAATCTTTCAGCTTTAGTTCATAAGAAGAGACCAGAAAAGCATTTCCCCTTTGGTGGAATGAAATGGCTTTAAATCAAATAGAAGAGAATCTGAAATGAAATGTGTATAAGGAAAGTAGTCTTTTAATTCTCCTTCTGGGGAAAACTTGCTTGACCTGAAATCAAAAGTTGTAAACTGATGATTCACTTCCTCACCCAAACTCATAGAATCATAGAATGGTTTGAGTTGGAAGAGATATTAAAGACCATCTATTTCCAAGCCCTCTGCCACGGTCAGGGACACCTTCCAGTAGGCCAGGTTGTTTGAAGTCCCATTCCACCTGGCCTCGAACTTTCAGGGATGGGGCATCTGCCACCGCTCTGGGAAATCTCTTCCAGTGTTTCACCACAGTGAAGAGATTATTCCTAATATCTAATCTAAACCTGTCTTCTTTCATTTTAAAGCCATTTCCCCTTGTCCTATCACTGTGTACCTTTGTAAACAGCTTTCTTGTAGACCCCCTTTAGATGCTGGGAGGTGCTCTAAGTTCTCCCCAGAGCCTTCTTTAGGCTAAACTGTCCTTTTAGTCCTAACTGTCTAAGTCTTTCCTCATAATATATTCTTTAAACTAAGATGCACCCACTTCCATGCAGAGCATGCACTTACAGCTGAAGAATTATTCCATCAGGATCATATGATTTTGGAAAGAAGTTGCTCTACCTGCAGGTCCCACATTCCAGGCTCTTCAAAGCAGATTTTCACCATGCTTATTGCAAAATAGTCTTTGTGCCATGGACTGGTCATGTGTTTGTTGTTACTCATCTTGATTTATTTGGCTCATGACACTGTTGAGTGACAGGTGCCATGAGACATCCACTAACACCCCATCCCTGCTGCTGGAAAAAGTTCCCTTCTTGGCATTTTTAAAGGAAATCATCCTCAGAGAGTGGCTCAGTTCAGAAATTCTTGGAGACAAGCACTGACTGTGGCACAAAGTACTTTGAGTGGTCTTCAGAAATATAGTGAGGAAGAGGGAGGAGTCCTTCATACCTTCAAAGCTAATCTCCAAAAACTCTCAGAAATACAAGGATGTGCAAAAAAACCTTGACATTGCAACTCCATGTCATGTAGCACCAAACACAGAGAGACATCTTAGTGACAACTGTGGGGACTTCGGAGATTATATCTTGCTCAGACAGAGATTAACACAGAGCTCAAACGCACTCACAGTCCCACAGAAGTCCAGGTGTTTGGTGTCAGTCTGAGCTTCAATAAAATGTCTAAGGTGCCAGTCTAAGGTAGCCATCTGGGCTCACGCTGTAGCTGGAGAGAATCAGGTCTCCCCAGTGGGAAGTTTGTGCCATTTTTAGACAAATAGTCTAAAATAGTGAATCAGTCTCCCTCTCTCACTGTCCTCTCCCATAGGCAGAGTCCTCCACCAAACTCAAGTTTTAACTACAGAGAGCCTGGCACTGGAAGAGAGGAATCTCATCCCACACAAACTGCTTGCCCAAGGTCATATAAGCAGCTCATTGCAAAGATCCAAAATTCGAGTTTAGCTCAGGCACTTCTTCGTCACTGTTCCCTGGCAACAAGATAGGACACAGAGCTTGCATTTAGCCCTGCAGCCTGTGCATGCACGGCTAGCAGAGACCCACGCAGCCTGTGACAAGCCTTGCAGTACACAGACAAGCCAGAGAAAGATAAGGGCAGGTCACAGAACATATCTATAATTGCTTCAAGGGAAAAAAATAAAGGAAAAAAAAGAAAAAAAGTTGGTTCATCTAAATCTTTCACAGCTGTCAGTACAGCAACTAGATTTTATTTTAGGTCCATCCTGCCAACAAGTATAATTTTGATTTCTGTGAGCAGAATGAAGATAATTAAGCTTCCAAAAAGCAAGTATTTAGTAAAAATAGCCACGGCTTTACTTAGCAGCGTACAGTATTTTAAAAGAAATTCTTCAGCTTCCATCTTCCAGCCAAAGGGCACTTCTAAAATTTTTTCTACCAGAGTTATAGGCTTTTCTCTATTTTTGAGATCACTAGAGAAAAGCAAAGAACAGGGACCTAAGAGTTGTCCAACATCTTTCAAGATGTACTGAGAAAGTAAGAATTACTGTCTCTCTCCCTGCAAGTACCAGAATATACTGCCCTGCCCGTGTGTCTCGGACAGGTTGACACAGTCTAGTTCCACTGAACCACTTCTGATTTACACCAGCACTAGAAAGGGAGGGGGAGAGGGAAGTCAGACATCATAAATCTTTTCACTGAATGACACTTTGAAGGGCTAGTACATCACTTTGAAACTAAGGTCTAGAATCACAATACAGATGACCTGAAGAATGGCTTATATGCCCCAAAGCCTCTTCTCCTTCCCTTAGTTATCATTTGCTTTAGTAGAAGACATTAACTCTTCCTACAAAGCTGGTATCAATAGACTCACAAAGGCATTTAGAAGCCAAAGTGCTGTTGACTGCAAGGCTAACACCTCCAGGATATTTACTTAATACAACCGACTAATGTCAAAGGGACAATATTTCCATGAGTTATACAGTGATTTAACAGCCTGTTTTTCTTTGAGCTACAAGGGAATAAAGTTTCTAAATCATTTGTGAAAGCATCAGCCTTTTTAGTTCACTATTAATACCACATAAAAGAAGTGAGTTGGCAGTCCATGATCTGGCCCTGCAAAGACACAGCTGTGAGCATGAAGAGTGATGTTCATTGTCACCCACCCAGCGGCTCTGCCAGGGTCCCTGAGCAAGGGGCAAGACGAATCTGTGTTTTACTCAATGCAGTATATCCCCATTTCCCATTGTGTTGGAGGCAGAGTAATAAAAGAGGTGTAATTCCAGCCTGCCCTAGCACATGCTTTTTCATACAGTATCAGGTTTTCTGCCCATTTACCACACACACCTTCCCTGCAGCTGACAGCTCATACTCAGCAGAAAGTGAAGGCAACACCTCAGCAAAGCGGATTCTCCAGATCTCCGTTTCGCAGCTTGAGACACTTGTGTGAGTCTCACTGGCCTGCAGTAGGGATGTCAAGCATCCCACTCAGCATCACACCCAGCAGCACTGCTAGACCTCAGATCTGAATATGCTTTGGGGCAGAATTCAAAGTCTTCCTTAGGCTAAGTCTTTGGCATCCAGACAGGTCATATGGATACCATTACGGAAAAACAAATATGCAGAACATCTTTCAACAGAACACAATATAAAGCAATGCAGTAATAATGTCCTGTTTTAATGAGTTAATGGTGGAGAAAGAGCTTCCAGTCTGGTAATCTTATCAATGACAGGATCTGTGTCACCTAAGATTACAATCCTCAGCACAGGGCTAAGCACCTAAGCAAATTGTCCGAGACACCCATCATGGCCTTTGTAGTCAACAGAATTTAGGGTGCAACTCATCGAGTCAAACCTTGGCTGCACTGGTGAGAGTCTGTATTTGAATAGCTCTATTTCTGTTATAAAGGGATCCTAGGCTCACTTAGATTTATATCCTATAAGCACTGCAGTATTTCAGACAATTCCCAACCAAGTGTTCCAAACAGCTAAAGATTGGTTTATTACTGTGTAAAGAAAAGATTTAGACTTATCCAGCTTGAATGGCCCAGTACACTACCAAGATGAGGAAAATCTGAAGTCCTCAACCACAGCAGACCTCAACTACATAAGCACAAATGGCTTAAGCCCCAGGAAAATCCACCAGCTCACAAACACCACACCATGACCACCAGACAGCATGGCAATATATTCCCTCACAAGCACTGAAACTTGTGGGCTTGAAATGAGGCTGGAAGTATCCATTATCCCTGACTCAGACAGGAGGCTGACACACTATACCTGACCAGATGTCATATGCAAACTCAGGGGTTTTATCAACCGATGGTGATAAAACTACTGATCTGCTGGTGACAACTTTATTGGTCCTTTAAATTGCATTAGCCATTACCCTACTGAAATATAAAAGCTAATAGTTACAGCTCTAACACAACACGCCATTATATGGTAATTCAGAGACTGAAAGCATAACTAATTATAGACTGAATTTTGCAGCAGATACATTGGCTTGAGACAATATTTCAAGGCAGGTGTGGGCACTTACAAAATAATTCCAGAAACCTGAACAAAGACTTTTGCAGAGGATTATAAAACTAAGTCTTTGAAGAGTAGAAGTAGCATGTTAGCTGTGTCCTGTCCTCAAACCATATTACTACCTTGTCACTTACTTAGCAATGGATTAAAGTGCTTTGTCCTGGAATCCTATTAGTGGCTCACACCAACGCAACACGAATCCTGTGTCTTGGAGGTGCAGTGGTGCAGCTCTGTCCTACTTGTAGCATTGGCAGAGGTGGCAGGAAAAAATGGTTTAAAAACTACAATGAATTTAGAACAGCTCAGCACAATTTTTAAAGCATGTGACAATTGCTGCCATTTTTCTGCCACATTTTCTTGTTACTAGTAGCCTCTCTTTTCAAAGCTAATAAACACACACACATCTGAAAGTGTTAATAGTTCAGGAGAGAGAGCAGTGAGGGTAACTTGTACATGTTCACCAAAGTGAGGTTGTGTCTTTGGACACAAGCTCTGTCTATTCTCCCCAGAGATAGGTTAGTATTCAGCTGCCCTGATCTAGTGGGGGACTAAGCCTTAGAAACATCACTTTATCCACTGCTTTTCTCTTAGGCGTGAATTGCATCCTTTTCCCCCCCATTCCATAATTTTCCATCCCACTCACTCCTACATAGAGCAGAATGAAACAACACTGGAAAAGCTGTTTTTATTCCCTAAGTCTAACCTGTGGCAGACTCCCCTGTGTGGTGGCACAGAACCAGGATACAATCTCATCCTGAGTTATTACAAGGATTGAGAGATATGCATCAATACTGATCTGCCAGAATGGTTCTGCTATCTTGCCCTGGCCCCAAGGAGGCAGACTTAAGCGTCAGCCCAGACTGCAAGACAAGGCTGGCACAGCAATGCACCTACAGAACCACCAGTGCCTGGGCAAATGCGAATTAGAACCAGCTAACCCACACCTTGTAAGATGTCCTCAAAGCTTGTGGGTTTATGGTTAAGAGCAAGTCTGAGGTTTCTTAACTCCCCTTTTACCAGACAATAACCCTCTGAACACAGCCCATGGGCCCACACACAGGGGTGGAGGTCCACTTGAGCGGCCCTTTAGAACTTTATAGCTGCTGCTCCAGAGATGCAGAGGTGTCCTTCTGGTCCTGGCTTACATCCACCTGATAAAAGTGAGTAGATACTTTGGATATCTTAAGGCATCTCAAGTGGATCTGGATGCCTGTGACCAGGCTGCTGACTCTCACTCACTGCACATTAATCACACCATCAGTGGGGTTCAGTTCTGCCTACAGAAGCTGCCTCCTGCTTGGAGCATCTCTCAGCTCCACTGTCTAAATCCCCACTGTTGGTGGTAACATAAAGCTGTGCTGCACATACAGATATCCTTATGGAGTGTCTGAACCTATGAGCGGCCTCTTAGAAGAGGTTCCCAGCCTTGGAAACTTAAAGGGATCTCTGACAATTGATCTTTCCATTTTCTTTAGATTTTTGTATTCTGCAGAAGCAGATATATTTTGAGGTTGGCCTAACATGCAGTCATTTTTTTCCCCCCAGTTGTTTACACTCTCTTTAAATAACATTAAATCTAATGCAAACCAAAGGTGTGTCCAGGTGATCCGAGAAGTTTTTGCTTACAGAACTGTTCAAACCAATCCATGCATTACAGCTGCTGCACAGCAGGTGCAGTTGGCTGGGAGCTCACCTGACCATGCACATTGAGACTCATGGGCACATCCTCCCAAATCCAAACCAGGCCCTTCTTCCAAGGATGCCTCAGCAGGAACAGAAGGGTGAAGTCCTTTGTATCTCAGCATGTCCATTCCTCCAAAACAAAAGGGTTAACTTTTTCCTCTACTCAAGAAAAACAGCACCTTTCCTATGGCAAAACGGAGCATCTTGCTGACTGTCACTAGACTATGCATCTTACTGAGGTTGCCTATGAATCTCAACTCCTTTGAGAGTTTCTATATAAATCCTGCTTAAAATCACTGAAGAAATGTTATTCTGCATTCCTTGTTTGCACTGCTGGTATTATTTCTCTGATTTATATTTGTCAAGATAGATTTTAAAAAAAAAGCCCCCAAGAATCATGTCAATCCTGATGGTGTTTTCTGTCTGCAGACACCCTGATTACTATTTAATTTTAGCCAGAAAATAGTTTATACAGTACCTTTCTCAATATCATTGTGTAAGAGTCAAAGCAGACAATCTTTTGTAACTTGGCTGTCTGCCATGACAACTTTCCCGATCCAGTTTCCATTTATTAATATTTATTGTTGCAGTATTTTAGCCTTTTCACAGCAAAATATAGTGTTACGAGGAGATTGAAAGTGTCATAAGAGACAAAGGCAACATTATGAAGAGCAAAACGGCTCTAAATTTCCAAGCGAAATTCTGTACTGTACATAGCACAAAACTGATGCAGTTGCATTTCTCAAGTAACAACATCAGTACTTAAAGTCCCAAGTGTCATCTTTTTATTTCAGCTGTAGAATATTGTTTGTAGTGGTTCTAAAGAAGGCTAACTGGGGATAAACCTGTCCTCTGTTTGTCTGATAATATAAACTTTAAATAGACTAGACCCAGCTGAATCAAGATCTGCTGATCAGTCTTGTTGAGCTTTTTCTCTACTTTTTAAAATTCATATTCTTTATCTCGATGAAATTTCTTCTCTTTCTAATTATTCATTGAGCCATCATCTTTGTATGCATGTACCCACACACCAGACTAGACAGGTTGCTTGTAAACCAGAGACATGATGAAGCCTGAGGACACATTTTGGATAGATGACATCTTTATGACCAGTAAAGATTGGAGTTACCAGTCAGATACTCGATTTCCTAAATTATTCATAAGGACAAACTGCATTGCTGTACTGATGCTGAGCCTCGTACTCCAGGAAGAAATGCTAGACCTGAGACAGTGCTGCAAGTGCAGTTTGTGTTTCTATAGGATCACACCTCCACAAAAACCTGTCAGGAAGAGATCAGGAACTAAACCTAGAAATCGCCAAGGTTGGATCCATCTCTTTTGGTTTTAACTCAGATCTCTACATTCCCTTTATGGCGAATGAAAGGGAAGTGGATACTTTAAAGCCACAATCTGTCCAGTTTCAGTTACTTTCTCCAAAACAGTTCAGTGCCCTAGACACAGCAATTTTCCTTTTACGGCTTTTGCTGGAAAGCAGATGACCAGACTAGATGAATTCAACCCCGTGAACAACTTCCCTACACAGAGTCAAGTGATGTTTCATTGTCTGAAAAAGCAATTGAAGGGGAAAAAAATCTTCTTTTTCTTTCTCCCTTGTAACATGTTCTGAGGAGTTTTTCTATGTCAGAGGCTTGGCATCTTATCTTTCGCACTCATAGGGTGTCTGGTTGAAAGGATGGGTAGCAAAGGTAATTCACACCATAAGTTTATAGGTGGACAGTTTGCTCCAGGAATGAGTCTTCTGGAGGTGGGCAATGGCCGTGCTGATCTTGTAACGTGAATAGAAATCTGTGACAACCGTGCACTAAAATTCAGGACAGGAGTTCATGACTAAATGGGCACATGTTTATTGTTTACTCTAAGTTATAATTCTGTTTAAAAATTAAAGTCTATCTCATTAGCTGGTAAATCACATTTCATTTCCACCTAATTTATGAGTCCTGAGGTGTTTGGACAGGGCTTAACGTGACCAAAAAAATGCTGTGTGCAACATCCTTTCATTTGCTTTTGGTGTGGTACATGAAATAGTCTCTTTATTTTAGAAAGCTTTTTCTTCGTGAATCAACATCATTAACAATCAAAGAAACAGCTATGAGCATTAAATGCAAATGTTTGAACTTCTATAATTTGCATATCATTAATAAGCAGGCTGGCAGAGTATGGTCATAAAGTTGACTTTGAAAGTTCCCACTGCTGTTACAGACTGAGTCATGGTAGCAGCTGTGAGAGCCTCAATTCCAACTAATTAATGGTTTTAGGGAGCCAGGAGTCCCATCTTCCATGGTGAGCAGCAGCCTGGGGCTTGCTCATTGTGGAATGAACCTCTGCTCACACGAGTCTTCCTTGGGAAGGAGGCAGAGTTTGAATCCACTCCAGCAAGATCTCCCTTTTTTGGCTTTATGTTCATCTTTGTGCATGGGTCAGTTACCTTTATTTTTCCTCTCTCTCATTATTAAATTAGTTGTCTGCCAAAACATCTGGCACACTGGAGGTGGCAAAGTGGTCCTGCAAAAAGGATTTTGAGCCCTGTTATAAAACCATGAATATTCTGAGAAGTGAAGGAGACTGCCCAAGGGCATACAGAAAATACTTGCCAGTACTTGAAAACAGGTCCTCAAAATTCAAGTCTAGTATCCAGAAGCTTAAAAAACAAGGAGTAAGACTGGGGAGCTGTCATTGAATTATTGGTAGATTGCCTTGGGGAAGCCAAAGTAAAATACCTCATAGAATGCAGAGACAGAGGCAAAAAAATCACGCATCAGATCAAATAAAGCTGGTTACCTTGGCTGGTCAGGTTTCCTATGTCTAAACTTCATGATCTGGATGGTTATTTTCATCATCTCAGTGAGTCGCAATAATCAGCAGCCTGATACGAACCAAACTGACAACTGGGAAAAATAACTGATCTCTTTGATTAAAAATAATCGTTAATGTAGCGGTGAAAGGCTTCAGCAGGTAGGAAGGGCTGAGGACGCAGGGAGCACAGTGGAGAAGGCCAAGGGAGAGAAGTGCAGAGCAGCCTCTCCCTCCTCTCCCGCCGGGTGCAGCGGGGACACGGCTGTGGCTCGCAGGCAAGCGCAATAACTCTGCCAAACATTGCAATCTATAGCTCACTGACCCCAAGTGATTACTGCACTCCTCTCATGCGTTCAGTAATTTTCTGTCCTGATTCAGCGGGATTCAAGTGGGCAAACTGAAAGAAACTAAACTCTTTAGCCCTGCTGGAAAAAATGAACAAAAAGGTGTAATCACAGCCCCCTGCTTCCCCTCTGTAATTTTTAATGTAGTGTTGGAGAATTTGTTTTAAAACCTCCTTCAGATCTAGCCACGAGTGTATCCATATCACTGGTGCATTGTGAAACGGCCTCATCATTAAGAGAGGAATTTTGAGACAACATCCAAACAAACCTGCAGACTTGTGCCCCAGCTCAGAAAGGTTCTGAGGGACAGACTGAGCCCCTGGGACCACTCTGGTGCTCTCAAAATTTGCAGAAGCCCTAAAATCTCTGCTGCAGTCAATTATTATGACATTAAAACAAAGACTTTTCTTCAAAGACAATAAACTTCTTTTCAATGAAAGGACCAGAAGTCACAGGAATCTGCGCAGGCAAAATTTCGCTGTTTTAAACCCATTGCCTCTTGTTCTATGACTACATGTCCTTGTGAAAAGTTCCTCTCCGGGTCTCTTGCAGGATCCAAAATTTATAATTTGATTTGATTTATTTCAATCAATAAACTGTTCTTAACCCATGGGTTTTCTCACTTTTACCCTTCCAATTCTGTCCTCAGTCCCACGTGTTAAACCATGACAGTCCTCTAGGCTTGCTGGTCTTCCCATCTGTTCCAGCATGATCCCACAGGTACCATTCAGCTGGCAGGCTACAACCACCACCATCCTCAAGCCATCCCCTCAGCTTAGCCCAAGGCCAGCAAGCGACAGTGAACAGATTTTTAATTGTTCAAATATTCACTGCATGAAGCAAAGTTTTATATAAATATTTCGTACAGGCAATTTTCAAGCATGATGCTACTCTCCACTGAATCTGCTCTATCCAGAAAGTGTCACCTATGCTGGCCATTAGAAATTATGAAAATAATACTGATCTCTTACCAACACAAGGTTGATGGTTTATTTGCAGTTTAATATTATCTCCTGTTTCTACGGCAGGCAGCAGCATTCTCTGTTGTTGAGACTGCAAACCAGATGAGTTTTAACTCTGTTCAGCTACACAAACACATGCACATGTTCCTCCAGTAGAAAGCAACAAAAGCAAAACAGACTCAACTTCTATGGTCATCAAACGTAGCCTGCATATCCAAGGTACATAAAAATGTTTGTTCAAAAATTTATAGCAACCCTTCTAGTGCGAGATGCATCACAGCAAAATCTTGATTTGACTAAGTGTTTGATATTCTCATGCAGCCATTACTGCTAACAGGATTCATAAGTCACATTCCTTCAGCATATGCAACTTTAAAGGGGACCATTCGCTTCATATTTAAATCTTCCTATAAATTTCCCCAGAGGAAAACCTGCAATGGAGCAGTCATCCTTACCAGGCAAGGGAGACGAATGTCCAATTTAGAGTGATCTAAAAGATTTGGACTCAAGGATGAAAAGGAAATATTAATTTTTTTACCATGTTTGCAAAGTTTCTGTTAGAATAAAGTTCCTGCCTGTAACAAGAGCCCAGGTGCCACAGGTGTGCAAACACAGCAGCAGGAGGGTAATATAGAGGTGCATAATTGTGGGTGAGGGAATAAGGTTTAGATGATCCCAGCTGATTATTGGGATGTGGAAGGGAGATAGCAGTGAATTCATAGCAGGAGGAGCAAATCCACCTACCACTGCCAGTGATGCCTCATCCTGCACTAAAACCTTCAAAATATGATATTTCTGGGTTTTTCCAACAGTTGCATGGATAGTGCAATGGGGAATGATAAAACCACCTTAACTGTTGGATTTGAAGCAGCTGAGGTTACTGTTCCCAGGAGTTATATTTTATCTGTTGCAAAGCAAAGGAAAATCAATTCACACAGACTGTCAAAGAAGAGCATTGAGAGCAGAAGGGGAGCATCCACATGGCCAGAGACTGCATCTCAGCTGGGATGCAGGTAGCACCTAACTGGCCTGATCCCTTGGACGGCAAAGATCATCTCACAGAATCCCATTCCAATTCCCTGCAAGCTTCATTTTCAGCTACAGTTATCTTGATTTCTGTCCTGTGAAGGATTTTCTCCCCCACAACTAGAAAAGATTATTCTTAAGAAAGACGGAGACCTGCCAGGACAAGTGAGCCATCGATTTCTGCTTCTCACCAAAGCCCTTCAAACTCCTAAGGAAAAATTCTTATGGGAAACCTTTCCCAAAACTGGGGAACAGAATATTAATGTGTAGAAGCAAAAATAAAATTTGTTTCAGCCGTGGCCTGTGTCTTGAGACATGTTGCATTAGGTTTTAGATGAGAATATTGACAAAATCCACCTTAACCCAAAGAGGGATTTAAAGATCTAATAGTACCTCTCCTGTACTCACCAATTTAGAACTCAGCACAGCTTGTACTTGCTGCTTACCAGCAGGACACCTTCAGATAATTTGATTCTGGCAATAAGACAACCCTTTTTCTAATCACTGCAGACTCCCCCACCAGATGTTGTGCTCTGGGAGCCCTCGCTGTGGTTTCTCACAACGTGGTGCCTTTGTGCACGCTGCAGCTCGTATCTGCCACGCACAGCTCCACATGACAAAAATTAAGACACTGTGTGTGAAGCTTTGAATACTGCTCTGAGGGGAAGCTGCCTTCTTATTTAGACTGACAGGACCAGAATTGACTTGAACTGTAGCAGAAGAGGGAGAGGAGGTTTGGAGGGGAGAAAACTTGTTTCTTCCCACAAGGAGGTCCTTCCAGCCCACTGCCTGGGGGAATGAGGCTCTAGTCCCCTAGGGTTGCTCACATATTTTTGGAGGTCCAATGGGAATCACAAGCTGCAGTTGGTTAGCACACAAAAGAAGCTCTGCAGTGCTGCAGAGGGCCAAAACAACTTTAAAGGCTTCTGATGAATGTGTGTTGTCACTTGCATGCGATGTCTTCAGAGGAATGAGGTGTCACCAGAGCTGCTGATGGGCAGCTGCTGTTTGGAGAGCTGGTAGGTGCCGTTAACCTGCCAAACATCCACACACACACTGCTTTGTGTGAGATTTTGCCCCCAAAGTCATAAATCACCATCATTGGCTCTCCTAAGCCTGTAGGGATGTCAGCTCCCAGGAGGGCCCCATATTGAGGTCTCCCAGACCACATTCCTCTCTCCTGCCAGGACCACAAGGAAAGGAAGGATCCACAAGGCAAATCTTTCTGCTTTCCCTAAGCCTCCTGGTTTGGGAAGCACCCAGCTGGATGACAGGAGTCCTGTGTTCTACAGCCCTGCTCCAAGGATGAGTTCTCCACTTTTCTTACCACCTGTCCTATACAAACACAAACATGCTGCAGGAGCTGTAACCAGTATCCTCCTGAATTCCCACTCCCAAACGGGTACTGCAGCTCTCCCCTCCACTGCTATGGTCTGTTAGTCCTCCATGCTACTGAAAAGAAAGCAGTTTCATATATTCAAGTAATTTTTAGGAATCGCAAAGCTGGTAAGTAACCAGTGAAGGTTAATTTTGACCTTTTGATTTGAATAAAAGCTTAAATTTGTCTTTCGAGTTTCATTTTGAAGCATGTGAATTAAATGGTGATAGAATACTCACTTTGTTGACACTTTGTGTTAACAGGAACTGAGCACTTCATCCAGCCAGTGACTAATATGCAGAACCAATTTCTCTATGGCTGATTTATTTATATGTAGTACAGTGCAATTAAGAGAATAAGCCACACTTCATGCAAGAGGGTAGCAGCAAGACAGTGGTATTGCTGAATTAGCACAGGGAGGTGCTCAATCTTCTGCTCACAAGATCTGGGATTCCGGTTTCATGCTGCCTCTGTATCTGTGTAAGTTTCAGCTCTGTTTGATCGCAGTCCAGTCCACCCTGCACACCCTTCTCTATCTAATGTCTCCTAATTTCTTGTGTGCTCAACCCAAGCACTGCACTGTATCTGCTATGAGACTGCAACTTCCCCTTCAGGGGTGACCTTCTCAGTAAGTACAAGCCAAACCTGAAGATGAATCTTTATGCAAAAAACATAGCCAAAAGCTTGCTACACAAATAAGAGAAAGATATTGAAAACAGAATTTTAAAATAAAATAAAATCCTCCAGAACACAAGAGCAACAGTCTGAAATATCTTCCCTTCACATCTTGTCATCTCTCCATGATGAAGAGGGGAGTTAGACCTCAACAAGAAGAAACATGGGTAAAATTACCCATACATTGTGCTGTAGCTGGATTTCTCTTTGTGTTTATCCCAGAGCACCCATCAAGGCTGTGACTAAATGACTCGTGGAGAAAAGCAGTTGCTCTCCCTCCTGCAAATGTTCAACAGCATTACCACAGTCAGATTCTCCTGCACTGTCTCTCTGGTTCTCTTTAACTTGGTGGATTCCTGCAGACAGCAACAGAGATGTGAAAGAAAACTTGAACAGAACCAGCCTGATCTGCAGTGCATTGCACCTCAATTGCTTGGATTTGACTCCGTGTCCCCTCCCCAAACCATCCTGTGCATCCCCTGTGCTTTCCTTCTGCTGCACCCTCAGCCCCTCGCTTGGTCCTTTGCCTAGGCTGCCACAGGAGTGACATTCTGTGAGCATCAGCACGATGTCCTTTATTTACGATTACACTGCTACCATCTTCAGAGACACTGAAATGTGAGAGCAAATGTTCAGCCTTGGGAAAATACAGGGGATCCTTCTGGATTACGCTCAGTACAGCCAACACCTCACAAAAAGGGAACAAGTGGCAACAAAACGGCCTTAGTTTCTCTGGGTGCCCAGAGAGCTGACCCTTCCTGGCAGCCACACAGGGGCTTAAGGAAAGATCGCTCAAAATGTCACTTGCAGCAAAGCCAGATTCAGGTTCTATAGCACCACTTTTTCTTTCCTTTGAAGCCGAATGCAAAGCCCTGGACAATCACTGCCACTTCACAGTGAGTCTAACTAATGTGCTTAAAAGCCGCTGCTGTCAAAAAGAAGGGCAGCAATATAAAATAGAGTCACTAACCTCCTGCCACTGAGGTGACTGGTCACATTTTGCTTTTATTTCAGCATGAGCAGATTCAGGTCTAGAGTATTCTCAGAAGAAGAACCTTAGAAACCAGTCATAGGGTAAAATTAACACCTGCTGATTGATCAAGATTTTAGTGATTGAATTTTGAACTGGAAAGAGAGTGCATTTAAAAAAAAAAAAGAAAAAGTAGCATATCTCTGCTTTCCCATCTGCTCAAAATTCACTGCTGTGGTTCCTATCTCTGTTTTTTATTAAATAGTCTTTGCCCTAGAGAAAACAGTTCTTTTGATGTTACAGTTGACCTTTTGGTTTTACTCTACATAAATATTTTCCCCCGAAGAAGGTTTCTATCTCTGCAAAAAGGGAGGGAAAAATATAACAACTCTCTCCTTTTTTTTATTCCTAGCTACAACCTGCATTGGAATCAGTGTACAAAGGTAACCAGATTTTGCATCAGCATTTTATGTTTTCCCAACAAGCTCTCCTATATTAAACCATGATCCTATGGGAATAAGCCACTCCTTTTGAAAACTTGTTTTTTACTTAGCCACTAGATTTCTGTAAGATTTTAGCCTGTCTATCTGCAAATTATCTTTTAATGAATCCATCTCCTGAGTATTGAGGATGGGAGTGATATTTCTGTTAGGAACACGTGAGGAGGAAAATTCTCACATGGGTATTCAGGATCATACTGTATAAACAATTACAGCATTCAATGTCTGCAGAAAATCAAGAGGCAAATCGGCAGTGAATATCAATTATACATCTGCTGCATCACAGAGGCAGATGGCACTTTAATTGTACATCCGAAACATTATGGACAATTTTCCCCAACCCAACCTCATTGAAAGAGTGGCTTTAGCACCTAAAAATATCAAGAGAGGGTATGTGCGCAATGACTCATCTAAGAACTCATTTCAGTTTGAAGATAAATATTCCACCAGTAAACCAATAAAAATCTTCAAGATGCATCGCTCACATGCAGCAAACGTGCTGTCTTGATCTAGGCAAAAAGTTTTATTGATGAAAAGCAATGGGTGACTGAACAGCTCACACCACTCATCTCAGAGTGTGAAATTGTCAAAGAGTTTGAAGATCAATGAGACAAATTCTTTTGATTGCATCTGTAGAAATTGGAAATGTCATGGAGATAAGTAGAATAATATGGATTTACACTCTATTCCCAGCATGATCCTAAGAGAAGAAAGCTCAAATCCTTCTCCCTCAGACAGGAGTGGTTTTGTGCAATGAGGGAAGTTTTATGGAACTTAAACAGACTCAACTACAGCTACTGACCATGGAAAATCAATTGACACCAGCCTGCATATGAAAGAATGACACTGGCTATGCAGAGACTGTTGTGGTAATACACAAATACCAAATGTGTTGTGAATGCTTACTTAATTAAAGATTATTAAAAATTAAAAATTACTCTCATAAGAGATTACTATATTATTCAATTTGCAAAAGCTTTGGCAATTAAGCCACCCCTGCTTTACTATACGTGAACAGTGATGCAGACAGTGATGCAGATTTGTTCCTTACTCCCACCATGTATAAAACTGCTGGGTTTTTCAATTTCTCTGCGTGGTCATACAGTCTTAAAATATTCAGTAACTCTGCAATCAGTTTACATTTCATCATGCAAGTGGATAGCACTCATTTCCTCCTCTTCCCCTCAAATATAGTCATGGTTAGCCACAGCAGACACATTTAATTTGCAATGTGAGCATGTATGCATTTTCTTGGAAGAAATTTAGGAAGTTAATCTTAAAACCTGTATTTGGAAGTGGTAATACCTAAACAGAGACAAACCAAACAGGAACATTCAAAACAGGATCCATATCCAAGAAACCAGGCACCTCTGGACTTTGCAGCTATGGTTTGCAGCTAAGCTTTAATTCCTACTGGTGCACCAAAGCTTTCACAGAAATTTCACATGGATGATTCTTTATTTAGATCTTCTAATTTAAGTGGGACATCCAAAAACCAGAAACTCCCTAAACTGACCTGACCAAAGAAGTCTAGTAGCACAGCTTTGATGAAAGAATAGCTCAAAATATTCCCACAATAAAAAAAACATTTGCGTTGGAACCAATGTAAGCAGCATGGTTAATTTATTATTTTTTGCAAGGCAGTGAATGATATTAGATGCAGAGATTTGAAGAGAGGCATTCCATTAGCAGGGGACTCTGAACAAGTAAGCCTTTGGTTATGTTAGGATGGTGACAAAAGAAGTTTCTGTATTGATCAGGAGGGCAAAATAGGTCTCTTCATACAGATTATTTAATTCCTGACTCTAACCCAAAATTTCAGAGTGGGAACAAAAAAACCAAACACTGCTAGGAACATCAGCAGATTACAACAGTTCCCTATCCTTTTTCTTATGCCATCGCTGTATCTTCTGCAGTCTGTAATTTTGTCTATTTAGAGCTGAAGTGCTTCCTCACAACGTCATTAGAGCCAGCAGTCTCGTAATATTGATTCAAAGACTTTGGTTTGTGCAAATATACTCACCCTATTTTAAACACATGATTAGAGAAAGCAGCATTCAACATAAAACTGTTTTAAAGGTAGTAAATAAGTGCTATTGTTGCTAATATCCTGTTAAAGGAAAGTACTAAAAAATGTTTCTCATTATTTTTTTGTTCCATTAGCACTTTGTCTTCAGAAAAAAAAAAAAAAAGGAATTCTCAACTACACCAGGGGAGGAAATAAATTAGTCCTCACAACTGTTGTTTTTTTAGTTTTCAGTAGCAATATCATTCTCCTGCTCTTGAGACTCTGACCTACGGAGAAGTTTGAGGGACAGCACAAACACAAACTCCTTCTTGATCTGGGAGTTGGAAGCCCCTCCAGAGATGCCAGGATAACCAAAAGAAAGGCTGTTTTACATGAGAAGGCTGATTTTGGTCCATGGTCCGTCACCAAAACCTTGGAAACCCAGTCCAAAGCAGAGATACCAGGCCATAAACACCAGTGGTTCCACATGGTGCAACAAGTGCCCCGTTTGCCCCACAGCCACCCACCCAGAGTCTGGGCCTTGCTGCTGAAGAAGCCAACACAAGGGATCTGTTAGGTTTTCACTCAGTCGTTGTCCATCCCCCTGGGACTGACAGCACAAACCTGTGCCAATCCTTGGGGAACCCCAACATTTCAGGCCACATAAAGCTAAATGAACCATCTCTCAAACACTTCAATTAAATGATTTCTGTTCTTACAAAAGTGGGCAAATTCTAACCCCCCAAAAATGAATGTAAATGCAGACTAATTGGGAGCAGCCTTTGCATCCAGATCTCTGAAATGAGACCAGAACGAGGAAAATGGGTTCTTGAAAAGCTCATGCCAACTCTTTTCTATTACAATAGCTTATATAGCAGCAGTAATAATGACCTTCACTAGACATTTCCTTGAGTACTAATGACCTGGGGTTAATGGCCCAAGGCATAGTTTTATGCAGTCAACTATTGCAGCCAGCAATTAATTACCAGGAAATACCATGTGCTCTGACCACTACGGCTCGATTAGCCTCATATTATTAAAAAATGAAAAACTTGTCAATCTTATTTACTGTGAATGTGTCCTGGATTTTATTTTAGTATGTTAGACTAAAAAACCCCTTGAACCTATATTAAGCCAAACATATGTTCTACAACACTCCTCCATTAACTTCACGGAAATTACGGGGAGCCAAAGCCGAGCGTCTTGCAATACGAGGATTATCACAGCCTGCCCACAGACAGAAAAATATTGTGGAGCAAGGCTCTGTGTGAATCCTGCTTCTGCGCTAGAAAAGCCTCGCTAAAAATAATTTTCATCTCTCTGGTGGTTGTAAATGGATTGAGAGAAGGGAGAACAGTGAGGGACACACTGAGAAGCCCATCCCTTCACTGGCAAGAGGCAAGCAGTGTGTGCTGGAGTAAGGACGGGAAGGGGAAGGGCTATCCTGCTTTTAGCAAATTTTGTGGTGCCTCAATATCCCTGCAACAGATTTACAAAGATTACTTTTGCACCCAGGTTTGTGCTCTCCCAGTTGATGTCCATTCATTACATTTTATCTTTTCCAGCAAGGCTTTTGCAACACGCCCTGAAAACCAAGCACTTTGGGCTCAAGTGTCATTGTTTGTGATCAGTTGTTTGTATTTTGGCACTATCACTTGGTTTTTGGGGACCTGAAAGTCTAAGTCCAGGCACTACAGCTAGCACTAGGAGTTACTTGCTTTAATTTGGGAATTACCAGCTTCAATCCCATGAAGGATGCAAAAAGCTGATCAGATTGTGCCTGTAGATCCATTCCTCTAAATATGTTTCTGGCATTCACTGTGGCTTTTGTTTCCATGAAATGCAGACCTTATGCGGATGTCTTTGTGCCTGGGAGGCTTCTCAAGGAGCACTGGTACCTCAGTGCCTTCCAGCAAGGCTTGGTCTCAGGCATTGCTGCGGGACGAGTGCATGCTAACAGGGCTCTGAGCAGGACTCCCTAATATGATAAGACCCTTCAAAAAGCCGAAACTTTGATCACATGCTTTGAGAGCTGCAGTTTCAGGCCAGCACAAGAATTCATTTAAACACGAGAATTCGTATCTCTTGAAATGGATGATGGGTTCAGCTTAGTTTGATGCTCAGTGCCATTAAAGCCTCTTTGGGAAATGGCTGATTTCAACTTCTGCAAGTTTCTGTGCTTGCTGATACTTAAAAGCAGAAAGAATTAAGACATGTGAGGGGCAAAATGTGTATGTCTGTCTGGAGGAGCACAGGGAGAGTGTTTACCCAAGGTTTGCTAGTGATGGCGAAGGTGGAAACACACATTCCCTGGCAGCCTTTGTGGTGGCTTCGGAGAGCTGGGAACAGTGTGCTGGCTGCTGAAAGCCCAGACCTCCATCCAGTCTCTCTGACTGACCCCTCATCCAGCTTTTGGTGGGGGGTCAGCCACCAACTGTGGTGGCTTTTGTTTTCATCAAGACACACGACACAAAGCAGCCATCGCTGGTGCTGGCAGGACCGGCCACCTGAGCACAGCAGCTTTAGGTGCCACACCACAAAAATCTGCATTTTCACGGGATGTACTGAGGAAAGATCCACATGGGACTTTCGTACATCTCCGAGCCCTGATGTGCTAACCACATTAGCCTGTCAGCAGGCTGGATCATTGCCACGCAGAGAAATTATGAGTACAGCAATTACAGAAGTATGGCATTCGTAACCAGAAGATGAAGAATGGGAAAAATTGCAATTGTCCAACATTACAAGTCCTTCTCGTGTATTAATAGCTATTCATAACCTTGCATCTTTATTAGGGCAATTATAGCATTTTTAACATTTTATTTTAGTTTAGGGATATCACTCAAGTTTTCCAATGCATTTTATTTTTTAAAAGCCAAAATGATATAATTTTTTTATATACTGTCAAAGGGAGTTGACATATTTAGAGATCTTTTCAATTTGTTAGTATGTTACTTTTCTTCTAATTGTAGAACTGCTCCAATTAATCATAATGATCATTTACTCAAGTGCCCACTAATTCTCTTCTGCAAATAGCAATGCTCTATAGCACTGGGAAAAAAAATAAAATCAAAGGCCACATCTCTGATGAGATAATTTTATCAGTCATTCAGGATGAACAGCTAGAATACAAAGCAAAAGCCATATACATAGTAAAACAAGAGATAATAAACCAGTAATCCCTCTTACTCCTTTTTTAAGGCGTAGTAATAAATGTGAGAATTCAGATGTGCAAACATTATGGTCGGCTTCTTCAATGGCATGCTCAAGCAGAGGGACGGGGAAAAGAAAATTGATGGCATGCACTAGGGCAGAATTGAAGGATAACAATTTTATAGTTGTGCAGCTCAGATGGCTAAAAGGTGACATCCACCACAGGGAATCCAGGAGTAATCCTGGGGAGTGTTTAATCTCATTTAGCTGAATTAAATCACTGTGTTTGAAGACTTACTGCAAGTTTACAAAGGCAAATAGTAAAGTTCAGCAATAATCCAGTGCTACAGGGGAAATTACCAACAAGAAATGGCTAAATTCCCAGTCCATGGTAGCATGCAGCCACACAGCACCAAGCAGGAATTTGCTACTCTCATCCCATCCTCTAAAAGAGCAACCAGCACAGCTCAGCTACTGCTGCTCATGAAGCCCATTAGCAAATTACTGCCCGGCTGGAGCAAGGACAGAGCCGGGGAGGAAGGGGATCCTGCCAGCACGGATCCTCCCCAGCGACCTCCAGGTGCCGTGGCACATCATCATCTCCCGCCCGGACCTTCTGGGAAGGCTGCGGGTGGAGCCCACACACCTGCGCGGTGGAAATATCTGCGAAAGCAGCATGGAGAGGGCTGCATAATCACCTCTCCTCGCTGTGCGAGCGTCCCCACAGACCTCATTTTGGGCATGAAGCTGAAGAGGGCCAGATGTCGGCAGCGCGGCGGGATCCCGAGGGAAGGCGTTATTCATTCCCCAGCAATGCTGCTCGCACCCGGAGCGGTGCGTGTCGGTCACGCACTGCCGACACGTCACCCTGCCTCAGCATCAGCTGAGAGCTGCATTAACCTCCTCACCACGCCACGGAAAGCAACGAGTGCGTTTTGTTTCCGTGGAAAGAGCGCGCCAAGCATTGACCTTCCAGGGCAGCGTGGTCTGTAGATGAGGTTGCAGCGAGGGGGTTTGAATGTCGAGGGCTTTTGCACACTGGCGACACAGAAATAATTTAAGCCTGAGATGAGAGAGGCAGAAAATGACCTCATCCTTCCACTGTAACCTTGCTGCTCCCAAAGGTTTTAATATGATCCTCCAAGCTGAGCTGTGCTGCTGCAATCTGTCTAGAGGTTTGAGGGGGACAGAACACAGCTTTATGGGGGGAGGGGGCAATCCTAGGTCTAAATGGGGCTTGGAAGCTTTATATCATTTTAGTTACCAAATTTGTCTTCACAAGGGCAGACTTCAGACATAAAACATAGCAGTTAAACACATGAAATAATTTATGGAATATCTGGAATGTTGTCAAGTCCAACACCTCAGAAGCCAACCAAGCAGGGCATGGCCCTCATAGCGTTTGGTAAGGATACAGTTAAATCTCGGAGTGTGTTTTAAGAGCAATTCTGCAGAGTTCAGTGCTACACTTCAGAAAAATTATCAGATCAAGGAGATTCACATTGTTTTGAGGACTCCAGTGTAGCTTTGCTTGAGGGATGGAAGGATGATTCAGGAGAACCCTCTTAAAAGGTAGGACTGGAATCACATCAGAAATCTGGAACTTTCAGTGGACAGTGACACTCAGATGCCAATTATTTTTGACGCAGTTTAGAAACGGAGCAGTTTTCACATCTTTCTGTTGCAGGTGTCTGCCTCCCAGCAGAACAAGGAAACACCAAGGTCAGCAGCCTCGATACTGCACTGGCTACCCAATTTCTCACTCTTCACCCTGGGCATTGTGAACACCACAGACTGAGTTAATGCTCCAAATTCCCTGCTGGCCTTTTTCTCCTTGAACTATAGAGATAACCAAGTCCCACGTAATGAAAGTCACTTAGGAAATCTCACATGCTCCTCTATTCCAGCCTCGGCTTGGATGTAACTGAGACCCAAATTAATGAATTTCACCACATAAAAGCATCACACAGACCCCTGAAATTAATGATGCTCCTCCAAACACAAGCAGTTACCATTAATTTACAAGTGTATTTATTTTCTAATGTTATATTGCTATTTATTCAAGGAAAGTATTTGTATATACAGATCAGAAAGAGTAAAGCTGGATTATATATAGGGAAAAACTTCATTTTGATGGAGAGGGTGAGAGCAGCTAGCTGAAGCTAGAGCTTTACTGCAGAGAACTGTGCTTCTCTTCCCTCCCATTTTAAGATCATTTTAGATTAATTGGTAAACATTGAGCTATATAAGTTGCTCATTGGAACCTCTGTTGTCACTTAACACAGATTAATTAGTGTTAGTGTTATGACCTAGAGTAGTTTGAAGGTCAAGTTTCTAAGACGTATTTTCACGAGATGCAGTAATGCTGTCTCAGGAGACACCAGGTATCGTAACTTATTGTGCTGTTAAAATATGTGCAATCAATACGTCTGCAGCTTTAAAATTTTACAATATACTAATAAGATAGACATAAAAAACTTATTGGTATCGCTCTCATCGGTATTAATGATCTTAATACAGCAGGTGTTATCAGTCCTAACAAGACATGGTATTTGCTATTTCATGCTTAGATGCTCCCCTGTTTTGATTCATGGAAGCTGAGGAAGCTCTGTTTTAATGATTTGATAATGCTACAGGCAGAGTCACTTTGGGCACAGTTCTGCCCAATTTCCTTCATACTGAATGAGGCAACATCCCTCATCTCCTGTGATTTCTGGAGTAAGGAAGAGGCCGGAGTCCTGCAGACCAGGCACATTCCAGAGTCATTTGTAGTACAAGATATTACCAGAGTGGACAAGTTGCAGTTATATTTGCAGATTGCAGTCTTTGTATGAAAACAATGTCTTTATTTTAGGGAAATATATGTTTAAGACTGTAATTCTCTTTCATTGAGCCTTTTCCCTGGTCTGGGAGAAAAGAAAAAAAAAGAAGAAGAAATAACCACTATAAATGGGGAAAAAACACACCGGAGTATTGAACCGGCTAGAAAACAATATTAAAAAAAAAATTCCATTTAGATTAATTAATTATGTAGTCAGTATTTTTTTCACTAAAGAGAAGTGGGATCTGTCAGCCTAAGACTGCAGCTGTAATGAGATAATGGCTGGACAGGAAATGTGCAACTGGGAGCTGCTCTGGGCCATGCCAGCACCATGTCCTGGGTAGCATTTACTGGACACAGGTGAGTCATGAGCTGTCATCACGGGTGGCAGCCTGAAGTGCCACCTGGTCCCGTGAGCAGCTCTCTGCTGGGGCACACTGGTGCGAGATATCCATGTCCTACGGATCGTCCTTCTACAGGAAAGGAACCCCACACCCCAGAGACGTCCATCTTTCTTCATCAACCAGAAAGGATTTTGGGATGAGCAAACTCCTGATTTGGATCACTCACTCAGTGCATCAAACTCCGGGAAAGGCAATTAATGGCTCTGTGCCTTGGTTTCTTTTTTTGCAGCACAAAGTGCTCTGAGGTACCCCATTGAGAAGGAGATATTTTCAGACTATGATGCAGCGCTGCCAAATGCTGCTGCTGATTATGTCTCATGAAAAGTGGATGGCTGGATGCACATTCTGCATCCTATTGCAGGGGAAATGCAGTACTGGAATACTCCTCACTGCTAAAAGAAAACTCTGTCACTGGAGAATGCTCATTGAAGTATTAAAATCTACTTCTGTGGACTTCCCAAAGACATCTAATCTTTGAATCTCTGGAGGGTGGCAGTTTTAAAAGAGATGCCATTATAGCTGCTAATTGTGGGATGAATTATGCAAGAATTTATTATTGATTCAAGGGTTGCCTGCTCAGACATGCAATCAAAGCCAAGGCAGAGCAGAGGGGAAAGGATGAGGTTTCTGTAGTTAACTAAGCTGATTCACAACCCAAGAAAAACTCAAGGCAAAAGAAGCAGTTTGCAAAGTAGAGCATTTTCCATAGCAAATCACCTTTTCCACACCCATAACCAACCTCTAGTACCAGACCATCCTGGAGCAGAGCCCATCGTTACGTGAATCCATTCTCAACCCAGAAACACATCTCCACCCCTACTACTGCCCAGCCATCCACAGGGTCAAAGGCAGGAACCCCTTGGGCTGTGGGCCCCAACGCAACCCAGCCTATCCACGTGGTCTGTGCCCAAGGTAAGGAGACCCAAAGAGTCCTGGTTACAGGCCAGAGCTGTAGAAACACCCGACACACCTAAAAATAACAACTGGGGCAAGGCCATGTAGCCACAGAAAGTCACATTTTAGAAGAGAAAATTTGCTGACAGCTTGGCACTGCGCCGAAGTTTGACAAGGTCTGTTCAAGGAGTACAGAGATGGGGGAAAGAGAGGTTTAACTAGAGAATTCAAAACGTACTAAAACTAAAAGGACATAGACCCCAAACAATGACACAGGGGTTACGGACACTCATCAGTTTATTTTTGAAAAAGAAATTAGAAAGAGGTCATTTAAAAAGCCAGGAAGGCCAGCGGTAAGCAAGAAGAAATAAAATGAGCTTGCACAGCACGTCAGTCACTGACAAACATAAAACAAACCATGCGGAGGCTTAATAGCATGTTTAGCATTTTGAGTAATGGACATAAAATTTGCTTTTCTCAACTTGACCTTTGTTAACAGCCTTAGGCACTGCAGGGCTCTTATCCTGCAGCACTCCCTTTACTAAACTCATCATGTCTCTGAGTGCTAGGGACCATTTCCTAATGCAATCAGAAGAGAGATCAGTAGTGATGACAGTAATTATATAAATATGTATATAGTGCCTATATATCTATGCATTCTCACACACATGTGCACACACACATGCTACGCATAAAAACTCTCCAGTGAAAATGTTACAGTGACATTTAGGCAGAAAAACACCCAGCAGACACCTTACACTAAAACCATCTCTGATGCTGCTGCACAGAAAATGGCAACAGAAGTACCAGAGAGGAAAAAAAAAAAAATCAGTAAAGCTAAGCAACTCTCTAATACTCCACCAAAAGGGTTTATTTTAATTGCAGCAGGACACTGGCATGTTTCTAGAGTCAGCCACGTGTTCTGCTAAATAATCTTCTTTAAAATATTATAAATATGCAGAACTTTCAGAAGTAGGTCAGTGGCTCAACATGTTGTAGCAAACAGCTCGGATAAATACCAGTCACTACCCTGTGGTCTGCAGTCAGTAGGAGATCTGACACACTCTGCAGCAAGTCAAATGGCGATTCACTGCATTAGAGGACCATTCCCCAAGTGATAGCACAGCTGGTCACAGCTAACAACATGCCTCTCAACCAGCAGAGAAATCAAGCTCTCCCTCTCATCTTTTAAGTTGTCTCACAATCAGCAAGGGCAAAAGCAGGAGAAAGCAGGAGGACGTGAGAATTCAAGACACAGATTTAATGAACAAAATAAAATCTGCTGCTCAGGATAAATCCGGAACGCAAGTGCCAGCTCTGCCGGAAAGGTGACTTCAAAATCCTGCCTTGAGCATTGGTCCAGATGTGCTAAAACCCATCGTGGGAGGCATGTCTCCATGCAAGCCCCAGATCAGCCTTTTGCAAAGTTCCCTGGGACCTGTAAAAGCCAAGCACCGGCTCACACAAAATCCTCCTGTGGATTTGGAGCCCTGAACCCATGCGGTGCAGCTCCCCTCGCCCACCCCCCCTTCCCAAATGGATTTCAGCAAGCACTTACCATCAGCAAGCTCAGAGCAGATTCGGGAGCACGCTGCACAGCCATCTCCTCTCTTCCCACATACAAATCCTCCCCACGACTTGGTCAGCCCTCGGCCCTCCGTCACAGCAAAGCATCCACAGAGCCCACAGCTAACTGCAGGGAGAGAAACCCCAAATCAGGGTCGGAGAGCATTTGCAAGAGGAGGAGAGGATGGATGAGGGGGTGGGGAGGAGAGGAGGGAAGGAAATAACCTTCACAGCCAGGGAAAGAAGCTTAAGCTAGGCCAAATTTTACACTAGAGAGAAGAGGAAAATGAAACAGAGAGCCGGCTGGAGAAACGAGATATCGGGAACTGCAGGATATTTAAAGCTCAGGCGCACGCCACCACAGAAAGCAGCAGCACCATAGGACATGTATCAAACACCTACATGACAGGTTAGGTCCAAGCCATCCTCCCCCTGCCCCAGCTCGCAGACTGTAATTAATTGCTCTTAATTGCCACGGTCCTTACTCCACCTAAATAAATCCTAGGTAGCACAGAAGTGCCGTGCCCCTGACTCTGCATCTTCCTCCCTGCCCTGGTGATGCTAGCGCAGAAACAACGTCAAATATCGCCACGTACCGCTTCCAACAGGGTCAAACCTCTTCTCTCTTCTCGCAAAGCCCTGCTTCGCCTGCTCGGGAGAGCAGACGCCTGCATAACACAGACATGAGCAATGAGAGCAGCCAGAGCCAGGAAGCACCCGGTGCTCACTTGAGAGCAACAATTACCTTTATCATATTCGAGCGAGAGCTGGGTTACTCACTGACCCTTTTCACCTTACCCCCCCACAAAGAAAGTCTCTTCCTCCTCCTCCTCCTGCCCTCCAAATGGACTCAGCTCCCCACGGAGCTAACACACTTCCCAGAAACATGTAATTACACAGGCTGTTGTGTTAGCGCTCTGATCACGCTGCCTTTACCGCATGGAAACGGCAGGCAGGCAGCCCCCCTTCCCTCCCTTCCCTCCCTTCCCAAGGAGAGACATGCTGCAGTCCCCCGCCGAGCTCCCGAGGCTCGGGGGCCGCAGACGGCTAATTGTGAAAATGTGGCCGCTTAAGACGCAGAGACAAATTAGTCCTGAAAATAAGCCCCTTGTTTAAGTGTTCGGTGTAAATGGAAGGTGGCTCTTGAAAGCCTTTAAAAATAAACAGAGCATCCCAGTAGGAAGGCCGGTCCTCTAAAGTAGGTGTGACCCGGCAGACCTGGCAGAGCCCTGTTTTGTGCGGCTCAGAAGCCTCCTGGATTTCAGTGTGTCAACACTCATATCACCCCTCTGAAGAAGCAGAATTTTGGCTTCATTTCCTAAAATGTTAGGCTCCATCTAATGACAATGTCTGTTCATCTTCCAACTCCCACGTGCACATTCCCCTCCCCTTCCCTCCCCCTCCCCCCCAATGATTTTGGAACCCAATTAAAAGTTTCAGACAAATTCAACCAGAGTTGAATTCTCTGACACATGTCATTCCTGCAACTTTTATAGAAATTGGCACCAGGATAGAAAAGAGAATCAAATTACTGTCTCCATGAAGGCAGCAGAAATCCTTCCTTGTGTTCTGGAAGTTACACCTGGCAGGTCAGCTCTGGCATGTACGGCTCTGGAGCACTTGTTTGCCCGAACTCTCTTGATCACCTTTCACTATGTTTTAGCAAAGGGAGCACAGTGATGTGGAGGATTGCAGACATTGCCCTAGGAAAGTCATCCAGGACATCTGTGGCACAGCCATACCTCCCCCTTTCTATAGGGCATGCGGCAGATAAGGAAACTTGGTTTGTTTCATTTAAATCCATAGATCAGTGAAATCCACTCCTTTCCCCACAAGCTGCATCACCAAGCCTGGGTGGCGATGGCTTCTCTCTTCCAGCACATTTTCCACCAAGAGGTGTGGGAGGGGGAAGCCACTCATACACAGAGGGGTCACTTCTCAAGGGGTAGCATAAACTCACTCATGGACACCCAAGAAGGCATTTTCTGGGGTCCTCCCTCCCTGGCTTTGGGTCACAGACATCAACACTCAAGGAAAGTTCCTTGTCCTACACCTGGAGGTGGCATTTACTGATTTCTTTCTGAGACCTGACCTCTTTCCCGGCAGTGAACGCAGCTTCTGTGATCACACACATGCCAGCAGCTATTCCTGTCTCCACTCCTTGTGTGTAAATCATCTCCACCGAGAGAGAACAGGGGCCCCAGCTTCCTTAAATCCACAAAGGTACCCAAGCATCAGAGAGCTCTGGCCTTCAGCCAGTTGCTTCAACCCACCAAAGAGCTAAGACAGTTTCAAGGTGTTTTTTAATCACAGGGTCCATTGTGGCTGTCTGCAGTGGGTCACCCTTTCCTCACAACCATCTGAAACTATGATCTGTCACACAGTGTGATCTGCTCCTGCCCTCCTAAGAGATTTCTTCATCCCTGAAGACAAACAGGTTGTTGGCTGTTGCAAGGAGTGGAGAAGCAGGCTACTTAAATGTCTCTTGAAAAGCGAAAATATGCATAATAAAAGATTAAGGTAAGTTTTAAAATATGTCTCAAGGCATCAGATTATAAAATATGTAACTAAATCTATTTCAACAGCACCATGACAAACATCCCAAGGCTATTACATTTTTCCCCCACACTAATCCAATCTGAAGTCCTGTAAGGAGGGGACTGCGGAAATGACGCGTTCAGTAGCGCTCGAGTTTGACAAGCAAGGTTTCTCCTTTGCCAAGAGATTTTAAGGAAACAGCCTATTCCTACATCTTTGGACTCAACTAAAATGAAGAATCTGGAAGTGTGGATGTTTCTTCCATCTCTAGCTCCTGAATTGACTCCACAGTTGAGCAGGGTAAAATTCGTGAAACACTTGGAGCTAGTTATGATTTGTGCTGTCCTTGAGAAAATTCTAGGTTTTTCCTGAGCTCTACAAGTCTCAGAGTAACGATCATCTGTCGGGGGCCATCTGCGTACAAGTATATGATCTATGGCTTCAAGGTATATTTGCAAACTTACCTACAGCTTAGCCATTTTCTTCTATTTACATGAATAAATTTTGTAGCACAAGAGGAAAAACATAGATCATTATTCACTGCAGGTTGTCAAGAGACAAGAAAGTGTTTTTAAAGGAACCTGCTGGATAGACCGGTAAAACTACAGACTTGTGGTTTTGTTTCAAGGCCTAAAACTACGACACTGAGGCCACACCTCAGTGCTGTGTTCAGTTCTGGGTCCCTCAATTCAGGACGGACATTGAGGTGCTGGAGTGAGTCCAGAGAAGGGCAGTGGAGCTGGGGAAGGGGCTGGAGCACAAGTCCTGTGAGAAGCAGCTGAGGGAGCTGGGGGTGTTTATCCTTGAGAAGAGGAGGCTCAGGGGTGACCCTTTCACTCTCTATAATTCCCTGACAGGAGGGTGTAGCCAACTGGGGATCAGGTTCTTCTGGCTAACCAGTGACAGGATGAGAGCTCATGGCCTCAAGCTGCACCAGGAGAGGTTTATATTGAACACTAGGAAGAATTCCTTCACAGAAAGGGTGATTAGACATGGGAAGAGGCTACCCAGGGAAGTTGTGGAATCACCATACCTGGAGGAGTTTAAGGAAACCTGGACATGGCACTCAGTGCCATGGTCTGGTTGACAAAGTGGTGTTTGGTCATAGGTTGGACTCAGTCTCAGAGGTCTTTTCTGACCTTATCAGTTCTGTGTTTCTCTGCTCTGTGATTCTGTGACATTAGCAGAAGGATTGATTAGATGTCTTCTTTTTTCCCCTCTGTATTTTAAGATAAATAGCTGCTACAACTGGTCAAAAAAGTAACTGCTTAGAATCGCTCAAAGAAAAAAATATTATGGCAAACTGTGGATTAATAGGAAAATTGATACCAGTAGAAGGCCCAAAACACTTGCAGACTGGTTTATATGTAGACAGATCCTCCAATTCCAATGTTATCACTGGTAGAACTTTGACACGGATAAATAAGCATAGATATGCAATATCATGGTGGGTCACCTTTGTTAGAGCTGGTGGTTTCTGGGGGCATAATTTGAGGTTCTGGTAATGCAATGTGGTAGGAGAACCTTCTGCTAGAAGCACATTATGCTGCCTGCTCATGGACATCCAGAAACTGATAGGCTCCTGCTGTCCTCCACAGGAGACCAAGAAGAAGGTGTTACTAAAGTACAAATAAAGGCAAGACAGAGCTCAGAATTAATTGCAAGACTTGATTCCATCTGGTACAGAGCTTATATTTCTTATTATTTCCTGGGTTTTTTTCTTCAATGAGCAAATAGCAGCTCTAGTTTTCAGTGAAAGTTAATTTCTCAAGTATTGCTACCATATATGTTTAACCACTCAAAGTCAAAGCTGTCCCTCCAGTCAGTGGTGACATTTGTGAGAGAACAAAATCCCGTTATGAATTTTGATTTGCCTTCTTGCATCACAGATGTGTGTTTGAGTGAAATGTTGTCTAGTTATATGACAAGTGCCAGGAGGCCACTTCTTTCAGCAGAGGCATATACAGAAAAAAATATTTTATCAAGAGGAATTAAAGACCTTACCTCAATTTATAAGGAGTTAATAAAGCAACTCCTGCTACTGTTTTGACATGAAAATAATACATTAAGGTTGAGGATACTACCATAAGCAATGACATGACCAGAATCATACTCATTTACAGGTAAATTACAAATCCAAGGAATCAACGGAGACCCCAACAAGCACTGAAACTTGAGATGTATCAAAGTTCATGCCATGCTTGTAAATATTGAACCTTAAATTTAAAGAACTATGAGCTTTCAGTGGTGTCAAAAGGATATATGGTGTGAAAGTATGAAAAGGTGTCTGAGTTTATTGAATTTCCTTTACCCATTCATGTGTTCCTTATGCATCTAAACTGTTTACTGGAACTTCAGTGATTATTTTCAGGTATGTGTTAGTCACAGAAATCAAATTTGCATGATGAATGGCCATGGCAGAAGTGCTTCTGCTTTAATCCACAAAGGAGGAACCACTTCATGCAACGAACTGCAAGAAAGTAAGAAAGCTGGGAAGTCTAAGATGCTTAACCAAGGCGTAGAGAATTATACAAAGAAAGATTAATATAATTGAAACAGACAAATGTGAGGACCTATATTTTGCTTGTAGCATATCCCCAAAGAAGATAAAAGACTGATGCCAACAAGTAAATTATTCATTGTGAATAATTCACTCAGCTTTAAAAAAGATCTGGAAGGAACTTACTGAATTTGCCTTTCTCCTTACCTTCCTGTGCTCCCTTCCATCAACTCAATTGCTCTAAAAGTCACTTATTATGGCCCACAAACAGATCTCAGCAGGGCTGGGGCTGTTCCTTCTGAAAACTCTCTTAGAAGCTTTTGATAATAATAAGTGCAGTGATAAGGATGACTCTCCAAACTGCCAAAGAAATACCATATAGGAAGAGAAATGTCATTCCTGGAGCCAGCAGACTGCCAAATGAAGCCACCACGTGTAGATATCTGAGGGGGAAAGTCTCTGGTCAGCCTCCTCCTCCACTGCCACTCTCTCTTTAGTGTAAACTTACTGAAGGGTTCCCCACCAAGTGTTTGAGAAAATATTTTCTTTCTTCCCTCAGTGAGGAGGTATTACAGAAAATATTGCTAGAAATCTATTCAGGTTAGATGGGCACCTAGAATATGACACAGGCTAGGAGAGGGATTGATTTCAAACTCATCTCTAATTTGCTGATTGGCTCATTTCCCTTGCCTTGCTTTTTTTGGCAACTGTTCACTAAGAAAATAGTGCTGCTCATGAGTGATATAAACCAGAGGCTCTGGCTCCATCCAAGTGCTGAAAGCTTCCCTGATTGAACCTCTGAATCATTTGTCTGTAGAGCTGTGCAAGCAACCCACAGGCTGCTCATTGCTAAGCAGTCTCACTCTCCAGATGACTTATGTCTGAGCACTAATTAGCTTTGACAGACATTGCTTTGGAATAAGAAGAGTCCTAGAAATATCATCTATTGTAAGGACAAGAGTGAGACTGCACAAAACTTTCCTGATGTACCACCATAGCTAGAGACAGATATTTCTTGGACTCTCTGAAGACACTTCTTCATGATGGCGACTATCACTGGAGCACAAAAACCCTTGCAAAAAATTGCACACCTCTTCCACAGCTGTAAGGGGGAGACCTGGCAAAACAAGAACACCAGACCAGAGTCCCCTTGCAGAAGCTGCCTGGGCTGGGAAGAGAATTGAGGCTTCTTGTGGCATCTTATGCCAATCATGAGGCAATGCCCAGTCCTTCAAGAAAATGCGAGAAAAAGCTCTTGTAGGTAAGTATGAGAACTGGAGTGTCCAGAGAGATAAGCCAGTAGTAAGGAATCTGGTTTATAGCAGCAGACCATGTTCACATATGAGCAATATGAGTGGGAAGTGGAGTGGCTTCCATCAGCAGCAGTGAAAGGACTCTGAGCAGACCTACTGCCCTTGCACAGGGCCGTCTGTCACAGTGCTACTGCCTCTCCCAGTTTTGAGATGAGGCTGGTCTACTTTCTTCTGCCTCTCAACATGGGAAAGACTCCTGTCTTCCAGGCTCCTCTTCAGCCTGTGCAAGGTTTCAGGAATCCTGGTAGCTTGCACCTGATATTTGGGAGGCAAAGCCTCTGCTGAGCTCTGGCCAGCAGGAGCTGACACCCAGTAGCATCTCCTGCATCTCCCATCCGTCAGCACCACTCTTCTGTCTGAGCTCAGCAGGGACTGGGCAGCCTTGGACATGAGCTATTTCTGTCCTAAACAGGGCAGATTCAACCAGATGTGACATCTCCCATCACCCATGAGCAGCTGGTCCAGCCCACAGCAGAGAGAATTTTGTCTTCCCCAGTATATCCCCACCCAGTTATCACATCCCATACCAACCAAGCCAGGAGAGGAGTCCAGTTCCTAGAAAAATTCCAAACTCCCTCTACTTTATGAAACAGCCTGTGGCATTTAAACCTCTGGCAAGAGAAGATGTAGATAAAAGAAAAACCTAACATTAAAGTATTCAGAAAGCTGACCTCCTGTGTTCTTCCAGCCTATATTCTATTTAATTTAGCATGTGAGAACTTAACACTAATGGTGCACTGGGACAATCCTAATTTAAAAAACCCTGAAGGTTAATAACTAGAAAAATAAACATGTCGTAACTCGAAGTATGACTTAATAGCTGCATAGTAATTAACATTCAATAACCATCTTACTCAATTTGAAAGGTCTGAGTTTCATATTATGATTGTTTAATATTAATTTGACATTTACAAGATTATGGCCTCAGCAGACTCAGATATCATGAGTCCAGCTGAACACAGAGTCCCAGAAGAGGGTGTGGAGTCTGCAAGCGTGCATCACTGCTGCAGTTATATTTGTTTTCTGGAAATGCCTTCCTCAGTGCTGTTGCATGGTCTACTGGGCTCTGCTTATGCTACCTGACCTAATCGGCACCAGTGCATGTCAATTTAGTGAAATTAAGCAGCACTTTTCAACCAATTCAGTTTTTTCCTCTTTATTATAGTATTCATTTAAAAGAGCCTGGGGTGATCTGATCTCTCATCAAGAAGGCTAGTTCTTCTTCTATAGTCAAGCTCTGTGTAGTTGTGCTAAAAAACTTTTCAGATTTTGTTTTACTGTGCATTTTCAACTTCCAATCTGCATTTATTGATAACTAGTACTTAATCTTTGTGCTGACAATGTATTTCAATGAAGTAGCTCTAGCTCCTAATGATTTATCTCTAGGTTTATTTGAGGTAACCAAATTTCTTCTGAGGTTTTTTTTGCCCTCTATGAATTTCCCAGCAGCCTACTGAGGAAGAGACTGTCTCTTTCCATTAGAAACCCTTTACTACCAACATCAGCTAGGATTTATCTTCCCTGAACAGCACTGACCAACGCCATCTACATTATTGCAGATGAGACCTGACACCTTTGCTACATGATGCCTCATACTTCTATGCATCATGCAATTTCATTTTCCTCTGGGAAAGACATGAGCATTCAAATCCTTGTTTTACTCAGTGCATCTCATTATGCACTCACTCAGCTCTTAAATTAAGTTTTCTGGCTAATACATTGCACCCATCTTTATGGCCACCCAAGTCCCATTAAAAAAATCATGATACAAACTGGGATAAGTGCTTCTGTACAGGACTATAAGTAAGTGCCTAGGGATTATGGAGGGTCTGGGAATCCCAGTCTTTGCCCTATTCTCTGTCCTTGGGCCTGAAAGGTGTGGTTGGCCTTTTGAAACTTCTTTAGTAAAAACCTCAGCGCATCAAGCGGACCAGTTTTCAATCCCTGGAAAGTGAGGGTTTCAAGGCTCTACACTTTGAACTCAATCCCTACGAGTTCCTTTAGGGCAGCACTGAAGTGTTGCCTCTCTCCTCAGGGACAGCCTGTGAGGCAACAAGGAGCTGCATGTCCAATTCTGCAGGCCCACCTGTATCCCCCTGTGAAACCCCCTTCTTCTCCTCACTGAGCCTCTGCCGTTCAGCCTCAGAACAGCTTCTGCACAGTGTGGGCTTCATTCAGGTGCTGTTTGGCTGGATGTTAGGTAAAGTGACTTCTGCTACATAGTGCTTTAGGGCAGACAGTCAGACAAGTTAAATCTAATAATATGTACCTGAATGCGAGTGTCACTGAGAGCTGTCTATTCTCAGCTTCTGTCCTCAGACCAGGAGTCACCTAACCTAGTAAAAACAATTTATGAGTAAAGACATCCAGCCAAAGATAACCCATTAGGGCTTCCTCACCAATCAATGGACTAACACATGCAGCTCCAGAGGGTAGGTTACACACCCCATTAATCTTCAAATGGGATGAGTGTTCTCTCGAGAGTCTGGGCTCTCTCCATTGGCTACTGCAGAATCCTAAATGACCATTTTAACATTGTCAGCAAATCTCAGCTTGAGCATTAGCATTGGGAGCTGCCCTCAATTGCCAGCGTTGCTGGTTGCACATGCTGTGAGATCAGGAAGCACCACTGCAGTGCTCTGTGTGTGTTTGAGGGTGCATGCAAATCACAGGCTCAGGTCCTGGAGGCTGCTGACTACTCAGGATTCTTCCATTTGCTTACAATTTCCTTCAGCCACAACTTGAGACAAACCCCAAAAGAGACAAAAGTGCTTATTGGGAAGGTTCCCTTAGAAAAACAAGAAAACCATACCAAGAGTGGCAAGGATGAGATTTGCAAAGAGGTTTGTCATCCCCCTTGGGCTGAGGAATAAAAATAGCACAAGCTAAACATATAACATCTACTCTTGGTCTGTCAAAATTATTTGTTTGTACCACAGCTGCATCTTGGATTTCCATCAGAGATGTAGCTGACCCTGTGGTGCCAGACACTGTGCATATACCTTACTAGACCTGGGATGACCCTTCACTTCTGAGCAAAGCGTGGGCTTAAGGAAGAGCAAAGTGATGAATACTTTCACAACCTGCTCACCTGGCTTCCAGCAGAGCGCTGTAACCTCCCAAACTACCACAGCTTTCAGCAGTGACTGCTGTGGCATGACCTAAGTAAGATGCATTGCTCACACCGAGGAGCTGGCAATCCACAATGAGATGGAAGAACTAACAGTGGTTTAAGATGGGAAAAAAATTGCACTCACAGCAGTAAGATGCAAAGGTTTTTTGCATGCAGAATATTTACAGCAGTCAGTATGTTGGTGCTTGCCAGAGCGAGTTATCGGAGCGTTAAGAGTTTATCATTCAGTTGCTGTTTCATAATGTAGTCAGGGTAACAGTGTCATATTTAACAGAAGTAAATTTCGAAATAAAAAGGAAAATTAGTTTTATTCATTTCTGAATTACTGTTACAAGTAACTAATTTATAGGACCAGTAATAAAAACAGAACTGTGTTCACAAGGTAACATCTACAGTTCCAGAGGAGTATGGCCATTAATAAACAGAAGTGAGTGCAGAATTTTAAGTACCCTTCCTTAGTCCAGAAATATGTTCTGTGAAAACCTCACATAAGGGAGTGAGCAATTCAGCTCAGCCCATTAATTGCCTTAAATATCATGGCTGGTAATCTGCAAATTAGATTATAAAACTTCATTGCATATAAACAAATGCCAAGATGGATTGCCTCTGCTTTCTTGGCAATTAGTTTGCAGAATAGTTACTGTATTTTATGTTTAACAATATTAAAGAGTCAACAGTGATTTCACAGTAAAGCAATTTCATAATGAATATTGGTTTTATGAATGCTAAGTCCAGTCTTTTATAGTTGCCCATCTAACTCCATTTTGAAAGACAATTTTATTCTCTACTTGATCTAAGCAGGTTGTCCCTGCAACACCTCTGGGCACCCAGGAACTGGGTCTCCACACCCATACAGGGACATTACATGTCCAGCTTTCCACAGATGTGTTTTTTACTATTTTCCTATTTTTTTTCCCTTGCCAGGAACCAAAATTGGTGGGATATTGAGACGTTGCCACATCAGCCAGAGATTTTTGGAGGTCTGGTGTCTCTGACAAGTGATGTAGACAGATAAGGCTCTGTCTGGGATCCTCCATGCCCAGAAACCAGGGGTGACCATAGAGCATGTTATGCACAGTAGCTTTCATATTATGGGGAAAGGAAGAGCTACATGTATTTAAATATTGTTCTAGACCACAGCAATTAACAAGCAGGTCCACAGAGTGACCACCCCTTCAGATCTGTGGGTATGAAGGCAGTGACATAGGCCTGTGTCCAGACCTATTCCTCACCATCTCTCATCTGTTGGTTGCAAGTGTGGTACCAGACCTGAAGAAATTAATTGCTTTTTTAGGAGACCAAGTTTAAAGCATTGGAGAAACTGTTACTTGTGTCAGTCTGCAACCGGGTGGGTGGCTTCCCAGCCCTCCTCAGCCTATTGCAAGAGAAACACTGACTTTTCCCATCCCTCTTGGGCTTTGCCATTAAGGCAGCTTATCAAGCTCCTCCTCCTCACTGTCTCTCAGCCATTAGCTACTGGCCCTACCTCAGGCATGGGCCAGAGCAGTGACAGCTATTAGGTGTGAGTGTAGCACTGCCATGACCCCAGAGAGCTCGACATCTCAAATCACATAAGCACAAGGGACAACGAGATGTGTTTAAGATCTCTCCCAAGGCCCTGAGACTGCCAAATGAAGGGACAGCACTCTCCACAGTGCTCAGCAGTGAGGAGCTGGAAAGCTCCATCTCCTTCTCCTCACAGATTTTGGCATCCAACCAACCTGGAGTGATAAGAGGAGTCTGCAATCCAAAAGGCTCTGCTGGGCTCAGGCCAGGCTCTTTTAGAAACCCAAAAAGTGGAGGAAGGTACAGATGAGGAATACACAAAAGCCAGTTGCCTTAGCCAAGCATCAAGAGGCTGGAACACCCCTAGACAAAGTGGGACACTATGAAATGATGCCCACAGTGGACCAAGGGAGTGAGTTCCAACTCTTGTGACTCTGTGTTAACCCAGCTGACTTGTCTGCTAAGCCACCCACAGACACCTCACTCAGCCCTGCAGAGCATGTGCACATCACCTGGCAGGTGGAATTCCAGGGGACTCTCCTGGATTTCAAGATCCCCAGAACAGCAAGTTTGTGTCCAGTCTTCATCACACCCGAACCAAATATTTTGTCTCCGNGTGCAGTCTTCATCACTCCAGAGAAGTAGCCCGAACCAAATATTTTGTCTCCGACTACCACAGAAGATTTTCTTTAGAAGACAACTTCTGGTACATTGTTAGAATGTGTTCTGGGTCGTATCTCCCACTGAGTTTCCATAAAACATTTAACAGCAACAACAGGGTGGAGATGGGAGAGCTGCCCTGCACTCTTCTAAAGCAAAAACTTGAGAGATGCTGATGGCACACTTGGCTCCACACACACATATAACCCTTATGCTTTAGAGTGTCATTCTGTTGCATTTTTCTGTTTCCTTAATTTTCCAGATTCAAATGTAGTGTTAATGCACTTTCTCCCCCCTGTCAGACACAGCTGTTTAAGTCCTGGCTGCCTTGCACCAGCAGTTTAAACATGCCATTTCACTTACACAGGCAGCTGAAAAAACACACTTCGCTCCTTCCAAAGCAAATACATGTGAAATAATATTTTACTCTGCATTTTCAGCTACACTGGGTGTCTAAATTAAAGTCTGCTGAGCTCAATACATTTTCCTACTGAAATTAAGGAGGATTTAGATCAGATTCTCACTGAGAAAATAAATTCCAGCTCTTCTAGGTACGCACAGATAGCTCACAGCTCAGAGATGCGCGTTTTACTTTGACTGCCTCCCCTTGGATAAAGCAAATGCCTGTTAATTTCCACAAGATGTTGCCACTCGGTGAAGTACATGCTTGAGCTGAGGGCAATCCTATCTGCATGACATTGCACAGTCCCAGTGCTACAACGTCTAAGTGCTCGGATATGCAAAGGCCACGATGAGATGGAATATTCAGACCATGAATTTTGCACCATTATCACAGCTTGACAGCTCTCATGTCCCCAGTGTCCTCAGCAGAACGTGGAGTGGCACAGGTAGGAGTGTGGAAGAGCAGTGCCTTTAGAGTCGTTAACACAACACAGAGTCAAAGCTTAAAAATAATTAGTGTTAGCTTGGGTCTGTGTCACCAGGGAATGACACTCCATTTGCATGACTAATACTTGGGATTTTTAGAAGAGAACAGGAATACTTATCATTGCATTTCCTTGAGATCCTAAGGAATAGTACTTCAACACAGTCTCTCCAAGGACCTCTGCCGTGGCTCAGGACTCCCAGCTGGACTCCATGACCAGAAATGCTCGTGCTCACCTTCTCAGTGGAGATCGACACCACTGCTCTTGTGTTCAACATGTCCCTGAGGGCCCCACTCCCCTCCTGGTCCACGTGACATGAGACCATCAGGCTAAATCCAGAGTCATGGTGAACATCCTGATCCACCAAAACCCTCCTGAGCAGAGCACGTCTCCAGCCCCTCAAGGCAGGTGCATCCTGATTACCCTGCTTGGGCTTAGTGACAGAGTCACTCTTGGCCAGTCCTGCTTGTTAATCTGAGCAGACAGTGCACAAGTCACGGATGGCTACATTTGGTCTTTCCCTATTTTAACTCCTTACGGCTTCATGCAGGAGCCACCAAAGAGACAAGATATCGTGGGAGTCCCATTTAGGTGTAACAGACAGATTTTCACAACCTGTTTTAAACCCAAAAAAATAAACAACCAAAACGCACACACCAAGTTCAATTGGCTCAACTACGCTTTCCTTGGCCAGTGGGTTTAACTGCCCATGACAAACTGGATGTCCTTGGGAAGGAAGAGCCAAGCCCAATAGCTGGAAATCAGGAATCAAGCAGCTGAAAGTCATCCATGAAGCCTGTATCTCCTCTCTCCTGGGCAGGGAAATGCTAATATTCTGTAACTCGCTCAGATTCTTCCTTCAGAGTACTAGATTTTCCATACAAACATAATATTGGGAACTTATACCAAAACAAAGCTGTTCTCCAAGGCCAACGAGATGATAGACACTCCACTGATATCTCTCATAACGACTCTTCCTTTTTTCCCAGAAACCATCCCAATTACCTCTCTCCACCTCCCTTATTCCTTCATTTGAAATCTGCAAAGGATCTTCCTGTGGATCAGTCTCACCTGGGACACACATTAACAGGCACAGGTGCAGCTCTGTCCAAACACCACTGAGGCACCAGAGCTTAACAAGAGACATGTAAAGTCAATGAAGAGAGTTAGGAACTTCTCTGCTTTGCATCAGCAAACAAATGCCACCAAAAAGGGATGTTGTTTCAAGCTAAGTACAATTGAATTCCCACTCTACCCTGACGGGATAAAGAAAGATGTGTTTTGTTTGGGGGAAAAAAATTGTTGGATTTTATTTGAAAAAAAAATTAATTAATATGAAAATATTACTTTTGTCTTATGTTGACCTAAAATGCTCTTTCTACTTCTAAATTTAATCAAACAGAAAATCAAAAAAGTCAATTATATGCTAAGCCTCGTGAGTGACACACACTGAAACAGGTGATTGAACTTCAGCATCAGTTTGCCTTTCCTTCCTCCCTTTCTTCAGAGACAAAGAACACTGACTGTCTTCATTAAAATACAGTTAAATATACCAATTCTGCTAATGCAAATCTTTCCAAGTGTTTTGAGTAATTTGAGGAGGTCTGCTTTGAAGTATGTGACCTTTTACAGTGCTGGATCTAAGCAAAATGAAAACAGTTTTTTTACAGTCATTCAGAACAGCTCCTGGTGAATTAGATAATGACAATTTCCTTTAAAATGTCAGATTAACTTACAATCAATTTAGGGCTCCCAGCTTCCTTTATGACTCAAGTGTTCTTAGGAAAGTTCTTATCCAGACATCATATTTAATGCTATGTTTACTGCAAATGGCATAAATAAAAGCCTGTATAGCTCAGATTAGGCAGTGATGTTTGTTAAACAATAACGTGATGTATTTGTTTTATGTTCTGAGAATACATCTAGGAAGCAATTTGTAGCCTTGATATTACCAATGGCTGAGTGATTGCTCCATCAGGGAAAGTGCTGTGTGCCTTTTCACAAATAATGAGCCAGAATGTCTTTATTGCTTTGCTAATTAATACAAAGTTTAGTTTAGGGCTTTAACTTAGCTTAAGATGTCATGTTTTTCTTTAGCACAAGAGAGCCTGAGTTTCCCTTATTGAGTTGTAAAGAGAGGAATATAATTTCTACAGTTTTTCAAGGATACTCTGTGGAAATCAATAGCTTGGGTAAAATTTTCTGTCTTGTTTTATCAGAGACTCTAAAATGCTAAAAGTGAAATGGGGGGGTCATGTCATTGCTATTGCTATTAGAGCCACTTAATAAGACCAACCAAAAAAAACCCACAAGAACAAAAGAAAGCCAAAAAATCAGAAAGGAGAAGACAAAGAAAAATCAGATAGATAAAAGAAAATTTGACAACACTTTTTCAAGAGTGAAAAAAAGCCATTGAAAGAACAAAGGATGAAAAGAGATTTTAGCCAAAAAACAAAATAGATTTTGACTGTTGTTTTGTCAAGAAGCTCCCTTTGAAATCAGCTGCGCCAGTAAGTCACTCTGAGCTCAGCTGACTCCAGCATGGTTTGAGGGAGTTATAACAACCTATGTGTTTGTATGTGCCAGAGAAGTAATAAGAGCAACACAAAGAAAAAATAAATGAACACTAGGAGATCAATAAAATGTAACCCTTTGACCTTGCAGATGATCACTATCCATTTTTTAGTTGGGTGATAAAATCAGTACAGTATAAGGTTTTAATCTGGCCATTATTGCTATCTTACATCTGTGAACTTGAGCATTAATTTGCCACACAGATCTATTTTTAAAGGTAGATATAGTGCCTCTAGAGAAGAAACCAAATTCCCAATTGGTATTAAAACTGGCTTTGGTAAGCTTAGCATTTGTACTCAAACTGTTACAGTTCTCAAATCTTATCTCAGGCAAAGAGAGGGCTCTGTCTTTTCTGCTATAGAAAAAAAAAAAAAGAAAAAAGGCAAGATAACAAGCAATGGAGCAGATGGAGTAAATTTTCAGAGCTGTGTGTGGGAGTCAAGCATTCAGATCCCATTAACTAATATTGGAGTTGGAGGATCAGACTCCTACTCACCAGGCTTCAAAAACAACAGGTTCACATTTCTCCAGTTTCACTTGTTTCTGACGTGTCCCTGACGCCATTCTGGCTCCTCTCTACCAGGCTGACATTTACACAGCAGCACAGGGCCAAATGTGCCTTTACACTTGGGGCAGGGCTCCTCATCCAGCAAACAGAAATGGAAATATGTGAAGAATAGATCTGAGTTTACATAGAGACCACATGTGCTTATGGGTGTGGTATGAAAAAGGACCAATAATGTGCAGTGGCTTCATCCCACAACCAAAACAGCCATACAGCATTAGTATTTTGGTAAAGACACTCCTAACATTCATGCTTTGCTGCTTTAGGACACATGAAGGGTGAAAAGCTTTCACATGAAGGTGAAAAAAAGGTAGATACACTCAGTACAGGTGTTCAGTGCAGTTCCAAGGTCTCTTTCATAATGTCTGGCTGTATACACCAGCCTTGCTACCCCTCAACCATGAGAAATGCACTGTTCAGGTTGGTGCAAAGGCCTCTGTGAGTAAATACATCTGGTACCAGCCTCCTGCACAAGAGGAGCTCATAGGCACAGCTGTTTCCATTTGCACCCATCTCCTACACGCTGGTGATGTGCAAGAGCCCCCCACATTCAGCTGGGATGGGCATGTTGTCCAGGACTTGTCTCCTCCCCTGGGCCATCTCCACAGTGTTCTATTTTGTGACTAAACATTCTCTTCTGCAAAATCAGGTTCTCCGTCCCTGATAGCTGTGGGAAACAACCATCCTCAGCTCCACTGTGTTTTATCACGGTAGCTTTATTTTTAACTGACTTTAATCACCCAATTATTAAGAGTGACACAGCACTTACACCCTATCATTGCAATCTAATTAATTTCTGATCCCATAAATCATTCTTGTACATCAAGTATGTACTATCTATGGGCTGAATCTCTTATTTGCTCCACAGGGACACTCAGCAGCATCAGTTATGTGCAAATGCAGTAGAGAAGGAGAACAAAGCAGTTCCTGAAGAGGACATCGAGGGACTGTCTTCCTTCCCTCCTGCAAAGCTTAAAACACCTGCAGATGGGCAGCAAAGGCTCAATTGCCTGATTGCTACTCAGGGCACCCCAAAACACTGCACCTCCCATACAGATCTGGGGAAAGCAGGAAGATACCTGGGATTGCTGTTTGTTGCTATTTATTTCCCCATTTCTCTGCATGTAGAGGATTCAGCAAAGCTGACACAGATTCAGATTTTGGTGACATGCAGCACGGGATTGTGACATATCTCACAGCCAGGTGTGTGCCTGGTGCTGGTCCTCTTCAGTCTGAACTGGGACAGGACCTGGGGTCACAGCTTTAGCAAGACACACTTCCAACAGGATCCTCAGAAGTAATGTCTGAGTAACATCTTAGAAGTCTTTCAGCAGCATCTTAGAAGTCCTGCAAAGTCCTGCTACCAGCAGGACTGTAAAAATACAAACCCACACATGATTCTGGGAAGTCTGTTGGAGGAGACATCTTGGGGACACTCTGGTTCCACCTTCCCCAGCTCAAAGGCTCTTCTGGACAGCTCTGGTTATCAGAAGACACTTCTTCCTCTTCCTGACCACAGAGGGGCTGTGTACAAGGAATGTCTTGTCACTTCACATGCAACTAGAAATCTCCTTTAACTTTTATTCAGGTAAAGTGAAAAGAAATATATTTATTTATGCACCTGAAAAATAAAAACAAACCAACAAACTCAGTTGTAATTATCAGTTCTCATGAAAGACATAGACTGAAGAAATGAAAGAATATGCTTGAACAGTCTGGTCATAGGGAGGTTAATTCTGCCTGGTCTCTCTGTCTCTCCCACAGCATCCCGACTGCACAAACCATTCCAACACATCCTTTGTCAGGGGTCCAGTCTGAGCTTCATCCTTCAGAGAACCTGTTCTTGGTAGATGACACTAGATTTTATAGATAATTTCCTTTTTAGAGCCCTCCGGAGCATCTGGCCAGATTTACTCCTTCCTGTTGAAAGATACCTATTTCTAATGTCTTCAGAAGGAAAAGACTGATGTGTCTTTAATAACAACAAGAATTGCTCCACTTGTTTGGAGATGCCAGCACAGCCTTGCCAGTGCAGATGTCACATCCTTGACAGTCCTGGACTCTGGGAGGGAAAATTTCCCCTCCTTCCTCTCTGTATGAAGCATATCCATGTCCTGAACCTTATTTTTGTATTCATCTGCACAATAACAAACATAGTATCAACATTTAAATGCAGTGACAAAGGTGACTGACTACAAATATCCTTTTAGGACTGTGGGAGTGGTCAATAATCCCTGCATTAAAACATGGGAAGCGGAAATGAGGAGGGTGTTCTGACTCAGCCTGGGAAGGTAAGCAAATGGCTGTGGGGTTCAAGAGAAGCTGTTTTTAACACGGGACATTGCCCCAGAAGGACATGGGCTGTGATCGCATCCCTGGAGGAAGATGATCACCTGAAGTTCCAACCAGAGCATAAAGAGCAGGCAGGAAACCCTCCTGAGGAGCAAGGGTGAAATACAGCTCTGTGCAACGGCATCCCCACAGCCTCAGCCTGCAATTTTACAGATGTGGGTGCGAGAACATCCATCAGTCACTGCACCACTGTAATGCAACTCGGGGCCTCCTGTGTCAGCCCATGGTGGCTGTGCTGCTGCAGACTTGCTCACTCCAGTCACATCCAATGAAATATGATGGTCTCAGTGAAATTTATTTTGCTTCCCTTGACTGGCTGATCAGTGCTCCTAGCAAATCTGACAGCTTCAACCATCATCAATTACTGCTTTCACTATGCAGTGACTCTTGCTGTGCCACACTTTTTATTACAGAGACCTTTGAAATCTACTGTATTTAAAATCGGTAGAACTAAACCAGGAAAGTTCAAAGTAATTCCCCTTTTCAAATCAGTCTCCTACTAAAAATATTGCACCTCCATAATAGGAACCCAACAAGAGTCTCACCTGATGTGGGAATTCTTTTTCACAAAGCTGGCAGGCTGCCTGTTGCAGAGCTATTCTTGGGAATGCAAGGCCATTATCCATGTCATTTTGTTCTTTATAGTTCTGGGTTCATTGCCGAGCAGAGTGAGGCCACTGGAGCAAGTTCATTGCCTGCAGAAATACCCAAGCCTGGTGATGTTCATGGAGAATTATCCCCCTGTTCCCTGGGTCCCTCCACAGCAGGTCCTGATGCTGCTGGTAACAAGGGCAGAGCTTTTGTGAGATGACTCAGTATCAACAGGCTGCCAGGCAGGATGTCAATGAGAACGCAGTGCTACAGCTCCATCCTGCATTCTGGAGGGAAGGGCTGGCAGTGTTCCATCTCCCCACCATGCAGAAATACCCAGCAGGTAGGGTCACCTTCCCAGGAAGGAGAACAAACCCTTTGCCATGAGCATTGCATTGAGGCAAGAGGCAATTGAAGGGCTGATTTCGCTCAGGATGTGTCTGAGGGACGTGGCCATTTCCCACTTCTCCACATCTCCATTCCGGGAGCAACCACTGCAGTTAACTGTGATGGCAAGGCCAGTAAATGTGCCAAGGACGAGGCAAACCAGAAGGTAGAAAAACCACCCTGAGAGGATCCTGTGCTCTCAGGCAGCAGCATGGTAGGATTATCTGCCATCACAATTGCTGTGTGGGAAGGAAAAGAGCTTCACTCTTGGGAAATAAACACTTCCTCACTTCAAACAAACAAACAAACAAAAAATCAATGAAAACATTAAATTGGAGTATATATGGAGATCAGGATTCTCAGCTGTCAGGCTGAGCTCATTAGGTTTCAGATGACCTGAGCTCCATTTCTGGCAGAGCCACTGGTCTCTGAGTGAGAGTGGAACAGGTTGTTTTCTTTTCTCAATTTCTCCTCCTGTGAAATGGGGCCAGTGATACAGATTTCTTACAAGATCTACTGGTAAAAAATCTGACGTAAGAACTGGTACTCATCATTTTTCCCCACCCAAACACAAGCTGTGATGCTTTTTTCCAAATATCCTTAGCAATAAAGAAAATATCATCTTGTTCCATGAGTGTAGGTCTGTATAAAAGCGTTTCATGACAGCTTTTCTTCAGAGTGATCCAAAGCATTGGGGTCTTTTTGAGGGATGTGGTTTTCCTTCTTATTAATTTCCTGCTTAAGGATTCTTCATAGCAGCATTAAGTGTTATGTTTCCCTGTATGCAATGAGCTACCAGCTACCTCAGTCAGAGGAACCTTTCATTTCTTAGTAGGAAGAGCAAACTAAAGGTCAGCAAGGAGTCTCCACCAGGCAGGACATTGTGTGTCACAGCTCTCAGCAGCTGAGCAAAACTGGCAGCTGCCTCCAACTCACTGGCTGCCTCCCAGAAAAAGAAGGGCAGCCCACAACACCCCTCATGCAAGGCAAAAACAGGGAGGAGAGGGACACAAAAATTATTTCACAGGATCTCATTCAGACCATAAAAGATGCAGATGAGGAAACTAAAAGTTGTAGCACTCCTCATGGAAGTGTATTTTACTGGCATTATCCACAGCTCACACCCAGATCCATACCTGCACCTTCAAGGATACTTAATACTATCATTAAGGGTGGTGTTAAGTTTTGCACCTGGGAATGTGTTCCAAACATTGCAAACTCAGTGATTAGGCAAACTCAAACTTTGGGATGCTCAGGGACCCAAACCTGTCTAAGTTCAAGTTGCCGCTTTCTGCCTCAGGAGGTTACAAGAAAAACACCCAGATACCTCTTTTGCCTGCTGTGCCCAGAGCAGAAATCCCTGCATGACTCCCAGGGCTCCAGCTTGTCCACAGGTCTTCATATAAACTAATCACAGTGCAATATTATTCAACTTGTCAACAGATCGGGAGGAATTGACAGAACCTGGTTTAACTATTTAACTCTGCCAGGGGTAATAAGTTCTCTCATGCATTAAATTAAAAATGACACTTGCAAATAAGTACATTATGGACCAAATACGGCACACAAATGAGGGGCAAAGATTTAAACTGCTGCCTGGCGGAGAATTGACAGTGAAGCAATAAGCATCTCATTATCCAGACTTACTCCGAGCACATCCACCAAGAGGGCTTTTTGCATATAGATGCATTTGCTGTGGGCAAATGCCTGCTATCAGCCTGGACAAACACAACTGTTTATTTTCCATTGTAACAACATTTGAGCTAAAAATCCTGCCAGGGGCTCCTGATGGTGGGCAAACTCTAGACAAGGCTGTCCCTGCTCAACCTCAGCCCCACCATTCCTGCCTTGCAGCCCATTGTCTGCAGGCAAAACTCTTCCTCCCTTCTGCTGCCATTTGACAACCAAGGCAAAACACTGACCTGATAAGACACACTTACTTGGTAGGATAGGGTAGGAGAAGGAATAACACTGTTAAAGACCGTTTTTCCTTGTAAGTGCAGTGATTCCTTCCAGACAGAAGGAAATTTCTTCACAAGCTTTGGGTTCGATGGTCTTGAGTTATGCCACCTTCTTCCACTGTCTGAGGTGTCTCTTTCTCTTGCAGCAGTGTTCCCCATGCAATTTCATACACAGATACACACCTCTATTCTCTCCTGGTGCTGGAGAATGTTCCCAATCCATAGTTAGGCCTTTGGGGTGGATTTTGGGCCTCTCAATTTAAAAAAGTGAGTTGGTCCTCTTGATAGGAAATGGGGAGTTATAGGAATTCAAAAGGAAGAATTCACCCAGTCTTTCTGAATAAAAATAATTAGCCAGCCAATAAGTATGTCTTACAAGCTGACTCACTCCAGATTTTTCCAGGTTGCCAAGCAGTGGTAGGAAGGAAGACTGCAACAGAAAAAAGTGCTGACAGCCGAGCCAGCTGGCTCAGGGTTAGTCATCATTTTTGCAGACATCTCAACTTAGGCCACAGGAATCCCCCACATTAAGTTATGATTTTAAGTGAGAAGACACCTCAGAAGGGAAATGCTGGGTGAAGAACATGTGAAGTGCTCAGGGCCACTAATATGAGCTGAGAAGTGGGAGGTAAAAGGAGACGTGGTGTGGTGAAGACTCAAGTTTTCAAACGCTGAGAGCCACGGGCTGGAGTTGGGAGCATGCAAGGAGCAGCTTGCATAGTGAGGCTGGCAGCTGTGACAGCTGACAGAGGTATTTCTATACCTTCCATGGCAGGTTATAGATGTGCTGAACTGCCTGGGCACTGAAGGCAGAGCAAACCCTGCAGGCAGGTGTGTGAGAGTGGATCCAAACAGCCCCAGCTAGATGTTGGCTCTGTGCTGTGCCATCTGTTCCAGGAGGAGAAGAAAATAAACACCAACAAGTCATTCTTGCAATTGCTGCTGGTTTAAAACCTTCCCATAATAGCTTCAAATCTTGGGTGCCCTTTGAGAAACAGCCACAATTGCTAAAAGCCTGCAAACTGATTATACAAATTCTTTTGAAAATCTCCCCTCTGGGAGAAGATATTGAAAATTTTTACTGAAAATGTGTTCTCTATTAAGTGGTAGAGATTTGCAGAATAAAATTGTTATTGATTGGACAGTCTTTCAGCTCAATGAGGAATATAAAAGGAATTATCTTAATGAAAGCAATCCTAATTAAAGGACCCTTTACACTGAGGTTGCAGGGAGGTATTGGGATATTTCCTTTGACCAAATGCCCACTGAAAGTAGGAGAGAGACATATATGAGTGGTTTTGGGGTCAGACCCTGCAGATTATGTTAAGTGTGTGAAGACACCCATTTCTAGAAGAAATAAAGACATTTATTCACAGCTACTGAAGGATAAGATTTAGGGAAAAAAAGGGTGTTTAATCAAGGTCCACAGTCTGGCTTTGGAAGTGTCCCTCCTGAGACTTCCTGTGAAAAAACCAAACATGGTAGAACATGGAAAAAGGAAAAGCAACGAAACAAGGTGCTGATCCATGCTTAAATGCCAAACTAAGCAAGCCCAGCTTGAGGCTTGTTTTCATCTCATTCCCCAAGTCCTACCAGGGCAGAGAATGTTTAAGACAAAGCAGCGAGTGGTTGAACTCATTTTGCCAAAGCACTCTGAAAACTGAGTCCTCTCACTCTAGAAACAGAGGGGGACACTTCACTGCCCCTCTCACAGCTGTATCATCACTTTATTTTTGCTCAGCTGGTTCCCACTCCTGGCAGAGCATCCCTGGTGTGTGGTTCCCACAGGCTGCCTCAGCTCCATCCCATGGGTTGAGCCAGAGGGACCCATTGGCAGCTTGAGGATCTGCTGGGACATGGCTGTGCAAGAACTCCCTGAGAGGGACCCTCACCTTCTGTGGCTGAAGGGGAGAAATCAAAATAATCAAAATCAGTCTCTTCTCAGCAGCCCCTGTGCGTTGTATCTCAGCTCACTGACGCCGTGCCGGGCTCCCTCCAACAATGCCTCAGGTGCAAACAAAATTCTCAGAAATCCTTTCCTGGATTACTCAGAGACATTCATATTCATTAGGAGTTATCAGCACGCAAGCAAGGCTCACATTAATTAAATATCTTCGGCATTTGGGAATTGAGGAGTTTGGTCTTGTTTTGTTTAAGTTTGCTTATTTATTAGAAGTATTAACTTATTCTGACCTAACTTTCTCTGAAATTTTTCCCAGTTACAGGAGTACAGGCTTATAAGCACCATAGTTGAACATGCATCCACAAAGATGCAGAAAGAGTAAAAGAAATGCTGCAAACAAAAACTCCGACCTCCATTTTTTAAACCTTCTCTTAAGGCATCAAATGAGAAAAACACAGTGGAAATTCTTCCCCCCTGACTCTTTCTCAAGAAATCTTTGTACCAAGAATGCTAATTAACTTTGCATCAAAATGAATCGTTTCCACTACCAAAATAATTTATATAAATATAACTATTCCCATTTCTTTACAAATCTGTTCACAGCGTTAACACTGTGATGGATGCACTAGACCCCCTTAACCAAAGCAGCAGAAGCTTGACAGTCTCCACAGGAGGTAAAGGCCTCAGTGTTTTCAGGCATATGTTGTGATTTTTGGGGTGTTGGGCACAGGGCCGGGAGCTGGACTCTATGATCCTAATGGATCCTTTCCAACTCAGCTAATTCTATGATTCTATGAGTCATATTTGGGTCAAAAACTCCTCCAGGAAACCCGCAAAGGGGCAGAGTGACCCAGTGAGCATTGATGCACATGAGCTTGCAACACTGATCATGCATTTGACACAGGAATAGCAGTGATTTTTCCAAGACTCATTTGTCAGGGAACAAAGAAAGTTGTGGGTACAAGCAGTCTCGTACTCTTCCCAGAGTATGCAATTTGACTTCAGTCAACCACCTTATACCATAAATATGAGAGCCTGAGTGAGCCTTGTTTAAGATTTCCCTTCCTGGCAGTGTGGCTGTGTGGTGGTGATCTCCCCTTGAGCTGGGACACCCCTCAAAGCTGTTCCTTGAGGCACAGAGACCTTTTCTCAACCACATATCTTTGGATAAGTCCAGTTCAAGCTCTTCCTCAGCTTCAATTGGACTGCACACTGGTGATGTGTGAGCTGGGATGTCTCTCAAGGTTTGAGATTCTTTACCTGAGACTGAGATCCTTCCCTTCCCAAGGTGAAGACACCCCTTATTCACAAGGCACTCTCAGAAAGCTGCTGATAGCATGCCAAATCAGTGCTAATAAAATCTATGTAGTTAATTCCTTTACAGATAAACCACTGTCCAAGTCTGAGACTGAGATTGGACCTAAGCTCCATCAAGAGTTTAGGAAACAATGGAGGGCAACTGTGAACCTCGTGGCTCAAAAGGCAGATCTAACTCACCCTTTTGTACCTCTGGTCTCTATATAAATCACTCTAAATTGATTCCAACTCAATTTTCCTTTGTATGTTCTATCCATATAGTTACTAATACTGTGAACCTCGCTATCTAACTTTGTGAAATCACACTTTGATAAATTTATATAAAAACATTTTGCCAATACCTTTGGTGGTGATTCTTTGAGCGACCCTGAATCCCTCATTCGTGACAAACACACCTGGCAGTTAACAGCACTGCAGTCTGGGCAGTGAATCTCCTTACAGGTCTGCTGTAAAAAAAGTGAATTGCCCCTGTTTAAAACCATCATTTTCATGAAGTTTCATTGCCGGTTTTGGTTTTTTAAAAGCATTGCTCTTCTTTGTTGCTTAACACAATACCATTACCTAGATGGCCTGCAGGGTCCCATTTCAGCAATAATCCTGCAGTGGCTGCACCTTGGCATTGATTTATGCTTGCATTTTTAGAAGAAAGAAAACCTTTCTATCACAACAGTTTCCTTGCTTACTGAAGGGCAGAAAAAACAGCTAAATTATTTCAAAAGCATGAAGCAATTTGTAACAGGTGGTATTCTACTGATATGAAACAACTGCTCTAATGGGGAATAAATTGCTAAAATATTAACCATTGTGCAACTTTCCATCACAAAGAAACCACTGCAGAAATCTTTCCTGCAGAAAAAGGCTCAAGCCTCCCTCATCAATGAGGTCACACCTCTGTCATTATGATCCCTCACTTCATGCAGCCTGAGCTCCTCGAAGGGCTGAGGATTTGAGACAAGGGCTGAGGCTTAAAGGTAACAAAATGATGCAGAGAAAGTCTCCTAATGCTGAGGAACAGACACCCACAGCAGATGCAGGGAGATGAGTGGGAAAGAATAAACATGTCTCAGTCGCGAAAGGAATAGCAGGAAATTTGGACCATGGAAAATCACTGCTTTTTCCCTACCCTTTTTTCACTCATACCTATTTCTGCTGCTCCTATACTAACATCACATGACACCTTCCTCTAAGCCATGAGAGTTACAGATGTTTTATACATATATTCATAATGAGGTGGAATTTTTATTAAACTTGTCTGTGGAAGCTATTGTGGAGCTTGAATTTTATTTACTACAATATAATAAATTTCCGAAGCAGTGGTGACACCATGGTAACAATACTGCTAATGTAATTATTCCTGCCTCTAAAATAGAGTCAAGTCTTTGTCACATGTAGAACTGCTATACAATAATTGAATACAGTTAGGTTTCCTTTCTTCTAAGCAGGAGGTGAGGAACTGAAAATACACTTCTCCATGGTAATTTGAATCAGTAATTATTTGCAGAAATCAATGGGAGGAATTACCCATTCACACCCATATTCTTCTGTTTGGTTGTTTTTCCTAAAATAACTGATGCTGAATGGAGAGGTTTTGATTGAGGCATCCTAGCAATTCAGGAGTGACATGGCTTGTTCAGGTGTGTGCACACACCTTGGGAATCACAGCTTCTGTGAATACAAATTTTTGCAGCACTAATCAAATAAAACCTTTTTTAAAGTTTACATTTTTACATTGTGTGGCAAATTTCTGGAATATAACAAGACAGAAGGACAACTTTATTCATACACTACGATGAAGTGTAAATCCTTAGCTACACTGCCAAGTTTAACCTTCACATGGAAATACTTAGTAAAATTTTATAAGGCTTCTTATCAGTTCTGGGAGAAATGTGTGGATGAGGAAGATCCATGAAATATCACCAAAAAATTAAATCTGTAAAATAACAAATGCCAACACAAAATTTAGAAGTCAGCGGTGATTTTTTACTGTGCTCATTATATCAGTATAACACGTATCTCTGCTCCTGTGGTATAAAGGAGGCATGAAAAAATGGGCACATAAGCCCCTCAAGAAACATGATCTTTATTACATACATTTACATATGCAGCTACTAAATGAAGGCTGGAGGTACTGTGCTGGGATGTACACTGATGTGGCTCAGCTGAAACTGATTAAACTCCACTGCAGTCTGCACCAGTGGATGCGTCTCATGCATCCTGCTAATGAGAAGAGAGGAGTCTTTCTGAAATTACCCATGCTAAAATTCAGTTTCCTCATTTAGTTTCTCCTATACAGAGAGAAGTTATTTGATGGAGTGGAATGGAAAATCTCGTGGAAAAAGGAGGCAACTGTGGATTTCATAATGTTCTGTGCACATTCACTGAACTTAGACCTTGGCCTTGGAAACAGTAGGAAAACAAGAATATTTTAAGGACTGTGATTAGAGGAAAAAGCTGTATTGCATGTGGCAGTATCTTAGTCCCTTGAGCGTGGCAAAGGAATTGGGTGCATTTTAGAAGGTGTACTCAGCAGTCACTTTTGTCCACATCCTTCAAAAAAACTACTGAGTATTTGGCAAACCCATGGAAATACAGTCTGGAAACGCCTGAGGGGAGGCAATAAAGGGACCTCTATCAAAGGAGGCTATTTTTCCAAATGCCCATCGCAGTCAACAGCATTACTTGCAAGCTTAATATTAAACATGCTCTAAAGTGCTTTGCTGGACAGAGGCCAGGTGGCTCAATGCTTTACAGAACTGAGCTCTAACCAAAGCTTCTCTGGGGTCTGGCTGTCCTTCAGCATGGTCCTCTTGGCCTTATCTCACAGTGGGCCTCTAGAAACCAAATGCAGACCTGCTTCTCATTTATGGTGGTTCAGAAATGACCCAACCTCTTTGCTGTCGTGATCATGGATCGTCTAGAAATTCATACAACAAATAGATGTAAGTAACGTTTGTTAAGAGAGTATTCATTTGGAGCTACTTCAGCTTCTAATTCAGTTGTCAGGCACTGCAGAGGCTGCATTGCAGATGCAGTTGTGGGGCACTGCAGTTCCCTCTGCAGTCTGTTTGGTGGCTTGTGGTCCTGTTTCTAAAGGAGGAGACAATCAGAGCAAAAAGCTCCCTATGGGTAGAGAGTGCAAATGGTGAGCACAGAAGTTCTTCCATGCCAGCAGAAATCTCCATCTTCAAATCCAGGTTAGCACAGTTTCTTGAGCCTAGCAGGTCTCTATTTCTCACAAGAACTGAGCACATCCCCATTTTCGCTTTTTGAATCACATCATGTGATGTCCATTCTCCTGTCTTTCACTCCATGGCCAGCCTGGGCTGTAGGAAGCTTCCAGTAAGTGTGTGTGTGCCAGAGAAATCCCATGTCTTTCATGAAATGACCCCAAAGACAGGGTCAGAGCAATGTGAGCTCCATTCTCCTGCAGTCAGCAAAGGATGCCAGCCTCTGGGGCAGAGAGCAGCACTCAAGGCCAACCAGGAGCAAGAAACACTCAGCAGCAGAACATCGGCCTGGGGCTGACAAGTCAGGGATATTCCTGGGTTTTGTTTCATGTGAAACATATAAAAAGTGCTGAGCACTGACAATCATCCCAGAACTTTCCTTTTTCAGACAGATATGCTAATTGCCAAGCTGAGTTTTTGTTAACACTCTTTGATCTTTTGTTTTTTCAGTGCCCAAGCAAATAGAGACACTGGTTTACTTTCATTCAGATCACAGCTGATGAACTGCAGCAAGGCTACAGTCGAGGTGATATGGAGTATGATTTCCTGTACCTAGCCAGAAGATAAAATTTCAGGAGTTCAAGTGCAGGTGAGGGGAAATGAGTCCCTTACACAACACTTTGTACCGAGAAAAAAGAAGGGTTAAATAAAGGCTTGTTTTCAGCTGAAATTAAAAAAGAATGTTATTGTTTCTTACCTTAAAACCCTGTCCTTTTATTTCCAACCCTATTGCTGGGGTGATTCAGACAAGGGCTGTCTGATGACGAAGATAAGGATAGATGTGATGACGGGTCTGTAGGGTGATATATACTTTATTGTCAGGCTGGGTGCTGTGTGAAGTCAATAAACCTCATAGCTATTGATCATGCTGGAAAAGGAAATTAATGCAGACATGGCTTGCTTTTGCAATATGATAGGTATGTCTGCACATCATCACCTGACAGCCTCGAGCTGTTTGTTCTTGTCTGAGTTGGATGGGAGGCAGCTATCCAAAATCTCAATAAATAATAAAAATCAGTGGTGACCTTTGCGAAATTTCAGAGTCATAATCGAAATGTTGAGAGAGGCACCTGAAAAGTGACTTACAGGATCTTTTTTTGTCCAACATGGCATATTAATCAGAGTTGGAATAAGCACAGTTAGAAGGGCTCCAGCCCCAGCTGTCCATCTGAGCTCTGCTTCAAAATATCTACAGAGCACCCCAAGTTCATCAAGTCATATTCATTCTGGTCATAATTATAAATCATAGCAGTATCCCACTCCTACCAAGTCTCACACAGATCAGTGGTTTTATTCACAAGCAGATTTATAGATACCAAAGTTAGCTGGGGGAGTAAAGTTTGTGAGTCTTTTCCTTTACTTTGCTCAAGGTTATTTTATTAAAAATTGTACATATATTATATTAAAGTTCCTTGCTGTTTTCACACTTTGGTAGATTCCTCCAGTAATCCATAACTAGCTATGTCAGGGAAAAACCCACAAAACTTAATCAGGTGGAAGTAGTTTGTTTTTCAAAGGAAGAAAATCTCCCTGAATGTTACGAATGGATGCAGGGGTTTAGATAAGTCCCTGCCTTTTGCCCAGGCCTCTGGGAGCAGGCAGTAGCTTTATTGAGGTGGCCAGCACCCCAAAACCCACTCTTGTTCGCAAGTTCTTTAATAGAATGAATTATTTATTTAATAGACACAAAACTAAGAGACATAAGACTTAAAACTAACGATATACTACACAGGAATCAAGACAAGAAAAAAAGAAACTACTAGTAGGTATATACAGCGTGAGGTTCAAAGTACCATTAATTTTACAACTAGCAAAGAAATAATATAACTTAGGCTCCAATGTATCTTACCATCCAATTGTTGGTGGGGCACACATCGAGATCCTTTCCCTCAATTCCCAGGAAAGTAACCACGGAATCTGAGTCCAAACTCTGGGGAGAAGTCCCCCACGCTCTCAGGGTGTGTGTAGAAGGCTTCTGCCCCCGTGATAGCTCGTGTGTCTTTTATAGTTTGTAAAACAGTGTCTCTCAGTCAAGAATATCTCTGTTATCTCTTTCCACATCTGCTCTCCAGACTAAGCTGTTGATTCTTAGCTGGGGCCTGAGCTCTTTTGGCACCAGAGATGAGCCCTTGCTGGGCCTTTCAGCGCCTGGGTTATCTCTTCCATATCTGCACCAACCATCTGTGGCAGAGAGGGGGAGGATATGTCCTGCCACACTGAACTCCAGTGCATTATGAATTTTCCAGCCCTAGTAGACTGACAGAATGATATTTGAGTTGCAGTGAGAAATGGAGTTGCATGGTTGGATGAAAGCAGTAAAAACAATCAAGTGCCTTGCTGAGGATGTGATGCTGCTACTCTGCTGGCTCCAAAACTCCAAGAATTACTATCAGTTTTGCTGCATCAAATGAAGGAAGACACTTTGGAAAACCACTGAGCAGAAAAGTCTCAACTCTGCATAGAATTCTGGACTCCTTTGGTAGGTAATTTATGCAAAAAAAAAATTCTTCTTCCAATCTTCTGGTCTACCAGCTTGCAGTTTCTGGCTGGTATCACACAATCTGCACAGAATCAGCATATACACACCCAGACCAAACCAAAACCAGCACGTGCTTGTACCAGTGCTTGGTGTTTCTCTTGCTGATGCTTACAGTAGTGGAGATGGGATTAGCAAAGCCAGCAGTGACAAAGGACACGGTTACTGCTCTTTGCAATCTGCCTGCTGCCACAAGGCAGGAATCATGATCCCTTTTATCTGCTTTCACAGCCCTGACAAGTCTCAGGCCTGCAGTGGTTCTCTGCAGATGTATACTTGTCCCACAGCCTGTCCTGCCCTTGGGTGACCAGGCACTTTTCAGAGATAGGAAATACAAGCCATCAGGATCTGCCTTTCTCGGAGCAGGGAACCTGCTTCCCAGTGCTGCCTGTGGCTTCTTGAAGCGCTGCAGACAGGGGAGTTGGGCTGGAGTCATCATGTGCCAATAATTCTCATTTACAGCCATTGTAGCAAGCTTTAATCTTTTCTAAACAGCTCTCTATGGCTCCAAAGGGACACATCTGAATAGCCCTAATAGGTTGTCATCATTTCACTAATGGGGGTTTATTGTCTGACTTATGGACAGACCTAATTCCACTTCTCATCACTGCCCTCCAGAAAGTGGAGGGCTGCTTCATCCTTCCCCCTGCCCATGTCCCTCTGCCAAGAGAGATCATTATGCTGACCTTAGGAAGGACTTCAGATGAAGAACCAAATTCCCTTCCACAGCTTAACTCAGCAGAGGACTTTGACTTTCAAAGCTTTTAGTAGAGATGGGTGGGAGGAGAATTAAAATCTTTTCATGACAAGATTCATGAAGTATTTCTATTATTTTCTTCAGTACCACTCCAGAACCATATAAAAGCAATCTGCAATGTGATGTCCAGATTCTCATTAGGACCAGACACATGATGACAGGAGGCACAATGAGAGGATAAAGCTCCTTTTAAAAGCACTCTGGGTGGCTGCTGTACACAGAGACTCCACAGAGAGAGAGTGGGCTGGGCTCTTGAGCAAGTCCTCCTTGAAAATTTGCCCTCTATTCCCTGCAGGTCACCAATAGTTGGAAGTCTTTCACTGGCATCCTATCTAGCTACTGTTGTGTCTGTGGCTATTTTCTGTATTTTTAAGAGCCTTCCACAGGAAGGGACATCAACATTTTCTGGCATTAGGGAACAGAAATATTTTCAGCCTCCAGCTGCCAAAACCTCCATTCAGGGCTCCAGGAGAGCACATCTGCTGCAGGATGATCTAGGGCTGTGGCTAATACTGGACCAGTGAAGATACCCCTTTCCCTCAGACTTCTTTGTTGCTAACTCTCCAGCTACCTGCAGGAGAGGTTTTATCCCGTTTCTCCATAGAGGCTTCAAGGAAGGTGTTGGTAGGTTGGGGATACAAGTTCTAGTTTCTATTGGCAAAGATATAGATGAGACAGGATGTTCTGCCTGGAATGGGTTAAAGAAACTTGAAAAATGCCCTATTTTGCAAGGCTGTCAGCGGTGAACTGTGGGGGAATCATGCTGCTCTTGGTGCTGAATTATGCTAAAACCAATGTGACTCGTCAACCCCAAAGTTAAACATCCTGATAGTGAGGCAAAATCTGGAAGATACGGTAAAATTTCCTTTTCTAAAAAAGCTGAGCTGACACAGCTGGCCTGGAGACATATCACTGACAGTAAAACACTTTGAGCTATAGAAGTCCAGTCCCACCTTCAAACAGCAGGTTCCTCTAACACACCCATCTTGGAGATTCTCCCTGGGTGGGGACACCCCTCAAGGCTGCTGCTCGAAGTGGAGTAAAAGAGATTTGCCCACAGTCATTGGTATGGGTGAGTAACATCAATCTCTGTTTAATAATTGGGGTTTTTTGCTAGCTTTAATACAATTGCTTTGATACACACACTATACTATACTAGTAGTTTTAGCTTCTATACTGTGTAGCAAATAATCCTGATTATGATATTTTTATCTGATCATTTATCAGAATAAATCATTCATTTTTCTATAAATCTATCTTGTTTGCCATCCTTAATCCTGAGGAACAAAGTTGTACTTTGATCACACCTCTTTAATCTGTTGGATTTAAACTGTTGACAAAGTCTGGGGCTCAGACTGGATCCAAGCACACCCAGAGAGAGTTCTTTGAGGCCTTTAGAAAGCAAGGGGAGACCTTTCCACACCTCATGGCTCAACAGGAGGGCTCCTCTAATAAACTTTGTCTGAAGCTCCCACTCCACCCACAACTGGGTAGGCACAGTAAAACCCAGCTTAGTCCCCAAACTGAATTTTTGATTGCTCTTTACTTTAGAGGATGTGACTTATCCCTCAAGCAAAAGCTGGAACTACATTGCATTTCTAGTCAAGAAAAGAAACAAGGTGGGAACACTGCAAACATTAGTAAATGGAAAGGCTGTGGGTGTTTGTCACTGTTGCAATGGCAGCACACTTCTCAGCAGGCACTAATTGACCCCGTTTTTCAGCATCATGTGACAGGCTAAATTACCCTGAAAAGAGTGGTCTCACACCTTCTGCTGATAGCGAAGTCCTACATCAAGCCCACGTCCTGGCCTGAGTTCACCAGGGGCTCTTACAAAAGCACAAACATATTAATGTTAAACATTGCTAATGCACGTATGTTAACCCAGCAGCGGGGATCAGCTCTCGGAAAGCGAATCCAGAGCATGAGCTGTGATTACCAAGCCTTGCCTACGCCTCTGATTATCCCAGCTCGAGCCATTCTCTCGGCTTCCACCTGTAATTTTCCCCCAGGTTTCCCAGCTCCGTCTTTTGCAGCAAAAATGCAATAGGCTTCTACCCTGTGGTAGCAGCAGAGGAGATGGCTTGGGGAAGCTGCAGTTACCCTGCATCCTCCCTTATGAGCTGAAATTGGTTTTGCTCCCAGTTCCACAACCCTGTAGTTTTAGTTCACTTGATGTCATGTTTTTCTACTCTGTGTGCTGTGGAGTGTTGTGTTCGATTGCTGGGAAAGTGCATCTATTTTCTCTAATATCCCATCCACATAACACATGTATCAGTAAAGAATGCAATTTCACCATAAAATCTATGTGTTTCATTACGTGCTCCGTATGATCTATATATTCTAACATGAAATGTTGCCCTCTGTTTGCTACTTTATGTTACATTTCTCAGGAGGTTATCTTGACTTTCATGTGGCTTCTATACTAGATTTTTTTTTTTATGTCCACATAACCTTTTAAGATATACATGGTTTTTGTTACAGGTACAAAAAGAGTTAGGTTCACATACTGCAGCTTTTATTAGTGCTCACAGAGAGGTCTCATTACCCTGAAAAAAACAGTAATACCTGCTTTAAGGCAAGACTTTATCTTTTCAATGGCCGTAGAGGTTCCTATTGTCTGCAGAGTAATTTTTTTTTCCTTTTGGTACTAAAACAGGAAATGTGCAGTGAAAAAATGGCCTGTTCTTTATTGACTTCACACATCCTTTTTCAAATCATTTCAAGGGAGGTAAACCATTGCAAAGGCAGACTTCACATCGATAGTGGGAGCAGCGTGTCAGATAGACAGCAGTCCTGAGACTTTGCTGCTGAGAAATCAATTCTGGTCCATTGGAGTCAAGAGCCTACAAAGGTATAAATGAGGGAAGCAACTGACCTACTTTCCTAGCACAACTTTTCTAATATGACTAATTAATTGGCTCGTGGACACCCTTTGAAGCCATAGCCCTTTGTTTCCCTTCACCTTGTCCCAGTTTCAGACTGTTACACCACCACCTCCACCAAAGTCACAGCATCTAAAATGGGAGCAAGGAAGTGCTAAACAGTTGATGCCAACTCCACAACACAGGCATGGATGTGCTGGCCAAGGAGAGACACAATTTCCTTGGCAGTGTATACAGGTGTGACCAAACCTGATTTCCTCAGCAGGCTGCTCTGGGCTTTGAGTAACACCATGCATTGGGTAACAAAGGGGGATTCCCACACATAACCTGTGTGGTAGTGGACAGACCCTTCTTAAAAAGAGCTCGTAAGAGACCTTTCTGTCTGACAGATTTCATGGAGCAAAAAGCATTCTGGCCAGAGTGGGATTGCAATGTGGGAAGCTGGCAAGGTGTTTGAAGCCATGACGTGTAGCCATTGTGCATGCTCTTTTCATCCTGGTCATTTTTAGAGTTTTTCTTCTTATTTGAGGTAAGAGCCCCACCATGATCCTAAATCAGCCACTTTGCTCACTTTGTAGTTACCAGAAAGAGAAATGTACTCAGGGGGCAATCCAGGCCTAATGGAAGGTTAATTTCCTCCTGGAACTGTCTCAGCAGGGAGCAGACCTCAATGGCATTTAGTAAATGTCATTAATCAAGTGACATTATTCTGATCCACTTTCTTCAAAGTCAAATATGGAACATGGGGTAGAAATAATGATCCAGAAGAGAAGATTTCAGTCTCTGTCTTGCAGCCAAGGGTGGAATCCATGTTATCTAATGCAGGCATCTACATTGCACCTGGATTTTAGGTACCAGTTAGGCTGTTCTAATTTAAGTGTCCATATACAGTTGATGATGGGAAACCAAAACCTCTGGAATCATACAAAAAAAAGTGTGTGGCTCTTTGATCTCTTTTTTGCCCTTTCCTACAATTCCTAGCCCATGCAGGTTTTCTCTTAGGGCGACAGGATGAGGCTGTGGGATGAGTGATCTGAGCTCTGATGTGCAATGTCTAATGACTGAAGCCAGAGTCAAGAGAAAGGCAAAGCAGGTTTGAGTCTCATCTATCCAAAACTTTTGACTTTCAGCAAGTCTTTTTTATCCCTTTTGCATCCCAGTCCCCTGCTAGTATAGTAGAAATTATATTTCTCAAACTCAGAGGATTGTTTTTGGGTAGAAGAAGCACTATTTGCGAGATGTTCAAGCATCATTCTGAGAAGCTCCACAAAGGTTATATGGAAAAGTTCCCTATTTCCAGTGCAAGAGAATTGTGGATTTAATTTTTAGTTGAGGCATAAATACACTGAATTTCATACAATGAATGAAGATGTGAATAAATGCAAAACTGCTACACTGCACACTGAGAGCATATTTTTTAAAAAGATAGTGAGAGTGCATATGTGGAAAGGGGCAGAGTTTGGATTAACCAAGTTATCCTCATTTTGCCATTTATTAACTCCTGGGCTCAGGGTTAAGCTTGCCTGCTCTGGTAAGTGTAAGAGCTTTGCCAGGCATGTTAATAAGAAATACCATTTATTTTTCTCTTTATTTACATGCAACTTCTACCAATATGAATTGGACTCAGTGAAACAAATACAAGAAAAGAATGAGGAAGAGGAAGATAAAGAGGAAAGGGCAAAGACAAGAGAAGAAGAAAGAGAAGGGGAAGGAATTTTAGTACTCAAATATTAGGTTTCAGTCATGGAATTTAAAAACTGAGCTGTATTTGCAGTGCCCTTGGCTCAAACAGAGCCTGGCACCCCTGATCTTCCCTTGCCTTCCCTTGTACTTTCCCTGCACAACCATGGAAACATTCTCCCAAGATGTTTCATGTTCATTTCACAGGAAGCACCTACTGGAGAAGATGGAGAAATAGAACAACAGAAAGCCCTTAGGATTAAGAACAGGATTCACATCTCCAGGATGATGCTTCCCTGCAGAAAGAATTCAGCCCTTAAAAACATTCATAGCCAAAATACTGCCAGCAGTTGAAAGTTCATATTGCTGAAAAATGCCTTTTGTACGAAATTCCTATCATGTATTTACAAAACCTCTGCCCTGGCTAGATAATAAGAGATTACAAATTACAAATGAATGCAGCTGTATTTCATTATTAATCGTTACATGTTCCCAAGCTGTTCAGTCTCATGGTCTGCTGATCATGCCTGACCCACAAATGGAACTCTGCAGCACAATAAAATTTCACACACTCTCGGTGTCCTTTCTAATTAGTGGATGAGTCATGCCCTATATCTGCAGAGCGGAACTGCACTTCCCTTTCTAAGAGCATCCATGGATCGTCGTGCAGATGTCAGTTCAGGCTGCATTGCACAACACAATTTCAGGGAGGATCAGCAGATTGGGGGAGCTAAGTTTTATGCCAAAGCCACCGGCACCTCCGCAAGTCTGGGTTTGGAGGTGAATCCTTCAAAATCTGGTTTGGGATTTGATTTTATGTTGTTATGTTTGGTACTCTTGAGAGGCTTGGGTGAGCCTGAGCACAGGCTGACTCCGTGCTTGTCCTTTTGCTTGTGTGTGACAGTAAAGCATCCTTGAGCTGGAAGGGGCTGCAGGGAGGCTGTTCTTGGGGGTGTTGTGCAGGCATCACCACAAAATAGGTTGTGATGTACAAATGTTACCCCAACTAAAGGGTTCTCTGCTGACAGCCAGGCTCGCTCTGCGACTCAAAGGCTCCCTGCCAAACAGTTCCACTGTTCAGGAAAAGGAATAGGTTAGTTTAAATGAGGTCATTAAGTCACTTGGCCAAATTCCTACCCCAGGCATTTATCCTATATGTCTCCTCCAATTCCACAGCACAACTGTTAATTGAGAGCTGGATTTTGCCTGAGAGTAATGCAAATCTCACCATGCCAAGCTCTCTGAACCACCAGGGAACTTGTAAATCTCAAATGGCGATGGAGGCCAAAGTGACCCTTTTCCCATACCCTGGGGAATTGCCTCAATGCGTGACTTATCTCCCTGGACAACACAGTGCACAGGCAGTCAGGAATCTCCCATTAAATTACTCCAGCAAAAGCCAAACTGCCTCCTGTAGCAAAACCTTGCAGCTGGATTTCACCTGATAAGTGGTGAGAAGGGCTGACGTGTGTCTGGCCAGCTGGCTGTCCTTCCTTCCTCTGCAGCTGCTGAATCGCCCTCTCAGCCCACCCATGGCTTGGAGGAGAGTGGCAAGGGCACAGCAGAAAGGGAAAATAGCCCCAGGTGATGGATTCACTCCAGCTTTATCTGAATTGCTGGACAACAGAAGTGAAATTTTCCAAGTTTTCACAGGAAAGAGACAGTTCTTGAGAGTAACATCAGCTGAACACAAACCACCACTCCACTGGGTGACTGAGTGTTGCTGCTGGCCACTCCCCAAACCCCAAGCTCTGTGAGAGCTCATGAACCACCTTCTTCTGGGCAGAGGTCTGGGACCACCCAGCAGCTTCATTTTTTTGGCCAAATGGATGGCCTGCCCATCGCAAAATCTTCATGCAACTTCAAAGAGCTCAGCTGTTTTGCTCTGAAGTTTCTGGACTCTATTATCCCTGGGTCACCCCATGGACATAATTATCACAGAAATACACACATTGGAATACTGAGGGTATGCAAAGAGAGATGGAAATAAGGCTGTCTAGGATTTTAATGGCACTAGCATAAATTAAAATGTTATTTTTCTATCAGTCCTTTTCTTTCTGGATTATTTTTTCTATTAGATCTCTTCTAAAATTACATCTTAATTTAGTTCTGTTTCTCTCAGTTCAGTAAATTTCCCTGGTGGAATTACTATTCTCATTATTATCAGCAAGAGTAGGCTGAAAGAATGAGAATGAAAGGAAAATACACACAATGCATGCATGAGACTGAGGTGGGCTCTCACACAAGGTTACCAAGTACTGTCCTCAGAATGATGGGCCATAAATAGAATCACAGAATGGTTTGGGTTGGAAGAGACCTTAAAGATCATGTAGTTCCAACACCCTGCCATGGGCAGGGACACCTTCCACTAGACCAGGTTGCTCAAAGCCCTGTCCAGCCTGGCCTTGAACACAAACAGAGCACAAACCAGAGAGTATCCTGCAGCCTGTGCAGTTTCCATGGGTGCTGGCTGGACAGATGGGACAGCAAGGCATGGGGATCTTGCTGTGGAAGGACAATATTTGGGGTCTCCACTCATCTGAGTCACTGTCCATCCTCACTCTCCTCATCTCAGAACTTCCTGAGAATGGCCTGATTCATGTAAATATAAATAAATGCCTTAGAAAGTCATCTCTGTGTGACAGTTACGTACAAGGAGTGACCCACATCAGTGCTGTCTACATCTCCTGCTAGTGAGAAATTCTAATGGGGATTTTCTTAACATCATCAGGGAGAAAAGAAAAAGGAAAATCCACAAATGTTTTTTCAAATGACATGGGCTATAATTCTTTACCAAGATACCCACATAGGATGACTAACCATTTTTTCAGTCTTACACAATTACAATTTCCTTGGTACTATCACAGGAAAATGCCTGGTTCCCATAATGAAGAGGGACAAAGAGAGCAAAACTAGAGTTATTTACACTGTGGTAGATCTAGGGCTGCAGTGATTCAGGTCTGCCAGATTCAAACACGCAGTTTCAAAATACAGGCCTGGAAGAAATAAGCTCTTGATGCTCCTGACAGGTAGAAAAAACCCAACCAAACCCTGCTGTCCTAACACCCCACTCATAAATTAGGTGCACCAGGGCACCAGGTTCAGCACATAGGAGCTCTGGAGGATGCATAATCCCCCCCATAACTAATACCAATACTAATGTTTTAATATCGCAATAATTCTACAAAGATTGGAGAAATGTACAGAATTTGGTATAAATTTGTAAGATCCTTTCATAAATACCTCAATAAAATAAATTGGAATTCACTCCCTTATGCTACAGGACAGAACCAGTAGCCACAGCTGCCTTCTGATAATTGGTAGCAGTTAATGAGGCAAGTCCATTAATAAGTCCATTATTTCCCACTTTAAAATTTTTGTCCAGCATCAAAGGGATGAAAAAATAGCTCAGGTACCTCTCTTTGCCCTAAAGGACCTTCTACTCTCAGTTCTGGTTGAAGGAGGGATTTTGTGTAGGGAAGGCTTGCATGGAGCCACTGCTGCAGTTTCAAATCAATCAGACTCCTATCTAAAGGCTAAAGGGGGTTGAAATTAATTTCCCTTCTTGAAAAGAAGTTGACACAAGTCCCTCATTTTTCTAATGAAGTAATAACTCTGCCACATCCTGCCAGGAGTGTGAGGCATAACAGGCATTTTAAGGTGCTTAGTTATTATGGCAGCCAGGACCACCCATACACAAAAATCAGCATTGCATGGACCCCTCCAGAAAGAGAAAGAGGAGCCTCATTTCACAGAGGTAGAGACCTACAGGACAACAGAGGCTGAAGGACCTCGTGAAGTCCCTGGGTCCCCTGTGCAATGTGGGTAACTCCCATATCAGATCCTGTTGCTCAGGGCTGTCACCAGTGAGTTTGAAAGTCTCCAAGAACTTTCTCCCATCCACCATGTGATCACTGCACCTCTGAGGAGGGTCTGGCCTCGGCTCCCCTGTCAGCCTCTCCAAGTGTCAGAAAGCTGCTGTTAAACCCTTGCTTTTCTCTTCCAAGATAACCAACAGCACTTCTCTTTGCCTCTCTATATCCTAACCATCCTAGTGGCCCTCTCTTTGGCCCTCTCCAGTTTAGTAATAAATGCTTTCCTTGGTGTAGAAATACACGGTTGCTAGATCCAGCCCAGAGGTCACACTTCAGAGCTGCCATACAATTGTGTGCTTTAAGGTAGTTAAAGTTATTTCATCAGCTTCTGAATGTATTAGCTATGTATGTGTCTATTTTAATCTTCTTAAGGCATGTAATTTGGACACCTGGCTTTACAGATGGTCAGACAGTAAAAATATAAAAATATTCTTGGTGCATCTGTTTAAACATTTGCAAAATGGCATCTTCTTAAAACTTATAGCCTATGCAGTTAATTGCTAATATCCCAAAGGTATAATAATTTCCAAAGGCTCCACACAGTCAGGGGTGCTGCTTTCTTTGTGCTGTACTTCCCTGCAGGAGGAATCTAAGCTGTCTCAAAGAGCTCAGCACAAGGAGTTTGCAAACTGGGCTACACAAATTGCAGGAGAAGACACAGAAGGGGGAAATGGAATATGTTGTTCACAGAAATTGTCAGCTGAAGACCCAGAAATCAGACTCACAGGTCACCCTTCTGTAGGCCTCTCCTCTTCCTTCTGCCCATCTACGAGGGTTACTTGGGTCATCTGGAATGACACTCACAGAAAGCCTCTGCCTTCAGCTTTTGCAAGAACTATGAAACATGAAGTGGCCAATTTCTGATTTAATTAATTTTCATTCTCTCCCTCATGCATGTTTCTGCTGTGCATTCCTTCACAGTACTGCGTTTGTGCAAGGGCCAATGCTGAACACCACAATGCTACCCTAAACTCCTGTGTTTTGAAGTTAACGGGGAAAACACGTTCCTGGATTAATTTTATACGCATAAATAAAGGCAATGTTGCTGACCTTCAAAATGATACCTTCCTATTGGCACAGCAGCCTGTGAGGCTGAAAGGGATTTCAGAATTCAGCAGGAAAGTATCAGCACCAAAAGCCATCAAGTGGATGTTTGGCACTGCTTGTAGGAACACAGGACAGAGGGACCCCTTGACTCATGAGCTGAAGACAGAGGTTGCTCTGATGGGCAATGGTGCCACATAATCTCATTCAAAGGATTGGAATTGTTCTCTCTCTTCCTTTATTAGCTCTGTATTTGGCAACCAACTTAGCTGAAGGAAAGAAGAGTGCAGAAGCCAGAGCCTCACACAGGATCACCGTGTATCAACAGCAGGACTGTGCAGCTCTCTCCTGTGCCTGTCTGTGTGATAAACCAGTTAGTTGTCCCTTGACATATTCAAGGAGCCTGCTGTTTATAGCCCAGTAGTCCCCCTATCCCCTCTTCACATAATCTCTTCATCCCCTGAGGAAGTCTGACATATTTAATCTAAACACATACAGAGGAGCGTTCAAATGCAGATGGCTGCTCGGATGTATATGGTCTGCTGGTGTTCCAAGTGAGTTAATAATTTTCCTACATCTCCTGACATTGATTCTCCTTTTACACTGCAGTTGCTGCTGCCCCTCCATGGTGAACTGTCCTGTCTCCTTGTACCAGGATCCCAGCAGTAATTAGAAAATCAGCTTTAAACAGTGGCAGCTCTTAAAAACAAATGTCAGGTTGGGAGAGACCTGCTCAGCCTGGTGTATTTTAATAACCCTCTCTCCTACCCGTGGCACTTGCTATTGAAATTCAACCAGTTTAATGGGAAAGCAAACCAGAGGCAGAATGAGGAGGGACCAGAGAAACAAATCTCTTTAATATATAAAATAAAGCTTTTGATATTGCGATGCCAAATGGATTATCCAGGAGAATGTGCTGAAAGGAAACAAGCATCTCCCCATTCAATATTTATATATCCCTAGATAACAGCCTTCATTGAGATGGATTTGTCAGAGTTACAGTACTGAGCATCCTTTTATGGTTAGTTTCTCAATTTTATGCCTAACAATAAATGGCAGCAATGCTTTCTATTAGAAATAGAACAACAGCTGGATTTGGCATGAAGTTCAAAACCTGATTCCAAAAATGGCAGCAATTTATGAAGCTTTAACAAAAATACATAAATGCAATAAGAAAATATTGATTCTTCTGACTTCCGCTTCACAGATTTGACACGTGCACTTATAGCCCAATATAAATGAATAATAACAACAGTAAGAATGATTCATTTCCTTAAGTCCTTTCACACTTCACCTTTGAAACTCTGCATGGTGTTTTCTTACCTACATTACTGTTCAAATTCCCTCACATTAATCTTTCTTTTAATACTCTTGGTTATATTGCAACATCTCCAGAGGTTGCAGCAGCTTAAGGCTTCATTGTAAAATAATGGGACTTATTTGTTCTGTTGCCAACAGATACAATCTCAAACTGAAGAGTTAATGACCTCGTAACAGGTGAGACAGAAGTAGTCAAACATATACAGCATGAGAACATCTATTGTCTGTTGTATTCTGCTTTAATCCCTCATTTTTCTCTTTTACTCATCATTCCATGGATGGATGGGATGTCTTCCCATTGTCTGTGTACAAGATCTGTACCAGCTCAGTTCAGACCTTATCTTAGAGCAGAGCCCTTTGGGAAGCTCCTCATTGCCAGCTCACCGGAGGGAGACCTCCCCCTGACAGAAGTGTCATCGCTGGGGTCTTAAATTTGGACCGACCCTGAGCACCCACCAAGGCACAGCTCATGAGGGCTGGCATCAATCTCACCATCACAACTTCACCTGGTCGAGGATCTGTTCGCTCCACAAATAAGATGTGCGATAATATTGACCAGACCTGCTGATAAGAATCACTGCTTCTTGTACCAACAGTTTGCTTTGAATTAAAATTTTGGAGTTACAGGAATCTGTAATTTTTTTCCAGTGAGGTTTAAAACACTTTACCCTGGGTGAGAACTTCTGATCACTTAAAGAAAAACGAGTTTCCACAGTTCTCCAGATCAAAGGAAGAAGCTCAGTGAAGTGACTTTATGCACAGAAGCCAAATCCAGGAGATGCAATTTAAACTCCTTGTCTTCTTATTTACAATTTTCTTTTTTATCCTCATAATTCTTGGGCCTCTGATGTTTCTGTAAGGGCATAGAGGTTACAGCATGAGAGTTCAGATTCTTGGTCTGGAAATCAAAAGGACTTTAGAAGAACTGGGATTTGCCATGACTTGTGTTGGGTTGGAGACTGCACAGAAACAATGGCACATTGGATGTTCTTGATCAGTGCTGAAACTGGGGAAGTGCATAGACATTCCCAGGAGAATTAATTAAAAAGAGGCCAAGGAGCCCTTTCCCAACCACAGTTAAAGAGTTTAGAATAAAGTCTTGTCTTTTTTAGCTAGAAATTCTATTCTTAAAACTTGCATTTTATTAAAAAGTCTTTCAAATACTGGAAAATTGGCATAAAAGAATGAGTAAATTAAATGCCTAAGAGGAGAGAAGATTTTTAGTTGTTTTTTTTTTTTAAACTACCAAAATCCAATATACTGAATGCAAATATTGCCACCAGGCTCAGGATTTCTGCCTTATTTTAACGTGTGATTCCATTAATTATCTTTTATACACCTCGGGGGGAAATTACTCAGAAAAAGCCTTTGATTGAATGACATTATGTCCCTACTTTTTTAATAAACGTTGAAAAAAAGTTTATAATATGCATCAGAGATCGCTGAGTCACTCTCCAAAATCAAAGTACTTTCTTAACACATGAAGATGCAAAAAACAAAAGGCATTTTTTTGATGACAAGCACGACGAAAGTACTTCCAGATCACTTTATGTGCATGTAGAGAAGTGAACTGGGGAGGGAAATCCTGGTTACTTTCTTCCTTTGTGAATTACCTTCACCCGCTGCAGAACGTCCCCGCTGAGCCAGAGGTGCCAGCGGTGCCCTCTTTGCTGCTGGCAGTGCTCCTCACCGCTCCCTGCTCCCAGGGAAGGGAGGAGAGAGCAGGAGCCCAGCTTGGCACGAAGCTGCTGCGGGTCTCTGGCTTCAGCCCGAGGTTGTCCTCATCCATTCCAGAGCCGGTCTATGGAATTCATGCAGTGCCTGGCTATTGTAGAGTGCTCTGAGCTCCTCCAACTGAAACTGCTTCTGGAGTGCATAAAATTATTGCATTGCCTTTTGAGGGCAGGTGACTGGGAAAATCTATGTTTTAAACTATGATTTTAGAAAGGGGGAGAGAGAGAGAATGACAAGCATCTGACAGCTATGTTAATCATACAACTTGCAGCAACAGGGGTTTTTTAAATGCAGCAGGTCTTTGTGGATATTTCTGAGGGATCAGTCTACTCACTGGTACTCTGGAGGGGCTCTACAGGAATTCAACTCATGTTTCTTCCATCAACATGTTTTTTCAGCTACTTCTTAGCATGTCTGACGTATTATGAATATATTGTGGAATCAAAAATATATCAGGAGAGTGAGACATACACTTCTGACACTTGCCATATGAACTGAAGGTATTTTACTCTCACAGGAATCCCAGCATCCTTCTGAGAAACGTCCCTCATAAGAACAGAACCCTCTACCTTCCCTACCAAGCCTTTTAAATATCAAATATAGCACCTAAACATGTAATTAATTTCCTCTCAGTGCCGACAGCTCATATAAGGCTGCTTTTGATTAGAAAAATGTATTATTTTGCTATAGTAATGAGGTTAACAGTGCTGGAAATATGAACACAATAAAATCTTGTTTCCATTCAGTTCCATTTCCATATCACCACTTTCTACAGAGCTGAACCCCAGGAAGACCATGGACTTTTCCTCTATCAATTCTTATGGGGAAATAAAGGTTTTAAAGCAAATTTGCTCTGTGCTTTTCATGGAAATAAAAGGACTTTTTCTTAGAACTTAGTGAATTTCCTACTGAAAAATCTGAATGTTATCAACACCCCCTCATAGATTAGGGAGCTGCAGAGATGGAAGCTGGAGTTAAATGTGATTGCCTGAGTAAAATATCTTTATAGAAATGCTGAATATACTGGCTTTATAATGCAGTAGCATCTTCATAAATTCAAGGTATTTTTAAAATAGGCTTCCTTTGCTACAAGATCTGGTTTAGATCTTGCTGTCTTGTGATTGCAGATTTTTGTGCAGCTTGAAGAAATGCCTTTGGTTTGCTCAGAGAAAAATCATTGTCAGTGTTTCAGGCTCAGTTTGAGTAAAATTTCCTTTGTGATGGGGTCCTTCCTCCCTGGAGAAGGCTGTGCACTGAGTGTTTCAAAGGCAAGCTGGATGGAGGAGGCTGGGCCTGTATCAGCTGGAGAGATGACTTAGCTTAGCAGTTCAGCTTAAACTGAAGGCTCGGACTTCCACTTACACCAGGCTTACCACGTTTGGGGAGTCAATAATCACCAGAGAGCTGTACCTATGCCAGTGCATCATTTCCCCACCTGCACATTCGGGCTGGAGCCATTCCTCTGAGTGATAAAAGCCTGGAGCTGGTAAAAGTCTCCATGGGCCCATGCAGCAATGAGGGCTAAGATAACGTTCTTTACCGTGGTCTGCTGAAATGGATGTTGTATATTTTCACAACAGCTGATGCTGGATGTTAAGGGAGGAGATAAGAAACGGAGTGTTCCTTGCCTCCACAGGGCCCCAAACCACCAGCAGCACAGTCACTGCAAGTCTCTCAGTGCCTCTGGGCCATCATGTCTAATAGTGCAGGATGGATGTATTTGCCATAGATCTGCCCAGCTTGCTTGCAAACCCAGTTTAACTTCGGATTCACCAATAACTTGTGCAACTGCCAGAGTTCCAGTGGTGTTTTGAGAATATTTATTTCCATTGCTCATTTAAGATATTGTTCTCATTCACTTTGAAGGTGACCCCTGAGCACTGTGCAATAAAAGCATAAGGATGGATGCAGGAGCCAGGGCCGAAGGAGAGTTCATGAGTTTGCCATGGAAGAGGACAAGGGTAGGACACGGAGAGGGTTGTAAGCCACCCCTGAGTACTTTCCCCAGACCCAGACATATGAAACTTCAAGGCTGACTCTGACTCAGTGTTTTTGTATTATACAGTTCTTAAGGAATTTTTCTTCCATCAACTTGTCTAATATCTCTTTGAACCCTTGAAAATTTTCAAGATCATCCCGTGTCAAGGAGTTTGATAATTTAAATCTATGTTGTGTGAAAAAACAGCTTAGTCGCTCCAGTGCACCTTTGCTGCTGCTCACTCTTACTGCAGCGTTGTTCATGTGTCCTTCAGCTTGCTTTCAAAAGCCTGGCACCTGCAGGTCTCTTTTGGTGCAATTCTTGCCACCCAAAAAGAAAACAGCTGTGCCTCAAGCACCTTCTGCTTTCCACTGAGACACTATAGCTTTGCTCACTCCTCTGGCCCCACAGACACCTCTCTTCCAGGTAAGAACACTCAGTTATTCTGTACCCTAAACACGCCTAAAGAGCTCTGACACACCTGTGGTGCATGACTTCTCTCTACAAAAGTCATGTCTATTCCTTTCATATATCTGTGCCCACTGATTATTTTATATTATAGCTTTAAATTATTTTCCTGGTGTGGAAGTCAATTACACTCATCAGATACGCTAGCAAACAAACATGTTTGCACTGGTATAGCAAATAGCTATTTCAGTGCAAGTAATAGTTCTCTGGACTCACTCAAGTCCTTTTTAATGTAGAACTGATTTTTAACAGAATTTCTCTGCTAGTGCAATTGATTCCAGTGATAGGTTACACACCACTGCACGTAGTTTAGCAACTTGTTATGGGAATTTCTTTAAGCTGAAAACTTCCTTTGGCTCTCTTCCATCCACATACCCTTCAGAAGGACTGTAAACCAGGAATTTGGGGCTCGCTGAAGGGTATCAGCTTGTGCAAATCGCAGGGTCCTCCCTGGTTCTAGACAGAATCAGTGGTGGTGGCAGAGCTTGTGTGTCCTCCAAAAGGAACCCAACCTATGCACACCAAACCCAGTATGAAAACCAATGCAAATCCTGCACGGGGGCTTCTGCTGAGGGATTCAGTTTCAAATCTCATCAAGGCTTGGAAGCAAATGACTAATGAAGATGAAACTTTAGACTACATGTTTTTGGAAGAAGAGTTGCAACTTACCAAAGCAAAGCTCTGATCCTTGCTGGGGTCTCTCCATGCTACTTCGGTACACTTTACAATCTTGAAAATGCCCCTGTGTCCTTTGGGAGCAATGCACATGCCCAGTTTTGATTGTGTCTATGTAAACTGAAATAGGAATAGCTCAATTTCCAGGCCCCCAAAAGGGCTATCGTGTCCCCGTCTGTGTGGCTGGACATTTAGGGGGTTTTTTAAACTGCTCATAGAAACATTCCCAAAACTCCTGCCCTTTTTCAACAAGCCACTGTACAACCTTTATCTCCTTTATCTTGCCCAGAGCAGTGTGAGTCCACAGGGTGTGTGTGTCTTCCATGTCCTCCCTGTCTGAAAGCTGGTCCTGGTGTGTGGCCGCTCCGTCGCTGCCTGGGAAAGGCAATGGTCACCGCCTGGAGAAATGGCTTTGGAAAGGAAGCTGGAGAGACACCAGGGCACAGCCCTGCCTCCCTGCCCAGCAGCACAGCCTGGCCAGCAGCACTGGGAGGAGACAGCAGCCCCAGCTCCCTTCTCAGCTTTGTTCTTCACCAGGGCCTGTGTTCCTGCAGCTGTGGCCATCTGGGTGGCCCTGGGCTCCCTGCGCTGTGGAGGGAGAGGTGGGCTCAGCCCATGGGCCAGGATGAGTCCTCACGGGTGGTAGATGTCAGGAGCTTCCTATTCCTCCCTTTTGACCAGGCAGGAGGCTTGGGGCAGCAGATCAGCTTTCAGACTCTGGAAACCCAAACAGGAACCTGAAGGGAGGCAGGCTTTTTTTCAGATCTTTTTTGTCCCTACAGATGGGGATGTTTCTAGACAGACTAAACAGAGCTGCAGTTTCCTCAGGGGGCATCCTGGGAAGAGGGACATGTGTGCCACCATCCATCATTAAACCCTTCACGCAGGGAGCTATCCTAGGGACACATGGGATACAGCTCTGAAAGGCTGTATTTGGCCCCTATAGTCACTGGATTAAACTCCATTTGATACCTTTGCAATCACCCCTGGCTGCAGCCAGCAAGGCAGGGTACCATGGGCCTCACTCATCCCTCTGCAGGGAAATGATAGTCAATCACGTAAGAAATAATCAGATCTGCACATGTGAAAAAGATCAGATTGGGTTATACCACCAACCCTGCCCTCTCCTAATTTAAAGTGCCCAATTTCTTCCAAATTAATGTTCCAAATCTTTATTTTATATGCAGTGTGTAGGAGCCAGATATTTACACACCCATCCTTGATCCTCTCTGCCTCAAGAAAATACAGTCTCTGTGAGTATCAGACACTTGGATAGTGTCTGGGGTCACAAAGGTGCCACACACTGACCCCTCCCTCTCCTATGGAGAAATGCCCTAAGCAGGGGACGAGTCCTGACAATCACCCAAGGACAAAGCAGCTCTGCTGCCTCCTTCAGACCTGCCACCACACCAGTGTCCTCTTAAGAGCAAGACATTTGCAGATGACAAATAGGTGAGGGGAAAAGGGAGCATAATGAGGGGAGGAGGTGTGTGGGGGGAAAAAGCAAGCAGCAGTGCTCATTAGAGACACAGGGAAATGATGCCTTTCATACCTGCTTCGCTCCCTTTTGCTCCCTCCGTTCTTCAGACAAATGAGATACCCACGGCGCACGCAGCGCGCGAGCGTGCTTCCTCAATTATTAATGAGAGATGCTTTGTTTTATTTAATGCCATGGTTTTGATTAGTTTGTTCTCCAAGGATACGCTTTTTCTTCTCCCCTCCCTTGTCTCCCTGCTTCCTCCTCCTTTCTTTGATCTGCCTCCAATCCGTTCTCTCTCCCCCCACAGGAATGATGCACCGATGCCACCGCTTTTGCCACCGAGTGCTTTGCTCTCCCGGGCTCAGGTGAGTCAGGCAGGCACAAAGGGCCACACACTGCCACAGCCCCTTCTTGGGAGACAGTGAGCCTTGCTAGAAAATAATGAGAGCTGGCAGGTCTGATGATCCAAAGCTGAGAAACATATGCCTGGGCTGCCTCTTTCATCTCTGTAATTGGGTTTTTCTACTCCTGCCAATTAGGGCCTTTTTCGTCTTCCTCCTGCCCCGGTGAGTCTCCTTTCTCAGTGTGAGTGTCTGAAAGGCTGATCACAGGGGTGGCCCTGGGGTAACTGGCACCAGGGTGATGCACAGAGGTAGGTTTGTACAGCATCACAGGATCCCACTAGAAAACCCTACAGTTACTCTGACACAAGAGGGAGGACTATTTCTGCCAGAGAGACACGACATCTCTGGGCTCACGGAAGTGCAGGTCTTCTTTCCTCTTATCTCCAGAACAGCCTGGATGCTACAAAGACAAGGCAATGTTTTTTTTCCTACTTCCACTTCCAGCTGTGAAGTTTATTTTCAGTGCTGCATTTACAAAGGATTACTCTTAGCTACAGCAAAGCCCAGTGCCTCCATGCTGATGGTCAGAGACTGACTTAAAGTAGGCAGCACCTGTTCTGGGAGAGCAGTGTCTGCAGAGGATGACTCCTTACCTCCCCTCGATTTGACTTTTCACCTTTTCCCAAGCCCTGGCCCCAGCTCTTGACACCTGGGGCCATGAGGCTGCAGACAGCAGGCCAGAGCCAGGGAAGTCTGCTGTAATCCAACCTGTCTCCTAGTGGGAAAATGTCAAACTCAACAGCTCAGGAGTTGGTGAAAAAGGTGAGGGGCTACTTTTTAAATTCTGCCAAATAGTAAAGAGTTCATCTCGTTGTTGAGCAGGACAAAAACTCATGGCTTCTATCTGCGACACAAACAGCAGCTCATTTCAAAGTGTAATGCAGTGCTGGGAACCTCAGCTGTCAGGCTGCAGGCAGTGACTCTGTCAGCAGCCACCCCAGCACAGTGATCACCAGCACAGCCACCAGCCTGCACGAGCTGGAAAACATTGAGAACTTTTTCCATTAAGTGGATTTGGAGATAATTTTGTCCCATAAAAGAAAAAGAGGCAAAAGCTATTAACTTTGAAAATACTTTGAATTTCACATTGCTGAAGACAACCTTCCCCCACCCCTCCCAGCATTTTTATTGTAAAGGTAAAGTGGAAAAAAAAATATTCTTTTTAGTTTTTCTTGGCAACTGCCAAACAAGATTCAAAAAGGGTTACTTGAGCATCAGTGTATGCAAAAGTTCCAGTTATAAATACAGCTGCAGAAAGCTGATAAAACCCTTCTTTCCTCTTGCTCTCTCCTTGTACTTTTTGATCCAGTGTTCAGAATTCTGTCAAAATTACCTGATATTTTGTGATTCAGGATAGATGTGAGCAGCCAGAGAGCAGCTGCTCCAGGACCATTCTGGACTCTGCATTTCATACCTGTTTGCAGATACGGATCCAGCTGCATCCAAACCCTCTGCAGCCTTCCAATCGGAAGGATACTGATTTTCCAGAGTATCTGTATTACTATAGATTACAGATACTGCAGCTAAAGCTCTCATCTCTTAACCACACACAGTGGAGTTGCAAATTAGACTTAAAAGATTTCTTTCTGTATTTCAAAAAAAAAAAAAAAATCTGCATGCATTTTCCTACCAGGCTGTGCCCAAAAGGGACACATGGGGTAGAGGTGGCTGTGCATGTCTGAGCATGCAGGAACACGAGCCACGTGCTCTTTATCCTTCACCAGTTTTTCACCTGAAAAAAATACTGCAGTGACCAAGTACTGTCGTATTTCACACAATTCTCATCTTTGCACAACCAAATAGGTTTATCTGAGTAGCTGTCAGCAGCAGACATCTGGGGGTAGTTATACATCAGCCTCGCTGTTTAAAAAAAAAAAAGTGGTCAGATTCGGAGAAGACAAATTATTTCACAAGCCTCAACACCAATTAAATGTGTATTTCATTTTCATATGATATATTGCAGGTGTCTGAGGGGCCTGTTGCTGGCTGTCTCCCTGTCTGTGCACGTGATTCCCCGGATCTGCTCCCTGGCAGAAGCCAGGGAGATGCAGCAGAGGAACACAGGTCCCTCCCCACACGTCTGCTCTGAGCACACGTGCAGGGATTTGATGGTTTTCCAGCCATTCATGGGCCCTGTGAAGAGAAAGCAACATTTGGAGGACATGGGACAGGGGCTTCCCAGAATCGAGCACTGGAGTAATTAATGCTCCTGAAGAGTGAACTCCAAGGAGTCTGGGACTGAGAATAGAGATGCACTGATGTGTCTGCTTAATCAGGGCAGAGTAATGAACAGATCCATGGAGTCTGTATGGATCAAATCCACTCGGATGCTGTGACTGAAATTACACCAGACTCTGTTAATATTGAGGAATTATTCTAATTTAAGAAAAAGTGGCCTACCTGCAGGGGACTGACACTTCTCCAAATCTCACAGGAGCAGGTGAAAACGAGAGAAGAAAACTGAATACCACAGCTGAAGTCTTCTGATGACACACAACAGTATAGTTAAGCAAAAATCTTCAAAGCTGTATCAAGGTAAATAAGCTGCTGTTCCAGCTAGCCACTCTTCCCAGCCACCAGGAACCCAAAGAGCAAGCCATAAAATCAGCTTTTAACCTGGACCTCTATATCTGTCAGAGGACAGTGGCCTGAATAATAAGCTCAGCCTTAAAGCTCTAGCTGCTGTGTCATGCTGCCAACCCATTTTTCACAAAGTGATGATCTGCATAATTGTTTCTTGAAAAATTGGCAACAAAACAGGCTATGTAATTTTAAAATTTAGCCCTGAATTCTCTTTAATAATAAACGAGGGCATCATTTTAAATATTGGGCCTTTAAATCGTTTACACCTTTTAAAACAAAACCAGTATTTGTATAATAGTTTACATTTGCTGCCCCTCCCTAGCTTTCTCATTTATTTCCTGTTCTTCCATCATCTCAATTACCATAGAAAGTGGATAAATGCCAGTGAAGACAGACGCAGCTTACACCATCTCTGAATGCCCAGGAGGAAGGCGGGTCCCTGGGGGGGCAGGAGCCTGAGTTCAATGCAAATTTCAGGCGAAGCAGAGGAGGGACCAGCACCTGGCTCTTTCACACTCCAGAGAATGATCTAATTGCTGGCTATTAGTCCTCCTATATGACTCAAAACCCTGTCTGTGCCTCTTACTAAATCTTAACCCAGGACATAATCACTGGGAATTGGAATTAGATGCTGAAATTATTTTGTGCAGTAAAACTGGCAATAAGCAAAGTTAGGGGAAGAAATCTGACCCTGTCCTTTATCTTGTACATTGGTTGCCTACAGGAAGCACAGTGCCACAGCTTAAGTTTGTTTGGGCACAACAGCCTCAGGATTTTCTGCCCCAGTCTTCAGACACATCAGATTCTGCTTTGGCAAGTAGACTGGTTATCCAGAAGAGGCATCACTGCTGCTCCAGAAATGCGAACATCAATTTCGGAATTAGATTCCTGCTTTCCAAGGCTGTGATGCTTTTCTAAGAAGTGTCCCCAGATGCCCAGGTCACATCCCCTTCTCTTCTACCAGTCTCAAACAGCTCCATTGATCTCACTTGTCTGAGTGCTGACCCTAAACAAATTCTGACCCCTAGGAACCACCTTCGGTGAGATGAAGGAGATCACAGAACATACAGCTTTTGTGGCAATTAAGGGCTTTGCCATCTCCTTCGACCTCCACCAACTCTTGCTGAATAAGATGCAATGTGCTATAGCCATAAAAAACAGCAGAGGTTGATTTCCCACTGTAGCTCTTTTTCAAAACCTTCTTTCCAGCTTGTCGGAAATCCTCTGATCTGCTTCACTACATCTTGACAGCTCCAGCTCGTCGGTGGCAGGAGAAGGAGCCCACTGAGAACCAGCTGACACCTTCCCGTGCCCAACGCTGCCCTCGGCGCGGCGCTCCCGGGCCCCCGCGGCCTCCTGGCGAGGCCCATCTGCGGCGGGAGCCCGGCAAGGGCAGCAGATGTCTGAGCAAAGCCAAGAGCTGAGCCTGGCCTGGGCCAGGGGTTTGTGTCACAATCCCACTGTGGCAGGACATATCCTCCCCCTCTCTACCACTGATAGTTGGTGCAGATATAGAAGAGATAACCCAGGGGCTGAAAGGCCCAGTAAGGGCTCATCTCTGGTGCCAAAAGGGCTCGGGCCCCAGCTAAGAACCAACAGCTTAGTCTGGAGAGCAGATGTGGAAAGAGATAACAGAGATATTCTTGACTGAGAGACACTGTTTTACAAACTATAAAAGACACTCGAGTTATCACGGGGGCAGAAGCCTTCTACGCACACACCCTGAGAGTGTGGGAGACTTCTCCCCGGAGTGTGGAGTTCCGCGGTTACTTTCCTGGGAATTGAGGGAAAGGATCTCGATGTGTGCCCCACCAACAATTGGATGGTAAGATACATTGGATCCTAAGTTATATTATTTCTTCGCTAGCTGTAAAATTAATGGTACCTTGAACCTCGCACTGTATATACCTACTAGTAGTTTCTTTTTATTCTTATTCCTGTGTAGTATATAGTTTGTTATAAGTCTTATGACTGTTCGTTTTGTGTCTATTAAATAAATAATTCATTCTATCATAGACCGAATCAGCCATTATTAAAGAACTTGCGAACGAAAGTGGGTCTTGAGGTGCTGGCCACCCCAATAAAGCTACTGCCTGCTGCCAGAGGCCTGGGCAAAAGGCAGAGACTTAGCTAAAACACTCACACACATTCGTAACGCTGGGCCAGGGGGCTGTGTCACAACCCCACGGCCAGGCGGGGTCCCCTCGAGCTGCTCTCGCTGCGCTCCCATGAGAGGCACGCTCCCGTTCCACGGCGAATAAACACAGGGAGGTCACGCTGTGCTGGGTGGTGGCAGTGAGTTAAATGGAGCATCGGTGTTCCAAAACTGAGACACGTGGAGTCACAGCAGGCAGCGGCGAAGGAACGGCTTTGAAGTTTAGCTTCAGTGCGTCCCCCTGGGGTTTTCTGATTTCTTTTTCTTCCTTATGCTCATATTTTGCTTTTTCAATATATGTATTTTAAATGGCTATGTAAATAAATGAGGGTCTGGGAGAGGATCTGCCACAGCGCAGAAGGGAAAGAAGTTTCTATGAACCAGACAAAGAAATAAAACCTGAGAGCATGTGGTACCCTTGCCTTGGTAGCAGCCATTAATAATACCAGGCCGGAGCAGTGGATGTTCACACCTTTCCGTGGTGCACTTCACTGCACCCTCGTGTATTTGCTATTTGCAGCTCATAATTGAAAATTTTCTCTTGCTTAAAAGCCCCAGGGAGGAAATATCAAAAAAGGAAAAAATCTCCAACTTGCTACCAATCCCGAGTTCAGAGGGAAGCCACCCAAAACCCTTCCAGTTCTTCCTATGAACTGTAGGGTGAAGCAAAGTGTTCCTCCAAGATCTGGAGTCCAGGCAGTTAATAGATACTCTGTAGTAATTTGTGATAAAAGAAAAAGAAGCAGGAAAAAAAGCAGTGAAAGAGGGGGAAAGAGGTTCTTGCTCTATTCTATAAGATTATATTTGTTTCCTAACAGAATTAGAAATCAAAGCAGAATATATTGTCTTCAAATGAAAGCAATTTTTAAAAATTGTCTTTCCAAATCTGTGGGCATTTAAAAAAATCAAAACACAGAAAAAGGAAGTGTTAAATTGCTTAAAACAAATGGAGTAATGTGTGGCCGAGATTATTCAGTGCTGTGATAGGCACAGTACTTACTCTTTTATATGTTCTCCATTCAGACTGGAGACCAGAGAAGGAAAAAAAATACTCATTAGCTGATGAAGAGCAAATTAGAACTGCTTCAACACTGGAGCTCAACACATTCTGAGAGATTTTAAGGTCATCTTGCTAGACAGAAAAGGAAATGATTACAGGAAATATTACACTTCATGGTTCTGCAGCTGGATTAAGTGTTTTATTACTTACCAGCGAGGACACTTCTGTTTGACACAAATATATTTGTTAGAGTATTTTATTAGATTACAGCAAACATCTGAATTCAGAGTGGGGCTATTGAGAAGCTAAATGTAAGAAGAATTGACATCACAGTGTCTCAGCAGCAGTAAAGCTGTAATCAGTGTTGACAGATATTACTCATGTGCTTTAGGCTCAACAAGAAGCTGTTCAGATACCACCATGGAGAAGCAGGAAAGGATGAATTACCAGGAGTTCCCTAGGAACACAGCACCACGGAGGAAGGCTCTCCAGAGACACTTCTCCCTATTTTTCACCAACAGCTCTACAAAAGTGAGGGCTGTATGTAAATAACTGGTAAATCCTTTGGTATTTAGGAAGATTTGGCATATTTGTTAATAGTTCTGCCTCCTGACCATACATGACTGCATAGACAGCTTATCCATCATTTTCAAAGTGTCTGGCCCCTGCAGCTGTAGACAAAATGTAGGCAGAAAATGAAACTATCCCACTGAGTGTTTTTCAAGCAAACTTTTCAGGCTTGTTTCATGAATTTTTAATTAACCATTTGATTTTTTTGAATGTTTGGAAACAGTAATTTTAGATCCTTGATTTTGCTGCTTCTGGCAGGAGAATTAGATTAGGAAAGGCTGGTTTCTGGTGCCTGCTGTACCCCAAGACACCCTGAAACAGCTTGGCAGGACCGAATCCCATGTCAGGGCAGCTGAAGGGCAGCAACCCATTCCTTCCTTCTCCCTTGGACATGGGAGGCAGGAAGATAGGTATAAAACAGTATCAACAGTGGGGGATCCTCAGTGGCATCCTCTTACTTAAGTAATTGTTAATTCCAAGCCAGAAGGAAATTCTATTCAGCAACAATTAAACGAGTGTTCTGTAACAATGTGGGTGCAATATGACCCATTTTTTGTTAGTTGTCACATGAGAACTGCTGTGGAGGGAACATTTTTCACATCTCCAATATGTTAGAGGCATTTTCAAAGGGTTAAAGGCCTCTTGCTCATCACAGGACAATTAATTTCCCAGAGGAACATTCTTAGGCTTATCCCTTATTCCTCTCACTCTGCTTTGTAGTCCTGGGAGTCGTTAGTGTACAGGTATGTCTCAAGACATTCTTGCAATACCTTAGGAATTGCACAGCTGAGATTACTTCCTCTCTCCAGCATGCAAATCATCCCTAAAAGGATTTTCCTGGAAAACAATTCCTTTCATTCTTTCCCAAGGGTATGTGCTCTTTTATTTGTCAGGGATCAAAGTGCTCATGTGGAGATGCATAAGGAGATATTTAAACCCAGAGTACTTTGAGGTGGCAGCAGCTTTTTCTTCACTTCATTTTTTCTCATTCTTTTTTCCCATTCATCTACTGAGCCAGAAGCTCAGAAGAAAAACCAAACTGCATTTAAATGGTTGTTCAATGCCTTAATGTGCTGAAACCAGCCAGTTTCTCTGCAAAATTCACTTAGGCACCAGCTGTTTACCTGTAACTTCTTGTTGTGGACAAGTTTTTTCCTTTATAGACTCCTTGGGCTTTTCTTTTCCTTACTCAAAGTTTGCATGGAGTCAGGAGTGTCTCTTGCAGAGAGCTCCATCCCATGCAGGTCAGTGGTGCAGGATTATCCTCAGATGTCTGCAGCACTTCTGCTGAAGTCTCTTGGCCACAACAAGCTTGTCCTTTAAGTCTCCAGCCTGTAATGAGCAGCAGGTGCCAGATGTATGAAACAAGGTACTACATCTTTTCTCCTAATTAAAAAGTCCTCCTGAAGTATCCAAATCCCTCAAGGATTTCCAGGGATCGAGCTCAACTGAGGACCTCATTCAATTGCATCTCTCTGAAGACAGACAAAGGCAATCTTTTCCAAAGTTAAGTGTCCTGGGTGGTGATGCTGGATGCAGGCTCAGGTTCCAGGGATTTTGTTAGGAATTAAAAGCCAAGACCAGGTCACTGATGAATTGCAGTTTGGCCATTCACATCAGGACTGAGATTTACATAATTAAGCAAGAGACAAGAGCTGCAGTGACAACACAGAGAGCATTTCAAAGTCTCCAATAGTTTGTGAGTTCAGACAGACCACCAGCTCGTTGGGCTGGGTCTCCTCCCTGCCGTGCCAGAGTGGAGGGAGCTGCTCCATTGACTAACTCCACAGGGAGTCCTTCCTCCAGGCTCTGTTTTGCTGCTTCACAAAAATAAAACAGTTACAGTTTAGGTGGGATTTCTAGTTCCTGGAAGTCTCCCTCAAAATGAAGCTGACTGGTAAAATCCTGTGTTGTTTTTTCCTGGTGTTAGCGATCCCGAGACAAAGCCACTGGAAATGATAGCACCATGTAGAGAAGTTCAAGGGTCTAATGCAACAAAGGACCTGTGTGTTCAGCTCTTTTTCTCCTTTACAGGAGAAAAGTCTCATTCTTTTTCAGTTTCGTCTCTGGAGAGAGCTTTATTTAAAATTCTGTTTGTACATCCTTTTTTTTTCTTTAGTGCCTTTGGGCCATGAGAAGTCTGGAAGCTCAAGAATTCAAACTTCAAGGAGGTTGTTTAGAAAAAAACTTCAGCGTGCTACAGCATTTTGTAAACCCCAGATGCAGGCTGGTGCCTTTGATTATTCATACATGCCATTCAGGCTCTGCCTCTGTCAAACATTTTTTATTTCCACACTATTGGATGAAAAATTCCCCATCCAGCAGTTGCCTTGTGAAGCAGAAAATGCTAATGTTTGTGTCTGTTGCAATGTACCTCTGGCAGGAAAAACAGAGGCTCTGTGCAGGGAAATCTTAGTGTTGTCAACCCCTCCTTTTCAGGCAGACTATGCACCTATGTCATATTTTTATATAAACACTGTAGGTTGGTCTCAGCAGAGAACAAAGAGCTTAAATTTATGGCTTGCCTGACTGTGGTTGTCCCCTGCAGCTCATTTGACTATTCATCATGCTCCACACCATCAGCCCTTCGTGCAGCTGAGGATGTCACCTATCAGAGGATAAACCTTTTGGTTATGTCATAAATTTAACATTATACATTAAATATCTGTATTATTATAATACTGACAGAAGATGTTTTATATGTATTAAATCTTTAGAACTCCCTACAAAGAGATTTTGACTGTCATGTGCTCCTCAGGCTGTAGCTCCAGTGATTATACAATATTCCTCTCATAATGGACCAGAGTTTCAACTGGTTGAAAAGCCAAAATCAGTGCAACACCCCTAGAGCTGCTCTGCCAATTCACACCATGATGACTGGCAGCACCTTCCTTCCCTTCACCCCTTATTCAGCTCTCCAGGGACTGAGCTCAAGCTCAGCTTTACCTGCAGCCTTGGGCAGCACAGCTCATCCAGCAGGGGAAGAAGGTTTGATCCTTGCTGGGCTTGGAAAGCTTGAGAAGCTGCGAGCTCCACAGACAGCATGGAGGTCTCCACCAGGAATATTTTCTTGGCTTGGGCTGCCATATAATTCCAGCTGTCCCCATTTCTACTCCCCAGGCAACCCTAGGAAGGGGTTTACCTGAGGTGACAGTCCCCACTGGCACTTAAAATGGGACCAGACACCGATGTTCAGGCAACTGAAATCTGCTGATGCCCTTACCTAAGTAAGCCCAAAAGAAGAACCCAGCAAAACAAGAGAGGTAGCTAGCTGAAGGGTGAGGAATGTGATGAGGCACTGGAACAGGCTGATCTGAGAGGCAATGAAATCTTCTCCTTGGAAATTGTGGAATCACAGAATATCCTGCAACAGAATGGACCCAGAGGGATCATCGAGTCCACTGACACAATAAAAACTCAGCTGGAGCAGGCTGTAAGTGACCTCCTCTAAGCTGGCCCCAATTTTAGGGTGCATCAGAGACATCCAGAGGTCCTTTTCAACCTGAATTATGCTACCAACTCAGGCTAACAGATGGGATAAGATGAGGCCCGCAGGACAGACAAATAAGACTGAGGTTGCCAAAAAAAGGTCTTGCTCTTGACCCTCCTAAAGAGAGGGGGAGAAGGATTTGCCTCTCAGCCAGTGTTATGTTATGGTTTGATTTTCCAGAGAGGAAACACAGCTTGAGAACAAGTGTATTTATTTGATTTTCATTAGCTAGGCACAAAAATAACCCGTGTCAGCTGAACTCTCCTCGTGCTTTTCAGTTTTACAGATTTTTCTCAGAAAGCTTCCAAAATTTAGAAATATTCCCAGGCAACCTTCCAAAACTCAGAAAGCAGAGAATATTGAACACTATTTTCCTTCTTCTAGACTCCTTCATTAATTTTAATCAGCAGGGAATATATTTTCAAAGTGGCACTTAGAGGCAGACAAATCACGTTAAAAGGTAAGGGTATTTCCATCCCTAAATCACCATGACCAGCTTTAAATCACACCTGAAGGCAGCTCATTATTCTGCCCAGGCAGAGTGAGGCAGAGGGAAAACTCCACGTGCCAGAACAAGCCTGAGGATTTTTTGCTTGAGGAACCCACATTCTTTGCACATGCCCAGGAAGGATCCCAGGAGCAGGATCCCCATCCCTGGGACCTGTGTCTCACCGGAGCTCTGCGTAATCTTCTTTTTGCTGCCCACTCCCTGGAGCACCCACTCCACAGAGCATCAGAGTCTCTGTTTATTAACACAGGGTGAAAGAACAGATGTTAACTCCACAGGTCTACGCCTATATGAACAATACATCAGCCAAAATGTCATCTCAATCCATATCCTCTCACTCCACAGACAAGATGTCAGCTTAATTGGTGTTCTGGACTTGCGTTCGCACACTGCATTTTTGTTTTAATTACACCTCATTAATTTTCAACTTCTGAGCTTACAAAGAGCAGTCAGTGAGAAACCCAGATACTCACTCCCATTTTTCATGCACCTTCATTTCTTTCCATTCTGCCAGCGTGACGTGCACAACACATTGACACCAGAACACTTGGTACCACAAAGTTAAGACCCAAGCACAAAAGCGTTTATTCTGTTGACTTCCCGTTGAGCTGAGTGGGATGTTCAGAGCCTCACCAGGAGCAAAAAGCTGTGATGGTTGGCTGAATTGGAGCCCAAGGAGGAGGCCAGGACCACACAGTGAGCTAGAAAGCACTCCAAGAATAAAACCCAGGCTCTTCTTGGCTCTTTGTTCCCCATTCAGGACACAGGATCAGGCTTCCTCTCTCCACTGATTTCATGTCAGAGCAAGAAGGGGTGACAGAGGAGCCCACAGGCGTGATTTGGGGATGGCCTGTGCATCTCTGCAATCACAGTGACTGATGTTCCAGGCAACCAACACTGAATATGTTTAAGAAGAGGGATGTAAGAAATCTGAACATACCTGACTAAGAGAAAATAAAACTGCACAAATAACAGGCTTGAAAGCTAAGGTTAAAAATGATTAAATACATAGGTCACGGTATTATCTGCTACAGCGATATGTGATGAAAACAATGGACTTCAGGAAATAAGACATTTCTAGATTTGCAGGAGTACTAACAACTTTGAATGAGGCTAGACGCCATGTTTCCTCAACTCTCCTTACAAAACAGGAATGTTAAAAGACATAAAAAGAACACTTAATTTTTTACAGAAGAAACTGTTAAAGCGGCCCTTCACAACACAAAGCCACTCATTAAAGCTTTTTTTTAGCACAAAGGAAAAGAACAAACTACACATATGAGATGACCCAAACAGCTGCCTCTACTTTGTTTTGCTTAATGAGTTATCCTGAGGCAGTTTCCCCCTGGCACAGACACAAAACCTCACACTGCACGAGGGAGCTGTGGGCTCCAGCCAAGTTTAAACACAATGCGGAGTCCTGGAGCTCCTGGTGTGCAGAGCACCCTCTGCAAACATCTCCAGCACCACTCCCAGCACCTCCTGGAAAACGCTGACATTCACATGCCTGTAATGCAAATATCTCTGAACTTAAATAACAGCAGAGATATTTCTGAACTGCCTTTGGTGCTCTTTCCATGAGATAACCCTCACCTCAAAAGAGGTGAAACACAATAATCAGTCAGTCATGGCTGGAAGAAGGATCAAGCATGTCTGCTAGTCCCCTCCTTCCCATGTTTGAGATAATCGTGGCATTCTGAAGACAGTGAGTGATTCTTGAAAGTTCCTTGGCCTTTATGAAGACTAGCTGCTTTGAGGGAGCTGCACGTAAAAAATGCCTTCACTGAATAGCATCATTAAACTATGCAGGCATTTTCTTAGATGATTTCCTTTTATTTGAAAGCTTAGCTATTCCAAATATCTTCAATTTTATATTAGCTTAAGTTTAGGGATGTCATCATTGCTGCATATTAACTCGCTGGTAAAAAAATCCAATTACAAACTCAGCCTAGAATCCAGAATGAAATGCAGCAGATAGTGCTAAAATCTTTAGGAATTAGAATAACTGCTGATAAAAAAGCCATTATCTTTTCCTGAATGCTTGGTTGCACAAATCCAACTCAAGGTGAAAACAAACAAATTTGGGAGAACTTCTTTGGCATAAACTTGTTGACAAGGGCCTATAAAAACAGCTTTTCAGAAGCACTGTTCAGGTCTAAAATCTTGCAGCAAGAGGATGAAAAAGACATTCAAGCTAGTGAGCCTTAATTCCCTCTCATGCTCCTCTATGCACAACCCTACGTATCAGGATGACTTAAAAACTGGGAATAGAGAAAATACATGGACTGTGAAAACCACCACTTAATGTACCCTGGCAGGGTTGAAATGCCCTTGAAATGGCAGGTGGAAAGCCAGGATCACTCACACATTCCTATTCGGATGGGATCAATGAAAAGAATGATGCTTTCCTGTGAGAAAATAGGGGATGCAGGATCTCTGGTACCAAGGTGATCTGCTACTGGAATTTCTTCCATTTCACTGGATAAGTCAACCTGGGTGAAGGGATACCTTCTGTGGAGCGTGCAGTGTCACTGCTTGGCCAGCTGCTCTTGTTCCTGTCTCCAGAGCTGCGGAAGGCAGGCCAGCACCACTGGAGGAGGAGATGAGGCTGGGAAGCCGCAGGTTGGTTCCTCAACCAAGGTGAGGACAAAAACATCTGGGCCTGCTTGCTGCTGTTGGGATGGCACAGCCTGGACCTGCCGTGGATTTCAGCTGAGCCTGCTTAGAGGCACAGAGTGCAGCCAAAAAAAGGGCAGCTGAGAGTCTCCACTTATGAGAGCAAACCTCTCTGGTAAGAGAAGCCATAATATTTACCAGCTTCGTTCAAGATATCCTCACTGCTTCCTTGGGGGATGGAAAGCTCAGCACAAAGGGGCACTGTCCCCTGGGGTCACAGGAAGAACATATGTTTCCTCCTGATGGAAGAGTGGCAGTAGCAGCTCAGATTTGTCTGGAGCCTTTTCCCAATTATCAAAACCAGGTTGTGTGAAAAGTCCATCTGGACACCCAGCCAAAAACATTTTGCAGTTAAAAGTAATTTTAAAAAAGAAGAGATCAGTAGCTTTGGAGTAAGGGAGCTCTTGACCCCAGAAATCCAAGATGAACTGAAAGAACAGTTCTTTAATCCAAAGCTCCATATATAAAGAAGTAAATTTATATTGCAGTTGAGGCCACAAAAACTCCCAAAATTAACAGTAGCGGATATGTAGTTCCAGCTGCAGACGAGTGCAAAAACAGTTCCCTGCTAAAAGGAGCAGAAATTGCCATAAATATTCTAAAGAGCTTTCCAGTTTGCTGGGTTTAAAGTGATTTCAGTCTGGTTAGTGAGGGTGAGATATAAACGCCAAGGGGCTGGAGAATTTAAAAAGGCACACAAAGGTACTTTCAGGGAATGAACTCTCAGCAGGTCTCTGTGGCCATGTACCTTGCTTGTCAAACAAACAATGCTGGAGGAGAACAGCTCCTCAACCTCGCCAGCGCACTCACTAGAGGAAGCTGCACTATTTAATACTTGTTTTGTGAAACTCCCAGATTTCCCCTGGCCTCCAGCCTAGGAATGGAAAATGGAAAACGTTACAGGTAAAGCAACAGCTGGAGCTGTCCTGAAGTGAGAAGATGGCAGAGGATATAGGATCATTCAGGTTGGAAAGGACCTTTAACATTACTGAATCCAAACATCAACCCAGCATTGACGAGTCCACCAATAAATCATGTCCCCAGGTGTCACATCTACATGTCCTTTCAATGCCTCTGGGGATGGTGACTCCAACACTTCCCTGGGCAGCTTGTTCCAATCCTGGGCAACCCTTCCACTGAGGAAATTTTTCCTAATACCTGATCTAAGCCTCCCCTGGTGCAACTCAAAGCCATTTCCTCCTGTCCCATACCTGGAAGAAGAGCCTGACCCCCACCTGGCTATAACTTCTTTCCAGAGAGTTGTAGTGATAGGATCCCTCCCTGAGCCTCCTCTTCTTCATCCTCCACTCCCTCAGATGCTCCTCATCAGACTTGTGCTCCAGCCCCTTTCCCAGCTTCACTGCCCTTCTCTGGACACGCTCCAGCACCTCAATGTCCTTCCTGAACTGAGGGGCCCAGAACTGGACACAGCACTTGAGGTGTGGTTCCTGATGTCCCTCCAGTCTGGCATTATCCCAGGAGGCTGTCCTAGGTCCTTTTCAGCAGGGAGGTAAGAAATCCTCGTGATGAGCCCTGGGACAGCAGTTTGCCCAAGGAAAGGGCAGCAGAGATGCAGCTCAGGACGAGGAGCCTTATGCCACACTCTCTCTGCCAGAGAGGAACTCACCATTTCCACCTGCGTCTTCCAGTCTGCTGCTGCCAGCCCAGAAAGGTTTGGAGAAAGAAGTTTGAACTGGAGCTCATGATCCAGGGTGGAACAGCCACCATGAATGTCTGCTAGTAGGGCCCTCAAGGACCTCGAGGGTGGCAGGGCTTGTTTCCCTGCCCTCTGTAGGACCAGCAAGCTCTGCCCACAGCACCCTTGCAGTAATAGAGAGACTTTACACAGCACCAGTGGGTACCCCCGGGCTGGATGTGTGGCTTAGGCCACAGGGCAGGGACACTCTGAGACTGTATGTTAGAAGAAAATTCTTTCCCCTGCACCTTTGTGCTAGACACACCTTCCACCTTTCAGACCAGACCAGGATACAACCCCGGACACATCTTTTCTACTGTATTTCAAGCAATTCTCCCCACTTTCATTCATAATTTAATCTGCATGGGGTTCATGGGACAGAAGAGTGATGTTTTAGCTTGGAGGGTATGTACAGCATTCAGTGTGGTCCAGGTCATGCGTGTGGACCCAGCTGGAGGCTGCAAAGTATGCACAGAGGGGAAAGGAGGCACGGAGGGGTGCAGAGCACCAGCAGCCCTCCAAAGGGAGCAATCTCCCCCTTGCAGGCAGATGGCAAAGACTTGAGGAAGAGAGTGTGTTCACACCTAGGGAGATGATTTGGATGCAGGCAGGGAAAGCTGGCAGGGTCTGGCCGATTTGGCTGGGCTGCTGCTCGTTGTTATAGCAACAGGAGGAGGCTGCTGCCAGCGGGAGGATGGAGCCGAGCATGGGGGACATTTTTAGAAAGCAAAGGAGAGAGTTTGAATGGGTAGAGAGAGGGAGAAGTTGTAGGTATGGAAACCAGGATGGCAAACGCAGACGGGCGAGTGGGATATGTGGGAACGGAGGATTCTCCCCACCTGCATTCTGATGGTCCCACTGCACTCCTTCCCTGGGGCAGAGGGAGGGTCTGGCTGGGGTCTCTCTCCTGTTGGGAAGGGCTGCCAGGCCACAGAGGGCACATCAGTGCCCTCCGGGGTGACAGCAGGACGAACACCACTGCTAGTGGTGTAGGCAGTGGAAGGGGGCAGAGGGGGATAGCCCAGGCAGGTGCTTGCTGCTGGAATCGCAGCAGGAGGTAAATCCTCTGCAACGACCCCAGGCTGCAACAGTGGTGGCTGTAAGGAGAAGGACCAGATACTGGAGAAGGCTGTTGCAAACACAAACCTGGCACATTCGGGCTTATCACATCTCCACATCGTCCTGAGAATGCCTTGGATCTTTGCGGGGATCTGCCGGTGGATAGCCCCGCAGACTCCACAATAGCCATCACAGACCTCTCCATGGCAAACCATCGCGCTTTAACACGAGCACCAAACACCCCTTTGTGAATCCAGCTCCTGAGTTACCGACGTCTTGAAACACACTCAGTCAAGGCTTTTTAACACGGTGAATCAGCGATGTCTTAGCGGAAGTGTTAATGACATTTGCATTAAAAAATCACGAAATAATCGCGCATTTCCCCAAGAAAGCACCAGACATTCAGTCTCGACAGCTGAGCGCTGCGGTGTTACTGGAGGAAAGCTTTGTAGGGGGAAGGAAAGGCAACCCCTCCATCCCGCTCCGCTCCGCTCCGCTCCGCCCAGGAGAGGGCAGCAGGCGGTGGGAGCTGAGCGCGCGGCTCCGGCCCGTCCCGGCATCCCGGCGCTGCCGGCTGCGCGCTGCCCAGGGGCCTGGCAGAGGAACCCCTGCCCTTCAGGGAGGCTTGCTGTGGCTTTAAGCAGGGCAATTTGACTTCGCCCACGCATTGCTTCTATCTATTTTAGACGTCATGCTAATCACAGAATGGCCTGGGTTGGAAGGGAATTTAATGATCGCGTAGTTCCAACGCCCTGCCACGGGCAGGGGTGCCACCCACCAGACCAGGCTGCTCAGGGCTCCTTCCAGCCTGGCCTCGAACACTTCCAGGGATGGGGCATCCATGACTTCTCTGGGCAACCTGTGCCAGGGCCTCATCACTCTGTGAGTAAAGAACTTCTTCCTAATACCTAACCTAAATCTCTCCTCTTTTCGTTTAAAACCATTCTCCCTTTTCTGTGACTATCTGCCCACATAAAAAGTTGCTCCCTCTCAATTTTGTAAGACCCCTTTACGTACTAGAAGGCCACTATGAGGTTTCCTCAGAGCCCTCTCTTCTCCAGGCTGAACAAACCCAGCTGTCTCAGCTTGTCTTCCTAGGAGAGAATGTTCCTGCCTTCAAATTGGCTTTGTCGTCTTCTCTGCACCCGCTGCAACAGTTCATGTCCTTGTGCTGGGGACCCCAGAGCTGGGTGCAGCATTCCAGCTGGGGTCTCACAAGGTCAGGGGCAGTAGAGAAGGAATCAAGGAACAAACTTCTGCCACTCTCCTTTTCGCCCCCATAGGGTTTTTCTAATTGCGGTCCTTTTTAAGTAGGGCTCTCAGATAAAAGCTTCGAGATGTCTATATTGGTTTCTCATTTATGCTCTGTCAGACAACCACTCAGAATTTTTATTCCCACCTGCTCCTGGTCCCTGCATACCCAGTATTTCTCATTTCCACTCCCTACAAACCAAGGAGTCAGGCTGGGTTTCCCTCCATGCTGCAGCAGTCAGCCTCAAACACCTATTTTAGGATCCATCCCAAGGATTCTTCGCTAATTAAATGCCTTTCATTACAAACCAGCCCTGGGAAATAATCCAAAGGCAGGGAGGCCTGAATAGGCAGGAAGAGCTTGGGGTGAAAGGAAACAATAGGAAAGGAATCAAAAACACAATGAGGCTTCAGGGGAAATAAAAAGGCACACGGTACATTAGATGCGAACACAGATGCAGGCTGTGCACATCATCCTCAGAGCTGCTGTTTAACCTTGGGTACAAGGTGGAAACCTTCATCAGTCAGGCACTTGCCTTCCCACTGTCTGTTCCTCCTTCTAGCACCTCCTTTTTCCTCCCCAGACAGCAACTCCTGCTTTCCAGCATCAGGACTGAGTGGGTCTAACTAGAGTGGCCTGAGGTAGTTCGCAGCTCACCTCTGGTCTGGTTATCATACAATTTCCTAATACACAGGGAACAGAGTTCTTGGTACAAAGCAGAAGCAACTCCCTTGCAAGAAGAAAATGATAAAAAATGCAAGATCTCTGTTTGAAGAGAATTGACTCCTTGGTATTTAAGAAGTTAATTCTATTTGTATTAGAAATGAGAGTAAAATTTCCCCAACACACCAGAGGTTGTGATGTTTGGGGCCCACTCTGCTTAGCAAATTCCCCAAATCCACTTGGTTGCTGAGCTCAGCTCATGAAGGTGGTTCCCTGAAATTGTATGGAGCAGAATTCACTGAAAGGATTAGCACCAAAACAAAGCTGGATGAAGACAAGCGCTCAAACTGCACATTAGAGAAAATCACCCCTTATGACCCACAACCACAGTGCTGAAGGACTTTCCAGGTTTGACAGTGCAAGTTTAAGGGGTCTCTCTCTTTTTCTGCTGCTACTGATGAAAGCAACATCCTAATCAGCTTTTCATCAGAGAATCTTTTAGGCTTCATTTACCAAAGGAAGAGTTAAAGGACAGATAACCAGTTAGACACAACCCCTCCTTCAGAAAGATCATTTCAGAAGAGCTGGGTTGCCATGTCCTGACTCCACAGGCAGCTCCCTTTGCCTTTCTATACCAAGCAATACATACCTTAAATGAACCCCACTAAGGGGCTTTGGCTTGCTGGGTGCTCTTTAATTTTTGAGCACAATAAAGCAGACTTGGCATTTCAATTGCATTATTAAAGATTCGTTTCTGAATAGCTGAAGAGGGGGAAAGAAACATGTTCTTCCTTCCCATCTAATCAGGCTGAAGTTTCCATGTGCCAGCCTCAATCTGTGTTAAATTGCTCATGCCATCCACCTGAGAGGTTAGACTTGGGTGCATAATACGAGTTAACTCTGAAAATGGTTACTCAGATAATTAAGTACTATGGCTGTAGCAGCGGCTGATTCTGGCTGTTGGAGCCCCCTCTCAGGTGCTTTACATCCTCATCCTTCCCTCACACCACTGTGAAGATGCCACCTCCCCTCCTGCTGGTCAGTGTTTGGCCTGGGGCAGGTCCCTTCTCTGCAGCCCCCTGCAGAGGCCACGTGTCCCCTCCAAGCACCTGGGCTGACCCCATGGCACCAAGCACCAGAGCCAGTGAACACAGTGCAGAGACAGGTTCTTTGTCACACTATGAAATGCACAGACATGAAGGGCCAAATTAACTAAAGGCATCCAGCTGCCTCATCTATCCTGGGGCACAAAACTCCATGAAGAAGAGCGGGTGGTTTGGAGGTGGCATTTGAACTGCCCAGATTCAGAATCCTTGCAAGGTAGACAACATTTCGTCCAAGTCAGGCATCGTGGGCTCCTCCAGAGTCAAAGGAAGGCAACTGCACTCCACAGGGCTGATTGCTTTGCTCTGGTATCTGTGAAAAGTGGATGATTAGTTCAAATGCATGTACTTGAGGTTCAGCAAAATCAGCCCAGAGAACAGAAGCAGTCCCTGCTAACCTGAGAGAGGCACCGCAGGCCATGGGATGGACTCACTGCAGCCATACCAAAACATGAGCTATGGAACACGAGCACTGGAGTGACAGTCAGGACATCTGTGCTTTCTTACCACCACCAAACACTTCCTCTGGCCACGGTTTCCGCCACTTCCATTGAGAAGAGTCATCCTTAATATTGACAACAGCACCACAAACCTTTAATCTGACAGATGAAAGATTCCAAGCAGCACAAACAGTTTAAACTGGCAGAGGGAGGGGAGAAGTATCTTGTATTTCCACTCCTCCAGATCTCATCAAGTGTTTGTGCTCTTCCTATTGCAAAGCCTTGAGAACCCAACTTGAGAACCCTTTATGCCATTCTTCCCCCTATAAAAATCAGTTCTGGTTCTATGGAAACTGCACAGCAGCAGCTTTTTACTCTCCAGTTATTTTCTTAAGTGCAACTGGCCACCCAAAGTGCCACCAGGCATTTTAGGTTACAGACACTATCCACGGACCCTGTAAAAGCAGCTAAGGGACCTCAAGGTACTTCTTTACACATAGCTATGGCATGGCACAGCCCATCTGCCTATGGCCACAGGAGCCCAGGCAAAGCCCCGAGTGCACCGGTGCTTGCAAAGCCACATGACAAAACCTAAGCTCAATGCAATCCAAGAAAGCAGACAAGAGGAGGATCATCTTTTCCTCTGGACATGCTACAAAAGCCGATCACATGCCCTCGCTGTTTTCTTTCTGGATCTGGAGTGAAATATCAAAGGATAATTCAAAACACATTTGGCTGCACTTGAGGTAGAGGAGCACAGGGCAGTATCTCCAACAGGCCATAGAAACTCACCCCTTATTAACTCTGTTCTTTCTTACCTCCCCCACATCTGAGAGCTCCTGGAGCGGGTCCAGTGTCATTGCATCAGCAGTACTGCCAGGACCCATTCCCCATGCTGAGCAGTTTCTGAAGGAAAGCATTTCCTGACATCTGTTCTGATTTCACTGCTCCCCTCCTACTCCCCCACTTCGTTTTGCCCTGTGCTCCTCTCCAGCTCCCCCTCCACTGTCACCCGCCCGCCTGACCAGGGCTCAGCAGTGCGAGCTGAGGCTCTTTGTGCAGAGCTGGTGGCACACACCTCCTCTTCCATCCCCTGCTACCTTCCCTGTCTGCTGTGGACGCAGGATTGTGCTCTTTGGCACTGAGCTGGCTGACCTAACCCAGCAAACCATTTCTGCCTGCGCTTTCTTTCTCATGCCCAAGTCTCTCTCCTACTAGAACCACAGGTTGGAACACTGGCTAAATTAAAAGGAACATCATAGGACTTAAACCCAGGACCAGGTTCATTACTCTCTTCTCACTCCCGTTTGAAGTGAAGCTATTGCAATGCTGACAATTCCAAGGACAGGGAATGATTTCTACAATCATTTGACTCACATCAGAAGTTTTCCCTCATGCTCTGCCTCACCTTGTGCTACCTGAACAGCTGCACAGTCCTGTTAAAAACTTTCCTCATCAAATATATCCGAAGGATAATACTGCTTAGAGACACAGCAAACTCCTTCTGCCAGCTACTTTGCCAATACTTTTGTCCATACAAACAGGGATGCAGGGTTTTAAGGAACCAAGAGTCATCATGATCTTGATACTTCCCCCCACACTGCAGAAGTTTAAACAATCTGGATATCTCACTGCAGCCCCCAAAGTTTTGTTTTTGGCAGGATATGACAGACACCACCACATACACCAAGCATGTAGTAGATTTTATTAAGCATAACTTTGGTTCTAAGTATTCCACCCTCATTCTCGTAATACCTTTAGTTAAAAACAATTATACAAGAGCAAATACAAAAAATATTAAATTATGAAAACAAATCCATTAAGGCTCCCTTTTTATATTTATATATATTTATATATGTACACTCAAACAAGTGCAGATATTAACAGAAGGTTAAAGCCACAAAAATGCTAAAAAATTTACTACTATACTATCAAAAGCAAGAGTTTTTAAAAAAGTACGAAGTGGTAAGTGAGCGATTTTCAAATCACTGAAGTATTTGCTGGATTGCTTCAAAACCCATATAGCTGAAGGGCAGAGCAGGAATTGCTTATGCTCACTGCCAAGCAGTTTCTTACTTGAGTAGCCGCACAGGACACTTGTGGTGTGACTAACTGGCCACCCATTGAAGGGTTGCCCAATCCTGACTTCAAAGACAGGCTTTAGCCTGTCAACCTCGATATGAAGGTGGCTGGGGTTCCTAGACTAAAGGATTAGCAGGATTCAAAGATGTTCTAACACACACGTTGATGTTCTGTTCACACGGAGAGTTAATTCCAATGAAAAACAAAAAATAACTTCATGCTGTATGTACAAGGGAGTTTTCTGGCCTCCTGTGTTTCAGAAAGAGAAACTCTACCCTGAATCACAAGCTAACCTGGGGAGAAAGCAGACTGCCTTCAGCCTTGAGGGCCCAATCCAACACACCCACTGAAGCCAAAAATGGGGTCTTTGTCCCCCACCGCTCCCAGTGCCACCGATTTCATTTCACTGTGCATGTGTGGGAGGATTACCATGATCACCAAGGGGAAATGGCTGACACGAAATGGTCTGCTCACGCCAGAGGAAGGTTTCCTCACTCACTTCTAGACTTTTCCATACTGAGCAGAAGGTTAATGTGGAGCTGAAACCAAGAGGCAGGATGTTTGGTAGCCTGGGAACAGCTAAGATAAAGCATGAGCGTGGCGTGGAAGGCTCGGACATGGTGCTGTCTCAACAACACGAAACAAAATCAGTGCAAGTGTTGGAATAATGTGTTGCCAGAGAAGATCCTCTCCTGCCAGGAGAAGGAAAGAGAGAGGGAAGAACCTGCAGCATTCAAGGGTGTTCCTTTGTTAAGATAATACATGGAAGAGTCTTACATTTGGCCTTTGTCTGTTTTATGTCCATAATCTGAACAGTCTGTTAGACCATCTTCACATTTAATCTTCTAGACATGAGTCACACTGGAAGTCTAAATCAATGGCAATATGCTTATCACAATTCAATTTACTCTCAATCTGATTATATCCTCACAAAAAATGCCTGTATCTTAACAAATTAAAGTCTGTATCTAGGAAACATTTCTAATTGTGAGTGTTTTGTCCCAAGTGCTAATCCAAAATTGTATTTAAAACGTCCAATACTTACAGGAAAGGCAAAAGGAACCATAAAAACCAAACCAACAACCCTCCCCCACACCTTTACAATACAAACATGACACTGCTGATATTTATAAAAAGTATTCTCAAACAGTTATGTCCAATGTAATTACAAAGTAGAAATTATTGTGTTTAGCATCCTAAGGCAAAGGCTAGGGATTAGTTCCTCAGCTGATATGGATGAACACAGTTTCAGTGAGAGCTAGGACTGTTCCGACCAAGGAAGACGAGGATTTCTCCCCAGATTGTAAAGATATATCTGCACCCAATCACACCAGGTAAGAATCCAATTCTATAATCTTACATGAGCAATCTGTTCCCCAATCCTCATCCCAGGCTTTTCTGGATAACTAGTAGTCATAAGCATGCAGGATTAGATTCTGTCATCCCTGTGCAAGCTGAGCAATATTTTATGTAATGGCAAGTCACAGGGGCAACTTGTGGAAAGGCAGAAGATGACAGAATTGGACCCAAAGTCTCAGCGGTAACACACATCCCTTCTTCCTTGAGGCTAAATGAAGGATGGAATAAAATTAATTTCATTTTATGCCTCGCTTTAGGGGAAAAAAAATTCCATTTCAGTAGATTCCAGTAATTGGTTTGATCTGGTTTAAACGCTTCTCTACTGCAGAAACTGCAACAAGTGTCTGCAAGCAAAGAGTAGGAACTGATGGCAGATCAGTTCCAGCAAATGTTCAAACACTACCAAGTGATGTGTTAACAATGTACTCTGTTCAGCATGTCCTTGGAGGAGAAAGGCCACAACACCAAAGTAAGCAGGATTTCAAAACATGAAAAGTAGAAGACAGATCATTTTGCTTTGAGAGGTAAATTCACAGGTAGCACTGCACAGGCCTGAACACAACAGTGTAAGTTTACAGACAGAGATAAATCAGCCTCTGGAGTCTCCCTGTGAAAGGATCATCAGATTTTCGCTCTTTTACAGCCCAAATTCTACATGCCAAACAGCAAGAAATGGGCTTTAAGGCTGCTTAACTTTTCACTGCTGGTGAATTTTAAGCATTCTCATTTTGCCCATACCTGCCTATTCTAGTGGGGATGGGCAGCAGTAATCAGCACACCTCATATCCTCCTAGATTTAATAAAAATTCCAACTAAACACAAATTATTGTGGATATACACAGGCTGTAGATCTAGATGGAGGAAATCTACCTGCACAGCAAAGCTTGATAAGATATCACAGGAGGATTTTTGTTGTTTTAAAGCAAAATATTATCTGTGTATCTCCACTAAACTAGAATCACAAGAGTTAAAGCAGTGCAACACTGAAGGAGTTTCTCTAGTATCCCTGGTTAAACTCTCTGAGAAAGCACGTCAGCCTGGTCCATGACACTGAACTGACAAAGACACTCCTTATCCATTGATCTCAGGGCTGTATTTGGCAAGTCGATCTGTTTACGATACTGTCTTTTTAATCCGCACGTCCCAGGAATTAAAAATCTCATCTTCAGTAAGTGTCAGCTGGATGCTGTTATTTTCCCTCTTGAGGGGCAAATGTGAGACAACTTGCAAAAGCCTCTCTCTGCAGGAAAGCTGGAAGTCTTAGCAGGCGCTGGCTCTAGGAGTCTGGTGCTTCTGTTGCTTCCTGGACCGTCCTCCTCAAGTTGCCCTTGACTTTGACAAACTCAGGCGCATTTTCCTGCTCTTCCTGTATCTTCTGCTTCTCCAGTTCCAGCTTAACAGGGAATCACATGTTAAAAAAAAAAAGGTATAGAAAACACATCATTGAAATACAAGACAAAAACTAAAGGTTTCAATAACTGGCCATGCCAAACTCTTTAAATTGCTTCCTTTCTTTGTCTCATGGAAAAGATAAAATTGCCTTTCTTTGGGAGTATCTGTTCTCATAAACAATAAATCTTTTCAAATCCTTGGCTCTAGCTTCTTCCAGATGTCCACCTTCGCCAGACAGACAAAAACTGCAAGCCCAGTACAAGAACAAGATGAAGCATTTTTTAAGAAATTCTTGAACATCTTCATTAAAGAAACAACAGTAATTCTCTTCTCTGGCTTTTATAACAGAACAAGGAAAAATGTGCCTCGTGGGAGAACACGTGAACAGCTACTACTGAGCACACTTGCAGAATTGGTTTCTGAATGTTTAGGTATGAAGTTCTGCATCTAACTTGAGCCTCTTGAGGAGCATCTGGTTTGTCTATCACAAAAAGCAATAAAACCCCCAAACATCTTCCTTGGGCCTTAGCCATTCATTTTTGAGAGCCCATTCACTGACTTTTAACCAAGCTGGAGCTCCTGCCCGTGCAGATACTTGAAATTTCCATGTGAGGAGTGGAAATGCTGTATGTGGCCAGGCTATGCAGTGTCCCTCCAGCACAGGCTCACACGTGGCACAGAATATGGATCGCTTAGCGATCCTCAGGGAAGGCAAGTGAGTCGGCCGAAAGGAAGAAAAAACCCTTTAGAAAATTAACAAACGTGCCTGAAAGGAGCTTTTTTTTTTCCTTTTAAACAGACCTAGGTCTGTCTAGATTAATGGGGACCACGTACAGTTCCCCTAAATAACCTCTCCTTTGTCTCTGGTTCACTGACAAGGGACATGCCTTGTTTCTATAAATTACAACAATGTCCCTCCATGAGTCATGTGGTCAATTAATGCCATTCCTATGATGTTTACAAAGCCACAGCACTGTTTGCAATGGGCAGGCTTTTCCTCTTCTAACAGAATTTTCTAATCTACAAAATCTAAGTTGGATGGCTTAGTTTCAAATCAAATCTTCCCACAAAGCTCAACCATTCAAAGCTGGGCCCTTAAGAGAGAAAAGAAAAATGACAGGATGATTCACTTCAAAATACAATAGCTTTCTCCAAAAATATTTCTAAACCTAATTAAAACAAAAAAACCCCAACCTATAATAAGACCCTAAAACCTATAATGATTGGATTACATGTAATTTTAACAGTAATTATTTTGTTTAATTGATTTCTATTGAGAAACACAGGAGGTACTGTTTTAAAGCATTTATTTATAGCATTAATTTATTTTAAAATAAATGCTTTGCTCGATGCTCAGTGACTTCTCTGATGAGCTTTTTCACTGTACAGATATTTCCTCGCAGGCACACAAAGTGCTTCCAGAGGCACAGAGACTTTTGGCTGGCCCTGTACCTGGCAGAAAGCTTCACCACAAGGAACTCCAACTCCACATCACCTCCATGCACAGGGTCTGAGGACTTTTTCTTTCACGTGCGAACACCAATGAGGCTCACACATTTTAAGACTACAAAAGATCTTTTAAAATTTATCTAGTTTCTTACATAATCCAGCAGAATCAATTGATTTTTATAACTCATTAAATGTAGTTTTGATTCGCTATAGCTAACAGCCATTCTTAGTGGATCACAGTTAGACTACAAAAATTGACTAAATCACCACAGTTTCAATGGTTAAGTAGTGCCAGTGCTCCACACACATTGCTGTTGGTGCAGAATTCATTTGACCAAAGGCAGGCCCCATATGCAGTTCCTACACAGTAAGTGACAACAGGTAATTAAAGAGTGTGATTTGACTTATCCTAAGAGATGTCTGCATTGAATCAGGGGAAATACGCCAAAAATTGGCTGCTGCTTCTTTTCTGTCTACAAAGGGAGTCTCAGATGAGTAGCTCAGATGCAGATGTGTAAATGTCTGTTATTCCCCATCTTACCTGCTCCAGTTTCTGCTGCCGTTTCAGTAGCTCTATTTCCAGGTCTGACTTCTTTTTTTGTGCTTCCTCTTCTTTTTGTTGTTTGATAACTTGATCTCGTTTCCTTTTTTCCATCACCTTCTGTAGCTCTGGTTTGTTCTGAGGTGCAAGACCCCTTCAAATTACATAGAGGGGGAGAAAAAGAGATCAGTTTCAATTACCAGGAATTCACACAGAATTGCAGGCAGCTTTACTAAAATCAAGTAGTTGCCTATTTAGATACACTGGGATATAAACAAATAAATAAATAATTAAAAGGAAAAAACATGCAGACATTGGCCTGATTTCTAACCAGTACCCTAAGCTACATTTAAGTCATATAATCACCAAAGATATTTCCCTTTAATTTGCATGCTAGTATTTCTCCTGTATATTTCATTAACTTTCATCTTTGGTATTCACTGTATTCTCTTGATTCCAGAAGAATGGACTAAAAAAAACCATCATAGATCAAGACACTATCAGAGCTAGAAACAAATTTTGGACAAGAAGAATTTGCTTGGTGGCTGATAACTTGGAAGGACTGCATTCAGACAGTCCTGTGCAGGGTATTTTGCCCATAGAAGTTTGCATGGACAAAATTAAAAAGTGGTCTGTCACGCTGCTCCTGGAAATCATGGATTCTCTCCTTTCCTTGAAAATATGACCGCTTTACCCATGCCTGGCTGTGAAGCTATTTCCAGAGAGCTATTTCCTGAGAGCTCCCAGGCTACACTAAACATCACAAAGAGCCTAAGACAACAAAAATCCAGAATAAAAAAGTTGCTGTCACCTTGGAGACCAGACAAAGCCTGGAGGATTCTCCCTCTGACGAGCTTTTAGGTACTACATGAACTGAATGTTTTGAGCCTGTTCAGCACAAATTGCTTTCCAAGCCAGCTACTCTGGAATGAGAAAGCTCACTCCTTAGGAAGATGCATGACGTTATTTATACAGGCACACACATGGATACTCACTCCTACTTAATTTTGTGACTTCAACTGTTTCTTTTATCTCTGTAACGCTATGACAGTTTCAAAATTTGTTGTAAGATTCAAAGCTCTCCCTGTTATTCAGGTATTAGCATCACTTAAGGCAGAGCAGAGAGATCTGAAATTTGTCTTTGTTATTTTTGTCTTTCCTGTGAAGACAATTATGTGAAAGCATCCAGCGTTAAGTTTAGCATCAACCATTTTTTATTTCAACTTTAAGAAATTTAATAATCTGAATAAGCTTTCAGAAAGCGTATTTTTACCCTTCCTACTTGCTATACATCTGTGGTTGCCTAATTATTCATTAATATGCATATCTGACAGCATGTCCAATAAAACATTAAAATGCCATTTTATGGTGGCATCTAGGAATGACTCCATATATTATGCAACACTCTATCCCTGTACACACCCTGACAGCAAAATCAAATATTTAGCAACACCAAATGCTGTTCCCTATTTCTCTTAATAGATCTCATGGCCTGAGTGCAACAGAAGCTACAAGACTGTGTTCATATTTTATGTTTCATGCTATTTTAATTACATTTTAGCACATAAAACTGAAGTCAGGCAGGAAAAGCTGGAGTCATTTTTTACTACTACTACTACAACTACTACTGGATTGGTGAGAGCAGAGTGAGTAGAAGCTTCCACACTGGCAATCAGCAGTCAAGAGAGCCACAAACCAGAGGGCAGCTCCTAAATAAAATTACTGTTGCTGCTTTTCTCACTAAGGTTGCTCCATAACAAAGCAGAGGCACAGATTGATTCAGATGTGCTGTAACAAAGGGAACCTGGAGAAGGTACAAGCAAATACAAACCTCAGTCAGATCAGGTGGGGGTGGCAGATCTGTAACAGAACTGTAACATCAATCCTGTTTTCACTCTCTTACGTAAAAAGGAAAAGCGACAAACTGGGGGACACTGGATTAACTGGGGTCTTGTATCACCTCCTGGTGACCGTTCTGGTTAAATGACAAATCCTAAGGCTTTGATATAGAGGAAGCAAAGTGTGTGAGAACACAAGTTAGAGCTGATAGGGTTAAAACCTCTGGAAGGGACAGCACCAATACTCTGCAGTGCTCAGGTTGACTCCTAACAAGTAAAAATTATTTAAGTGAGCAGTGCCTTGAGGCAGCACCACCTGAATCCTTTTTTTGTTTTCCAAAACAACTACCATTTCTGCAAGTAAATAACTATACCAGTTCTAGACCCGACAGACTCTGCTCACAGCGGGCACAGAGAATGACTGGACCAGTACCAGCTAATATCTTCCAACATCCATTTCTGGCTGTTCAGAGCTGATGGGTCCAAAAAGTGAAGCTGCTGATGCCTACACTGAGTCTTCACAACAAAATAAGCAGCATGTTATGCAGACTTTTATAAGAGCACTAAAAGTCCTCCATACATATGACAGTTTGCTGTTACAAAGGAGAACACAGCCTAATATCTACATTATTGAAAAGCCTCCTATCAGAGCTAGTACAGTGACACAAAGCACAGAAGACTAACCCTCTTCTAAAAGATACCCATTTTTCTGCTGGTGAAAATCCTCAAAGTATTTCATTTCTGCACCAATAAGTAAGATTCTAAAATTAACAGCTGCAGCTAATCAAAATTACAATAAGAGAAGAGAGGGTATTGAGGGCTGCACAACTTTTCTGTGTAATAGGATATTTTCCTAGAAGAAAAGAACTCCATACTATTTAAAAGTGCTTTATGCTTTCATAAAGTTAAAAGAAAAAAAAATAGTCTTAATTTATTGCAGCCTCCACATCCTCTAGATTAAGATCATCAGGAAACTTCAACTATTTTTCTTTCAATGACTATAAACTTCTTGGTGCTAGGAACTGACTTTGATGTTTAATCCCATTAACGAAAAATAGGACAAACACCTATTTAGGCCAGTTTCTTCCAATTCAGTTGGCTTTCTGTAAAATATCTCTCCTTCTTCATCACTAAAGAAATGCTATATTGTGTATGCAATTCATTTAGAATTAAGTCTCTAAGCCCAGCATTTGTGAGGATTTTGCTATTACACATAAAAAGACCCCTTCTCCCCTCAAAATACTACAATGCCAAAGGATTAAAAAAAAAAAGAGAGAGAGAGAGAAACTGCCATAATGTGACTCTTCCTGCCAAATAGACAAATCCAGCTGTGCTGGAGTAGCCAAATTCATGGCTTTTTACTTTTCTGTATCAAGGTCTTGGGTCTCAAAAAGTCGGAATGGCTGCTACCACCAGCTTTCTGCTCAAATGCACTCTGAAATACTGTTCTTCCACTTCTATTTTATAAATCCTCACACCTTGCCTTTGCAAAGTCCATTTTGGGTGTCTTCAATGCACCAAATCACCAACTGATATCACTGTTAGTTTCTGATGGTTTAAACAAAGGAGCATCAACAGGCTTGGTGCCTTTTTCTCCACCAGCTGGCCTGGTGGCTATTTTCTTAATGTGTTTTCTAAATGACTTCTCTGTTGTTGAAGAGATTTAATAACAGAACTTCAGCTATTTCTGGGCCAGGTGCTTGTGTCTCTGAAGTTGATGAAATGAACTCATGGTTGTTTACATCTCTGAAAGCAATATATAGAGCAACAGCTGTGCATCCCATCCCAGAGTGGAGGAGGCAGCATTTGCAAAACATACAAAGAAACACTTGTGCAGCAGCAGAGCAGGCACCAGACTATCACACTGCATTGTGAGACAGATCAAATAAGTAGAAAACAGTTTCATGTGAAATAAACTACATGATTTCTTTGACTTAAAAGTGGCCTCATAAACTCAGTGTGCTGGGAATGGTGAAAGCCACAGATTTTATCATCCTGCTGTTAATAGCAAACTTTTATCAAATTCTCGATAATGTTAAGAATACAAGACGGGTTACAGTGCCCAGGTAACCCATATGAAATGTAATAGGGGAGAACCAAACTGCTTCCTCTCAAAATTGACCTTCTGAGTATTTACAAAAACAAAATGAGAAGCCTTCTAGGGCAAGGTTTTGCACTGAAATTCAAACAGAAATAAATGCCATAGTTAAGAATCAGAGTCTTTCAATGTACAAGATCTGAATCAACAAACAGTGCCTGCTGGGTTTTGGGTACGTCATTTTGATGAAACTAAAACTCAAGCTGTGTGTTTGGGGTGGGAGGGTGGCACAAGTGATTTTCAGACTCTTACCTTTTCTGATTCATAAGCAGCTCTCTATGGAGATCCTGATGATTCCGGGATGACTTCACAGGATTAATTAATTTCTGAGGTCTAATTAATTCAGGATTGTCATCATCTATGTAGTCTGGTTCAGCCATAATCTTTCTTGGAATGGGAAATGGATCTTTGGGTTCAGTGTCCTTGTTCACAGTATCTGTAAAAGAGGAAAAACTGCAGTGAATCTACACTGAAAGGCCTTTTAAAGATGTCCTAAACCACAAAGGCAGCATATTACATTGGCAACAGTCATGCTTTTGCTGGATTAGTTTTGTCTGTAGAAAGTAAAGGCTCTCAGAGCAAACATCAGTAGCATTTTTTTAAATAGGCAGCAATTTCATAACAATGGCATCTCCAGCAGCCTTCATCCAGTGACGTGGATACAAGAGATTCCCTCGTTTTGAGAAGAACTTGACAAATAATTTAGTTTAAGTGTGTGAAGACCCCTATTGATTTTAATAAGCCTATTCAGACGAAACATTTTTGGATCAGTAGTACTGAGATCCTAAAGACATTTTAAATACTGACTATATTAAATACTATGAATGCGTATCAAAAGCAGAGTCTCATTTTGTGCTGTCAGTGTCATGTCAGCTGTGAGGAAAACACCTCTGTGGATAAGCAAGCCTTGAACTGTATCAAGCAAAAGCTTCCATGTGGAAATTGCCAGATCTGCAACTGTTGTGATGGGGGACTGATTTCTGAGTGGAAAAGTAGAGGAGAAAAAGTTAAGTGAGATTGTTTCTTAAAAGCTGTATTTCACCCAGTGAAAATCCACAGAAATCCACTGACCTGAAGGCAATGAACTGATGATTTATTTAATTTGGAAAAGTCACGCTTTCCTATCCTGCTATAGAAAAGTAATCTACAGATCAAATCACAACATTGTAAATCAACAGCTGACAAGTAAACTATGGTTTTCAAATAATTTATATGTGACCATTCATACCCCTTTCCATTAAAAAGCACCATTCACAAGATGACCAGCATCCAAACAAAGCACAATCAGGGAAATACTGTCTCTCTTCACTGTTGTGAAAACCTGCATGCAGAATTTGCAGTTGTCAGTCTGATGAAACATTGGCCCCTCAAAGAGACCCTAAAAAATAATCTCACAGCATGTGGGTTTACAAAGACGAATCAATGGGACATGAAAGAAAAGGCGAGAGGCTTCCATTCTCCTGACTGGCAGAACAGCTGAATGCTGCACACTGTACTCACGGGGAAATCACTGGGATTTGCTGTGCTTTTTCCAGTAAAAGCTGAATATGTGCTTTAATTTAGATCCCACTGTTACCAGCCCTTCTCCCCCTTTCTCACCCAATGGGCTATAAAACCTACGTTCAGCCACAGTTTAAATCCCTGAACTATTTTCTTTCAGTAGGAATCTCATATTGTTGTTCAGGTCTGATCAAAATCCACCTGATACGGAAAAGATTTTCACTTAATATTTCAGTAGATTAAAACTGAACAGTACCACCATCCCTCGAGAGCTGCAGCTGCTTACAGGTGAGGAAGCAAAACACCATGGAAATTTTCAGCAGATGCAAGAAGGATCCTCCGGATTTGAATGTGTCCAGTGGACCCGGCAAAGACCTTTCAGCTTCTTTATTTGAATGGATGATGTGAACTGTGTTTTAGTGGTGCCACATCTCACACACCAAGTTCTGTGGAGCAACTTCAATGAGAAACAGCTCACCACTGTGAGCTGCCCTCAAGGTGGCTCCTTCGTGAGTTCTTCAAGGCAAGTTCATATGAAGAATTTTTGAATTCTGTGGGAGTGTCAGGTCTCACAGGGACCCCTGAAACTGCTATAAAAATTGTCAACAGTTCAAAACTATGGAAGGGCATTGCTGTATGTGGCAGAAACCTCTTACTGACACTGATCATGCAATAAGAATACTTCTCCTGTCACCCCTTCAGAGTCCTCCCTGCTTCAATCGAGCAACCAGCTATCACCACACATGCCAAATGTACAGGATCATTGGAAAACAGCTCAGAAGAAGATCGGAAGGCTTCTAATCCAACCTCCTCCAGAGAGCAGGAACAGCTCTGAGATCAGAGCAGGTTGCTCAGGACATTTCCCAGTAAGACCCTGAAGTTCCCCAAGGCTGCACAGCCTCTGTGGATGGCCCCTCTCACCTGTCTTCACAGTGGTTTTTCCTTACACCCACATGAACCTCTTGTTTCAGCTCCAGCCCGTTGCTGCTCACGCTCCAGCCACGCACTCTGGTGAGGAGTCTGGGTCAAGCTCCTTGGAAAGCACCTCCCAGGCACAGGGGGCTGCTGTTTGGTCCCTCCAAACCTCTGCTCTGGGCTGAGCCAGCCCAGGTCCCTCAGCCTCCACCACAGCCCATCTTGGGCACCCCTGGCCAAACTCACATCTCAAATCCCTCCCTGTTCCACAGCATGCCATGTAGAAACCAGAAACAACCCCCCAAAACCCCTCAACACACACCATACAGCACCATGCTGTTAATGAAACATTTGTGGAGCTCTATTCTCTCTAGCACAGACAGTGAATAAACTAGGTGCAGTTCTTTTCCTCTCTTACATAAGGACATAACATTTCATATTTCCTCAGTGTTCACATCAGGCTTATTACACCTAAAACATGTACTCAAATATTACGTATCAAACCTCCACCCAAAATAAACGTTCTCTGTAAATATTTGTTTTCCTTTACTCCTCTCTCCATTCGGATGCACTGATGGGCCTGTGAGTCTTCTAGAAGCTATTTATCATCAACAGCTCTCTGTTAAAGTAAATCCAAAAATAACCTGCTGCTTCTTCAAGATAATTCTTGTTTGCTTAGGTGAAGATAAAAAACGCAGAATTACTCTACAACTGCCATAAACAATGTACAATTTTCTTGACACAAGCCCCTGAAAAACAATTTGATTCAATCATTTCTCAAAGTGTGGTGCAGTATTTTGCAGCACATCGATTTGGTTTGAGCAAGCCCTTGAAGTGAAGTCTATTTATTCTTCTTTCTTCTGTCCCATCACTATTTTTAAAACATATATTCGACTCAGAGGTCAGGAATTGTGGTTTCCTACTGTAACATGAACTCCACTAGCAGCAAACATGACTGAATAAAAACTCCCCTGGGAAGTTTCACACATCTTTCCATGTGTGATTAAGCTGCAAATGACTTCAACTAGGATTTCCAAACAGAGCCAGCGACACAGGGCACCCAGTTCCCAGTCAGTGAATTCTCTCACACCCTGTGCAAACCTCAGCCTGGCCCGTGGCCACCGACAAAGGCCTGCACAGTCACTGCGTAATATTATATGCAAACAATACATTTAAGATAAGGTGATCTCTACCCACACCCTGTCAAAGCTAGCATTTACAAAAGCACAGGCAAGTGTCACATGAAAAGGAAACTGAGGCACAAAGGATTCACCACACCAAGGGCAGACAGGAATAGAGCAGTTTATCCCCAGAGTTTCATTCTGAGGTTCAGGCTCACACCAATAAACCAGTCAAGCTCAATGACAGAATCCCTTAAAAGTCCTTAAACAAGTTTAATCAATGTTCAAGCAATAACAATTAAAACATTATTAATTCCATGAGTCTCTAGTGCTCATCACCACAAAAGTCACAGCCCATAAAGCTGCTTTGAGATCATCACTAGGTGCTACAGTGGGACATTAATAATCCAAATAATCACTTAGCAGGAATATGCTGCCTGAAGAGCATCCGAGAGGCTCCTTTTAACCATCTGCTGCTACACGTTCAACTGAGAATGCACAATCCATTGCTGTGTTTCCTCGCTACCTTGCTCCAAATAAAAGAGATTTGGATTCAGGGGGTGTTTTAGCTGAGCTTGGCTCAAGTTTAATACACCCACTAATTTGGCAGGTGCTTCCCCAGTGCATTTGCTGAATTAGCTGTTGCTGCACAAGTGGCACAAAAGCATTTATCTACCTTAACTTGTCGTGCCTGAGTAACTCGCACAGTCTTTGCCCACAACTTCGGTTTATGCGGGTTTTGATCCACAGAGAGAAAGAATAAACTGGGGATCCTGCATGGAAGAGGAATTTTAACTCCTCAAACAACTGCAAAGCAATTTCAACATCCCACCAGGCAAAGAAAATGCCTCTGTTGAAAAATTACTTCAAGTATCCTCCTAGACAGAAGTTTAATGTTTCCAGACAAAAAGATGCTCTTCGAGTAACCAAAAAGTACCATACAGGTACCTCAGCCTTGAAAAGCCAAGACCAAGCGGTCACATACTTGCAATTCTCTCATTTAATTTCCTTGGAGTGCAAGCAAATTCAGGGAAAACAGGAAAGACCCTTCAAAAGTTGGTCCTGCTGAAGAGATACAACCAAATTGGAGCATGCCAGAAGTGTGAGTCACATTTGGGGGAATGTGTCCAGCAGATACCTTTACTTCCAATTTTATTTATTTTTTATTCTATCTACAGAGGTTTTTTTCCAGTCAAAGTCCCTTAATGGTAGTAACACCGGAAACACGCGTACCAAGAGAACTACTGACAGACACCAGTGTTTTAACAGATATCTTAACAACGCCAGGTTAAGGATTCAGCAGCTGCCAGAGTTTTTGCTACAACAGGGCTCCCACGGCTTCCACAGGAGAAAGAAATTCACGAGAAAAACCCAAACCCTCTCATGTTTATATGGCATTCAGGGAATTGCATTTATTTTCTATCTGATATTCCTCATACCAGAAATCACCCTCTACATATGGAATCTGAATATAAAAATTCCTGCGAGACACCACATATTTATATTATTACACATATATATGGCATTTTCACCCTTCAAATGATTCCCACAATTATTTCCAGCTGTGAAAGCAGAGGTAGCGTTGAGGCCCCTTAAAAAGCAGATAAATAAATGCCTAAAAATACCAATGGACATGAAAATAATAGACTATACTAGATCCAAAAGTTACATTAAGGCTAAATTCATGTGATTTCCTTTTTGCCTTAATAAATTCTTGAACTAATATCTTCCACAGGAGCGCTAGCTCAAACACTGAATACCTCCTGAAGATTTTATTCTCAAAAAAGCTTCGACATCTGTTCTGAGCAGCAGTGTAAATCATCAAACACTTTGTTTTAAGACTTACATTTTTAGCTTTTTTAAGTACTGCGCAGACTTGCAGTTTGCTACAAGTAACCCAAAGGCATTCTTCAGGAAAAAAATCTTGTTTTACTCTCCCCCTTCCAATTTCAAGAGGAATTGAAATAAAAATTCTTCAGCATGTTACACGACCAAGCATTACCTTGCATCAGCCAGCTTGGGTAGGAAGCAAAAGAGCTACTTAAATGCAGAGTGTGCTTTGCAGGCACCACCTCAGCACTGTTTGCACATGAAAGCTCACACCGCTATCGTCTTTATCTATATGCTCTCAGTGCAGTAAGAGGCACTCGACTAGAGAGATTTACTTGATTAATCCTTGATTATAGATATCATTAATAACTTCCCACAGTTCACCCTTTAAATCAAAGTAAGAGTTCCTGAAAACAGAATACAAAATACTCTTCCCAGCCAGGATGCTTGAGACAGACACCAACAAAGGAATTTCATTTTTACTCACACTGTCTTTTGTGGCTGAAAGGGAGGATGGAGTTTGGGTCATGGCAAAACACAGCTAGACTGCCTGTGGAGGGAGAGGTGAGGACCAGGGAGGTCCTGGTGGCTGCAATTCCTCCCAGCCCCTCGGGCTTTGTTCAAAAAGGCTGCCACTTCCCAGTGTCAAGAGCTTTGCTTCTAGATCCAAACAGTGGTGTCTTCACCTGCCTCAAAATCAAACACGTTCAGGGCAGCAGGTACCTGGGATTGCCCACTGAGTACTATCTTGTTACCGGGTTACTTACTACATTACAGTTCTTCAAAGTTAACATCATGGGCCTGTTAAACCCTTTAGCAGGCATCTGGCTTTTGTTAATGGCTCCGCACATAAAAGAGAAGAGCATCTTAGAAACTACCACACGTTCCTGCAAGGCCAATCTCGCTGCTTCTTGTCATGCGCTTCAAAATCTCATGTCCCATCCCAAGGCTGACAAACTTCTGTCCATCCCATGCCAGGACAGTTTAACTTACAGCACCCCCCTGACACTAGGTTTCATGGCTTCATTAGTTAATGGCTTCATTAGCTCCATGGCTGCCAAAAGACTGACAGACCACAGATAATTATCTCAGGAACAAGGGCTCACTTGATCAGGGCAGCCCAAAGCAATCTCAGCGATGTCAAGGATATGGAAAGAAGCAGAGCTTGCTGGCTGCTGAAGCTGTTCCTGGTGTCACTTTAGAAGATATTAAAACGACCTAACCCACTCAAAATCTGAAGGAAATCCAGTTAACACTCATTTTCTTCCCTTAAGTACTGCTGAGAGTAACATCAACAAAGCACAGATGAAACATCCACTAAATGAGAAACCAGAAGAAAGAGGGTCATTTTAAAGATGTTTGCATTGGCACTGACACCTAAAGGAAGGCAGAGTGCAAGATCTGGGGCAGTGCTTCACACTGTTACAATTCTCTCAAATGCAAAGAGCTGCTCATGGCTCCCATTCAATTTAAACAGCACCAGGCAGTCTCTGTTCCAGGGCTTTGAAGTTCAGTCAAGTCTTGGGTGCAGAGGGAACAGCCTTGACCCCCCCAGAGAGGCAAAGGCCTGGAGAGCAATGCTGGTGAGGGCTCCTTCCTCTTGGTCTATCGTTTACTTGGAAAAGAGATGCAAGAAGACACAAACAGCTTTAAGAACGGCCTCACATCTTCCACTAAAAACTCCAGGAACCCCGATGACAGGAATTTGTATTAATCCTAAAGAAATTTCCCTCAGGCTGCAAGATCTGCAAGGAAGCTCTCTGCGTTGGCTTTCAAACCAGCTGAAATAATCAGCTCTAAATACCTGCATTTCGTTCTTCTCTTGCTGGGTTAAAATGTTGAAGAGGTGTCAATGCAGCTGTGTAATGAGAGGCAGAAGACAGAAAGTGCCTCTCCCCTCCAAATGCAAGAAGAGGTCTGCACATAAGGTGCTTTAAGAATACCGAGAGAGGAGAAGATGGAGACCTTCCAAAACATCCCCTTTTTGTCAGACCCAGGCAAAACTCAGATATTGACTGTCACTGCAACTAACTACTTAGCATCTAATTTTTAAAAAGACAGAAGGACACATGATGAAGAGCAGCACACTGAACAGCACTCCTCTTCCCTAAATCCTGGTCTGTGATCCCCCTGCTGTAACACCATGGTTCCAGCCTGGGACTAACAGCAAGTGATGCACACTGTGCAGCTTACATCATCTGTCCTTCCTAAATTCCCTAGATGCTTCTTCGTGACTTTATATTCCTCATACTCATTTTGTTCAGAATCCTTTTGATTACCTAAGTCCAAAGACAGGGCTGGGGGCATGGAAAGCCATTCTGATGGCAAGGAGAAGACCCACTGTTTTGGACACCTCTCATCCAAAAGGCCCTAACTGACTATAGTGCTTTTGCTCTGCAGAAGAACAGCATGCACAGTCGTGCACACCCCCCTTCCTCTCATCTGTGTCAGTCCTTTGGAAGGAATAAATCATGACTGGCAAAGACACACAGCTGAATATATACATAACTTTCACCAAAACACTACACAGGTAATTATAACAGTGGAGTAACATGATTTTCAGGAGATGATAATTGAAATTATGCCTCTTAAGAAAGGCACTCAGCAGCACAGTTTGCAACTAGATTAATCCCCAAAGGTAACAAGCAATTTATTTATACATGGGTCAACAGTGATTCATATGCAATTCCGGAATAATGCATTTTTTAAAGAGATTTTAAGAGCAGAAAAGCAAATAAGATCTGTTTATACTCCCTGCAGCTACAGTGCACCATCAGTGTTGTAGACTAAAAAAAACGGGCCACTAAAATAAAAATCAGGGCAAGTTTGTTTGAATCAAATTTTACTACATTAAAACATGAGATGCCACATGAAAACTGAGCCTTGATTTAAAATCAGAAGTCCAAAGAGTGAGGGGAGAGTTTCTTCAGGGCTTCACTGAGGCAAATGTTAAGAACTATCAAACAGTGGCACCCAGTGGTAAAGGACTTCCTGCAAATAAGAACATGATAGAAAATCTTGGGAGGGAGGGGGAAGACTGACCCAAATCCATGTTTATGTACAAAAATGCTGTACTGGAAGAGCAAACATACTAAATCCCCCACAATTTTAGCAGGCAGTCTTACTTCTAAGTCATTCTATTTCTGCAAACATCAGCATTAGAGGATAGCGATTCTTCAAATACAAAAGGTTTAACATTAAACAGGTATTTCTGAGGGAGAGGGGGAAATCCAGAGCAGCCAGCAGCCCCTTATCAGTTGGGAGAGTGGAAACATTTCAAACATCTGACTTGAGATACCTAAAAGGAGACTGGTGAATCGTGAATGCTCTTAAAATCCAGTTCACAAGACTTCAGCAAGATTCTTCAGGGAAGAAAGAAACATGTTGATAGTGGTTGTTTTCCACTTGTTCTGTATTTCTTCACATGATCTAGAGAGAAAGATTAGAGACTAATGTGTGTCCCAGTGAGGCCAAACAAAGTCCAGGACCAAAGGGTGTAGGTCATTCTCCCTGAACAAGGATCCTCTTCGGGATGCTGTGATGATAGTGAGGATGATGATGATGGAAGGTCCTAGCAAATATTCAACCATGCAGAAGTTTATATCAGATATAAGCCAAAAAGGTTAAAACTACCTTTGATACATGTGAAAAAAATTGGAGCAAGAGAAGAGGCAGGTTACTTAGTAACCCTGTAAACATGACCGACAACAGCAAACAAACTGCACAGCAAATAAAGTTTTCTTTGTTATCAAGAAATTAGGAAGTTATAAAGCAAATGGAAGAGGAACATCTGTAACTGGGAGAACGTGCCCTATATTGAGGCTATTCTAACAGCTCTGCTCATTTGATTTTTAAGAAGTGAAGATTAATACCAGCCTAATAATCGTATAAGCAACAAGCCTGACAATGCTTTGAGAAATTTTGATGACTGGGTATTGAGGCTAGAAAACAAATTCTTTAAATAAGGAGCACACTTTTAAAGTGAGGGGAATAAAACCATCGATTTGGTGAAAGATTTGTGTTCAGCTGCACGGAGAGACCAAATTACAGGATGATAATTATCCCTTCTAGTTCTACAAATTTAAAATCTATGAGTGCAATTAATAAGTGTTTGCAAGGGGGTCAGAAGATTAAAATCTCTGCATTAATCAGGTAGTTATGCATTCAGTAGCTACAGTATCAAAAATCAGACCAAGCAAGCAAAGTAACTGCTGCCTCAGTTACTCTGGTGCTGTAAATCCCCAAGTCTTGCCAAAGGAGCACAGCAGGGCTGCTGAACCAGATTTTGCTCCGTGCCACGTGCTGCTCCTTAGGGCACAGCAGCATCCTGCCTGGAGTTAGGGCACAGCACGATCTGCTGAGCTGTCACAGCTCCCCTCCTCTCTGGGGCTTTCTGAATGACAACTTAAAAGGAATTCTAACCACCCATAAAAGAAGGCCATTTGCAACAAGTTTAAAAACACTGACATAATGAAAACCACACAGTCCACTGCAGCTTGGCAGCTTCCTAAACAGACTCATAGGTAGTTATGTAAAAGTTAAGTACTTCTTCAGACCGGGCAGATATATATCAATTACCTGCCAACTCAACGACTCAAGTTCGTTTCATTTTCTAGGAAGAAACTCTTTTCCTAGGAGGAAAAAAAAAACCAGCACTAGCAAAGATTGCTTTTTTCCCTTCCCTTTTGTGACAAACAGCTCAAGCAAACATCCAGCCTCTGTTCTGATTTTTTAACACAGGGAGATTTCCTAGAAACAGACAAAAGGAAACAAAAAGAAATAATTTCCTTAAACCTACTGCTACTCCAAACTAACACACTCCCAGCTTAATCACAGGAAAGAAATAAAACCTTCACCTCAAGGAGTTAGTCTTGGCTCAGGCAACTACATCCACATTCCAGCCTGCACTGTGTCCACAAAGAGACACCCTTCCTTGCCCAGACCTGTTTTATCCACTCTCAGCTGGCAGAGACACATTTTAGTATGAGGCAGACACATTTTAGTATGAGGCTCTGCACTGCAACTCAGTGGAAAAAGAAACCACTACAAAGGAAGGAAAACAAGACCTGAAGGAAAAAGCAAGAATGAGGACACCATTAAAGCTGATGATCAATCTTCCAAAAGTGAGGTAGAGTAAGAAATTTTTTAAAAAGGCTGTTCCACACCCTGCTCATGACCTTAACCAAAAGCACGATGCTCTAATGGTTTAAAAGGATTGAGTGGGTGTAAGAACGTATGGCAGCCAGAACAAGCCTCCTGGAAGCTACAAGTGGCCTTAGGACAGCCAAGCCTGATACACATGACTTTATTAAAATGCAACAGCGATCAACAGGCATCCTGCAAAGAACACAACATGCCACAGGGCATGTAGAGGAACATCATCTGCTCGCTGTTTGATGGGAAGAATGAGAGGTGTGAAAACCGGGAATTTACAGAAAAAAAAAATGGAGAAAAATGTTGACACTCAGTCACATCTGTCAAAGCTGGTGACTTTTCACTGGTGCTCTTGATGAGCAGCTACAATCAGCAGCTTCTCCTGCAAGCTCATAAATCAGGAAGCTGTGACACCAGGGCAGGGCTGAGTATCAGCCAGAAGGCTGCACATGAAAGGGCAGCAGAGCCTGCCTTGCTGCTCAGGCGGAAGGGCGTTGCTCTCTAAAGAAACAGGCCTCCATCTGAACAGGACTCATGTGTTACTCGCACAACCGAGTTGCCTTTGGCTTCTCAGCCTCCCTGGAATGAAGAACCAAGAATGTCAATACCTAAAACAAAAGCAGTCACACAAGCTTAGCATGAACACAAGGGAGATTTTAGCACATGCTCTGGCAGAACAATTTGTTGTGTATGGTGACATGGGACTGTTTCTAGGATGTTTTCTGTCAACTTTTTATCTTTTCTGTCTTTTTAGAAAGTCTTGAAAAGGTTCAGGAAGGGAGAAACAGACCATCACTCCCTAATCCCTCCAGAAAGGAACTGTTTACCAAATTCCAAGTAGTTAGTAAAGAAGACTAAGAAACTAGAAGGATGACCCCAATGCCTCCACAAAGGGATTGTTTATTGGACTTGTGAACTGGTGGCAGGAAAGGAATTTCCTACAATTGTTACCTTTCTGCTTGAGAGACCACCTGGAGGAAAGTCTCAGGCTGTCCTTCCTCAGCAGCACTTGTGAAGAGGGTGAGCTGTGCCACTGAAGTTTGTAGGACCCCCCACTCTGCTCCTCACATCCTTCTCCAGGGCTTTAGAGAGGGCAGCTCACTTGCTTTATGTCCTACAGAAATGGAACTGAACTGGACCTAAAGTTGAAATGTAAGAACTCTGAAGTATGTAATTTGAACAAGCAAAAAAACTCTCAATAGTCCTAAGAGGCACTACAAGGATCTCCATCAAATGGTTAAAATAAACCACCTGCATCCCAAAATGTCACACACTAGTCCACAGTGGTCTCATAAAGGAAAATAAAATGTGCATACTCTTGCTTCTTCATGCTCAAAAATAAAGAAAAACCTTAAAGAAGCCAAAAACCAAAGGGCTGCACAACAAGACTTCAGTGGAGCCAAGAAAGCTGCTGAAAGTCTTTATCATAACATGCCTACTGAGGAACAAAAGCAGTGTGAGGTCACAGCTTGGCTCCTGCTAGTCAAGGTTCACAAAAGCAGCATACACAGCTTCCAGAGAAGTGAATGCCATTTGTCATTCACAGACAGACAGCCCGGCAGCCACATCTCTGAAAGAGGCTGCTGCCAGCCCCAAGAAGAGGGCTTGAAAAAAGCCTCCTCGCAAGCCTTGGAGCCCTCTTATTAACATGATTTCACAGGTGACTCAGCTTACTTTACAACAGGCAGGCTGAAAAGCTGTCCTCTAGCTGGGTTTTACAGCAGTAGCTTAATTAATAGCATGAATACCTATTGATAGGCAATCATAACCTCCACTGCCAGCTGCACCTCTTCATGCCTGAAGCCAGCCCTGCTCTTTGTTCTGCTGCTGAAAACACAACTTGGGGGGCTCTGAGCACCTGCTGGGCCTGCAACCAAAGAGGGAAACTTTCAGGCAAGCAAACTTTCCATGTTGCCAATAAACTGCATGTTCAGGACTCCTTAAAAATGTCACCATGCAGTGTCCTCAGCAGGATATCATCTCACTGTCTCAGATATTTCTAGAAGGAAGGAAGAAATGGCAAGAGGTGTTTCTGTCATCCTTTTCCTGATCTCCTTCAATAGCTAAATGAGCCATTAAAAAAAAAAAAAAAAAAAAAACCACTGAAAAATTGTAATTAAAATTCCAACAAGCCCATGTAGCCTCCAAGACTTTTAAAAAAGCACACCCCTGTTTTGCAAGCAGAAGCACTCCAACAAATGGTCACAGGTAAACAGTCAGCACTCCAGTGGACACATTGTGCCGTGTCACATCGGACAAGCACTGCCTGTCATGCTTCCTACCACTAAATGAATTACTAATTTTCTCCATGACTGCATAACCTACAAACATGTTACAGACTTACCAGAAGAACTTTCTTTATGACTAGGATGAAAGGTGAATTGATATTTATGTAGGCATCTCATGCATCGCTAATTTCTGGGGTTGTACCTCACTACAGGAAAGTGAGCACTGTTTCAAAAAAAATAAAAGGAGGTGGAAGTCCCTTTCCTTTACTGTAAATTTTTGACCTGCTACTAGTCCCATAAATCTGAGTAAAACAGACCAAACTGCCACAACACTCTCATTTTAACCCAAGTTGCTCAAGTTCCTACACACACCACAGCTTGTCTATCATCTTACAACACAATCACTTTCTCAACATCCTTGCTTAACAAGCAATGGAGAACTCCAGATTGCAAAGTAGAATATTAACATCTGCCTCTTTTTTTAATTAGATGATCATATCTTGCCACAATTCACTGAGGAATTATATTTTAAAACTGCAAAAAACTACTGAATGAGGGGAATTCATCAAAATTTGAAGTAGCACTGTTCATTATAACAGGCTTGGTCACATCAGAGGCTCACTCAGTCAGTAGGAAAGCTGCCCCACAATTACAGTGAGGAACTAAGCCATGACAGAAGAGAGAGGCTCTATTCTCAGCTCTACCAAAAACTGGATTTGTGATGCTGAGCAAGTTGCCGAGCCTTAAATTACTCTGGAACAAGCTGTGGTTTTCAGCACAAGACAGTATGTTGGATACCAAATGCAGAGAGAGCAAGACAGGGTTTTCTGGATGAGGAAATCAATAAGAAACATCATAAATGACAACACTATGCTTTGTTCTATTATAGGCAGCATTTTGTCAGACATTTTGGAGCTGTTTCATGTTAACCATCCTTTTTTTTAGGATTGAACAAATGCTTGCTTTAGAATCAAGAGGCAAAATCCAAACAGGTAATTTGCTGAAAGAAGTTTAGAAAATTAAACCGATGATGTTTAAAATAAGGTGCAAAGTTATGGATTAAGAGATACACAGAATAAAATTTAGAAAGTTGTCAGAGTTAATAACACAGAGGCTGTGAACTTCTTGGTGCTGCAAAACAAACGCCAGGGATTTAGAAGTCTCATGCCTAAAGGATTGACGCTATTTTCACCCCAAGCCTATTGTTATTAATTTCTTCCTTCCCAAGTTATTACCAAAGTCCCCAGAGTTTTTGGTTTGGGGGTTTTTTTTTGTTATTTGTCTGCGGATTTATCATCTCCACAACAAAAAGGGACACATTAAACACATGCTTTTTTTAAGCTGCACTAGTAAATATGTTCTCAGAAATGACTCCAAGACAAAAATCCACATTGAAAAGCCGGAATGAGAGCTGCGAGCCTGAGGGCTTTCCTATCCCACTGGTGAATACAGCACGTTCTTTTTGAGCATGTTTGTAATAAGACAGAGACCCATTTGTCAAAATCTGTCCTCTTTAAAACAGCATATATTCCTCAACAGCCTGGTGCTCAGCGGGGTGTAAATACTGCACCTTCAGCCACTTCCCCAATGTGAATTTAACACGTACATTGGTGTTTAAGATTGAAGCAAATGTTTGCTACAATTAAGTCTGATTTCATCTAAGAATGTTAATAGTCATCCTTTAATGTGAATGTTAACAAATCAGCCATGCCTTTTTTCATATCATCGAGATATGTGATGTTAAACACGGGATTCTGACCTGCTACACTGAACCCAGCATCCCGCCTGCACAGAGGACATTGTCCCACTGATCCCCACAGAAGATCAGAAAAGCTGCACAGAGACACAACAAAGGCAGCAACAGCATCCACTTGCAGTGTAGAAAGGCATTTGGTTATGAAAGCTGCCAGGCTATCAGAAATAATCCAGGAGCCTTCCCCTGCACAGATTTGTCATTAATACTTCTTGTTCTCTCGCCTGCACCCTTCCAGCACTGCTGAGAGCAGCAGCACCACAGGGACCAATGGCACCACGCTGCAACTGGCAAATGAAGATGGTGAATGGGGCTGAACACAGTGTCTGCTCATCCCGATGGGCATCTTAAGGATCTTTCCAGCAGACAACACCCTGCTGCGGCCAGTCCCAGCTCCTCATACTGGAGAAACTCTAGAGGAGCTCGTGCTGTACCCGCATGAGCAAACAGCCCTGCGAGGAAGCAAAGCCCTCAGAAGAGACAGGCACAGTCACCCGGGATTGCAGCTTCTGTGCAGTGTACTAGTGAAAATCAGCACATGGATCTATCTGTATCAGTATCAGGCAAAGTTACTCCAGAGTGGGAACAGCAAAAACACAACTGGCTAGTGCAGACACTCAGATCCCTTCAACCCTAGAGAACAACTTGTATGAAAAGATTAGAATCCCAGTAACTCCGAAATGACAAAATCTCAATCCTACTCAAGATTCATTAGACCCTGTGTTATACATTTATTTTGCAAATGGCACTTGGAACAAAAATTAGAGCAACCTCACTGTTCACACATACTTGAGGGAGCCACTAAGCTCCGTAAGTCTACACAGCCAACTGAATCATTATCCCCATTTATACACTATCTTCCTGGAAACCAAAGGCCTTTGGGACTTACAAACAGTAGAACTTTTGCAAATTTTACTGACTGTGCTCAGCCAACATTGAGTCCTTACAGAGAGACACAACTGTCAGCTCATCCTTCACACAAAGGTAACATCTTGCTCACATTTTAGGTAACTGTTTAGTTGATTTCCCAGATAAAAAAGATGTTGGTTGCTCCCTCATCCCAGAACCTGACCTTGCCAGCACTACTGACCTGTTTGCTGCAAGTTGGGCTGCACGAGACACACTATTATGTGCCTTTGAGCAGGAGACAGCCACCCCATGAGAGCCCACCAGCCTGGCACCATCTCACATGCAGCTAAGCCATCAACCCCATAGTTTTGGGTGAAATACCCTCTTTTCAAGAGCTATTTCCCTCTTACCAACACACTTAATTACACATACACCTCAGGGCCTGGTGGAATAAACAGCAAGTGTTTGTGGCTGGGCAGGGGTGCAGGTTTTGGTTCAGGAAGTGTATGTCTGCAAATTTATTTTGATCTGCACCCTACTGTGCTCAGAGCTTTCCTATGGCTTCCACTCAACATAAACATTTACTACCATTGAAAACACAGTGCTTCCAGGAAAACAATGTTTACTTAAATTCACACAGTGATAAAAAAATTACAATAAGACCTTTAAAAGTTTGAAATCAATGGATGAACTTTCCCACACAGTAACAGCAGCTTTACTAAAGTGCATGCCAGCAAATGTGCCTGCTCACCCTCACTAGTAGGGAGGTAACAAATTTGTTAGGAATTTTATAGTAGAGCCAAAGTAGGTAAGTTTGCAAAGGCTACAGCAGAGACTCTTTATCAGGAAAAGAGATCTATGCAGATTTCGGAGGTTTTTATCCCATCCAGGGTTTTTTTCTATTGGTAGAAAGTGCTGACATCCATTTAGTAGAAAACCTTTGAACACGTCTTTTAAATACCCCTTTCCAAAAACCTCCCATGGGACAGCTTCATTACTTCAACAAGTGACTCGAGAAGCAGGAGGAGACAGTATATTAAATGAGTAAGGCAGACACGGAAGGCCAAGGCAACAAGAATTTCATCCAATTTCTCATACCTCATTCTACCCTTCCTTACATCAGATGAATCAGCGTTGTTCAGCTGCAACTGCCGCCTCTTAATCTTACCCAATACCTCAGCTAAAAACTAAAGACATCAACCACTTGTCTCTCTCTTGCTTAAGACCTTTTATACATCCCACTCTAACCCTTATTTATACCATTATGATTATTATCTAATTATAAACAATGGCTTGATTAAAATATACATATTTATAGAAGCATTCATGTCACCTACCTTTAGGCCTTTAACTGCTGCAGCTAAAATGGGAAAGCAAGCTCCTTATAGCATTAGCATGGTTATCCAGAGGGCAAATCAAAGCAGCTATGTTCAGCACTAAAGTCAAATATCATCACTCCCAAGCAGCTTCCAAACACTCTCACCTTCCTCCACTGAGGTTATGAACTCCAGAGAATTTAGATTCCCAAACTGCTTTTTTAAAGCAATGGGCAAGGTTCCTTCAAAAATCAAGAGTTAGAAACTGCAGCTCAGATTTCATAAACTACAGCAATACTGAACAAATCCAACCTGCCACTGCGTTTTACGCTATCTCCAGCATGCCAGTTACTTCCAGCTTCACATACAGTATGATGTAAACCCATGGAAAATACTCAGTTTAATCATTTCCTGTATTATTCACCACATTGTGTGCAATACCTTGTGGATTAATTATCCAGATAACAAAATGACTGCAAGTTCCATTAATGTTGTCAGTCTGAAGTAGTGATCTACATAATGAGAGTAATGTGCTCCTGCAATCTACAGCATGAGAGAGGCCAAACTGAACAACAACCCCCTCTCACCTGCTACACCAGTGAAAAATGACCCTTCCTCCCTGTACAGGAAGGTGAGTAAACCAATAAGCAACTGTGGAAAGTCCCAAAGACTGTGAAAATCAAAGCGAGAAAAGGGCTTTCACACCTGGAAGCCAAACTGTTTAAAGGAATGAAGAGAAGAGTCGCCAAGAAAAAAATGTTTTACGATGAAGGTGGTGAGACACTGGCACAGGTTGTCCACAGAAACTGTGGATGTTCCATCACTGGAAGTGTTCAGAGGCAGGGTGAATGGAGTTTTGAGCAACACAATCAAGTGAAAGATGCCTCTACCCACTGCAGGGGGGGTTGGACTAGATGAACTTTAAAGGTCTCTTCCAACTCGAAGCCTTCCATGACTCTCTGACTGATGACATTCATATGAGGAGGGGATAAACACCTTTTGGGGGTGCTTGTACTGGTGCACAGAAGCAGTCCAACAACGAGAGAGATGCTGCTCCTCTCCTGGAGCCGCACATCCACACAGGCAAAGGAAGCCCTTGAGCAGAATTACTGCTCTCCCCAACACAGATGTGGCCACATACCACTACCTGTAACACAGCTGGAAACACCTCATTTCTGTGTGTCCTGGTTAAGCAAGAGGCACAAATTTCTGTTTGAAAGCAATCGAAACCGCACCACTGGAAATACCAGTAGAAATATTTCTGTTATTTCCAGGCCACCAAACACAAGTAGCACTCAGTAGTTTACTACTCTGGTTTCCAATTTAAGAAATGCCTTTAATGGAAGCACTTTCTTGAACACATAGCAAATGCCACTGAACATAATTGTGCCTAAAGTGCACCTCCTAGAGAGCTCCATTTTTAAATTAACTCTGAGCATGTTGTAACCTAAAAAGAGAGGAGAGGAGGGAACAAAAAAAACAAAGAGGAAAAGAAGCATTGTGGCATTTCTCTTGTGGCGTTTCTCTTTCTCCGAACACAGGAAGAAGCAGGTGTTGGTATAAGCAGAAAGGAAGACATCTCACCGATTCAAAACAAAGTGCTATCAGCAAAAATATTAGATTGTTGAGGCAGAGAGAGAGGAAGTTGCAAAACTGCTCAACATTTCAAGAAGGTCTGAGGCTTTCCACTCAGTGCTGTAGCTGGGGAAAACAAACACACTTTGAGTATCATACAATGGTTTGGACTAGAAGGGAACTGAAAAATCATCTATTTCCAACACCCCTGCCATGGGCAGGGACACCTTCCACTAGCTAGGTTTCTCAAAACCCTGTTTAGCCTGACTCTGAACACTCAGGGATGGAAACAGCCACCACTTCTCTGGGTGACCTATTCCAGCAATTCATCTCACAGTAAAGAATTTCTTCCTCATACCTATTCTACACCCGCCCTCCTTCAGTCTAAAGCCATTGCACCGTGTCCAGTGTCCCTCTCCAGCTCTCTTGTAGCCACTTTCAGTACTGGAAGGGGCTCCTAAGGTGTCCCCAGAGCCTTCTCTTCTCCAGGCTCAACAACCCCAACTCTCAGCTGTCTCCACAGCAGAGGTGCTCCAGCCCTCTGAGCATCTTTGGGCCTCCTCTGGGTTCATTCCAACAGATCCCTGTTCTTACACTGTGAGCCCCAGAGCTGGAGTAGAGTTGGATTAGCAACTCAGTAACAACAGTAAAATAAATGAAATGCTGCATCTGTTGTTACAATTAACTTAACAAAGTACTGATAGAACCGTGCATGTTTTCCCCTTGTGTACCATGCCCTGGGTAAAGATGTTCTCTAGCTATACATATTTGCTGTGTTATAAATTAAACACAAGCCAAATTTACCCTTCCTGCAATGCTATTAAAAATCAAGGGCAATTACTCCAGGGATAAATCTGGCCCAGTAATGTTTTTCAACAAAAATGAGTTTCAGAATAAGTTCTACTGAAATAAGTCTGTGTGGAAATACTTGAAACATTTTCGTTTGAGTTCCCAGAGCACTTGTTTAAAAATAAACTGGAATAGAGAGTTCCAAGTATTAAAGAGCTGGAAAATGTCAAGACAGAGTTTTAGAATATTCTGTTTTCAGGTGATCAAGCTGATATTCTTACTGTCAGGTTCTGTGGGGGGAAGTTTTGGTATGATCAATGTTTCCAATTTTTTAATTTTTTTTTTTTCTGGCTGTATTTTGAGGGTGGGGAGGGATTGTGGGGTTTTTTGATTGGTTTGGGGTTTTTTTTATTTTGGGGGGTTTTTTTAATACCTAAGTATTTGTAATCTTAAATAAAGGCCACCTTATAGGCAGCTCAGGTTGTGTATCATGAATTAAGGAGCTCAGAAATTAGGTGTACATGGAAAATCAGACCCATGCATTCAAGAGTTCAAATTTTTACACTGAGATTACACAATCAGACAAAATACAACTACAAACAGCATCAGGTTAGACTCTCAGCTGGCATGACCTGGAGCCAGTCTACTAAAATCAATTCATCTTCCTCAGCTTATCTGACTCCTCAGGGAACGTGGGCAATATTAATATTGCAGCTCTCCACAAAGTCCCACCTGCAGAAGTGCTAGCGAGAGCAGCGGCCTCGGGAAGCCTCGCTCGCAGCACACGATGCTGCAGACCCCCACGGATGCACCTGTAACGCTGCTCCCAAGGAAAACTGCACCAACTACAGCGATGGAGACAGCCATAAAACACACACAAGTTGCTGAAAGCAATTTATCTACAGCAATTTGCACAGCCAGCAACCACTGTAATCACATTTTTGTAGAAACATGGAAAATTGGGCTGGAAGGAACTTCAAGAGGCCCCTTGCCCCTTCCCTGCCCCAGGGTGAGCTGTAGCACACCTACACACCCCTGACAGTCTCCTCCTTCCAAAGAAGTTTTTGAGCCAAAATTTTTCATTCTTGATCTTAATCCAAAACAAGATGTGATTTAAACCCAGTTGTTCATCTGATTTTAAGCCCCAGGCGTTGACATTTAATGCTAATGAATATACAGAACGTCAAACTGGCTGGTTAAGTTCCAATGTGAGCACCAAGCTGAGCCTTCGCTAATGCGAGGACAGCAGAAGATATAAACAGGTAGATTAACAATTTCTTTAGAGCAGGAGTCAAACATAGCAGAAATTTAAAAATCTGTTCACCAGATTTTTTTCTAATCTCCATTGCAGGAGATATTTTTTAGCACATCTGGAGAAGACCACAGAGCTCTTGAGAAAACCTGCAATGCTCTCACTGAGGACATCATCTCCACGACAGGCACTGAGAGGCAGCAGGTATTCCCACTGCCATACAGAAGAGGCCACTCTGTTCCCAGGGACAGCTCTTCTCTCCTGCCTCACACTGACTAAGCCTGGTTTTGACCATCCCAGCTTTTACAAGCTTGTCATAAAACCCCCTTGCAATGGCAGAGGGGCATGTACCTCTCCTTCCCTCTGTTTTCCCAGCAAAGTCAAAGGCGCAGGACAGAGTCCAACGGAGCAGAGAGTTCCTGGCTGCTCTGCCTTCCAAACCTCCTGGGCCACAAATTCAGAGATAAGAGTCTGTGGAGGGAAGAAAGGGGAGGCTGGCAGGGAAAGCCATTCAATAAGCCATTTTGCAGAAATAGTACTTGGATGGCTCTCAGCAGCACAGAAGGATTCAGGACTAACAGCTACTGATGGCACTTCAGTGGTAAGGTAAACGGAGAAGGGTCTGGCCATCAGATCCTGGTCTTAAAAAAGTTTTAAATTATTAAAGCAAGGCCTCAATTCTTGTAACAAGGCACCGCAGCTTATTTAAAGAAAATAACGCACTAATGAGAACATTTATTTCCTTCCACATCTTCCAGGCATGGAAGCACTAGGATCTGTTTGGAAGTGTTTCCATTGCTTCTGCCAGTCCTGAAAACAATCTTGTGCTCATGTTGAGATGCAACTCAGTTTTCTCACTGTGCTTCTAAACCAGAATATATATTGCTTCTATTTTTTCCCCTATATATTTTTTTGCGTGCAATTATTCAAACAAGTCATACTCCCCAATCTCCTGGGACTCAGTTTATTGGAATAATTGAGAGGGCTTTTTTCTTCTCAGATGTTCTGTTTTTCAGGGCAAGATTCCTTTTTGTGTGTATGATCCTTTTTCAATTATGCAAAACCCAAGGCAAAAGTGTAATAAAAAACGCAACGACTCTGTTGCTTATTTTTATACTCTGACATTTTCATTTCATGTCATTAATGAGTCTAATCAATCTCTCTTGCATTACACACATATCACATTCCTAACCAGTAGCAATTAGAAATAGATAGCCATTTGCTTTCTCCCAGAATTGTAGAAAATGAATGCCACTCGTCACAAAAAGGGTTCAGACTACAAAGAGCAACACACAAAACACTAACTATTTTAATTTAATACCATTCTTCATGCAGTTCTCAAATCAAAAGCAACAGTGTTAAATTCTATTATTAGTCTCCTGCTTGGATCACCACTTCGAATAAAGGCATTAAAATGAGATGGAGACCTGCAAAGAGTTTTCTTAGAAACCAGAGAATCACTAAATTAAGCAATTTGGATGTTAGCATTAAAAATCCCGAGTAAATTGCATATTCACCAAGAAAAGGCCAAAGTACTGAACAAGAAGCATCTGTAGTGGCTCTGTCACTTTCTGTACAAGTGACAGGCAGGGTATCTCCTGTGACCCATAACAGACATCGTACCCACTGTGGTCAGGAGCTGCACTGGCAGATTTCCATCCCAGAGCTCCAACTCTCCCAGCTGCCCATGCACAGGACTTTCTCACTCTCCCTCAACACACTTCCCCTTGTTTTTGGAAAGGCGACAAGCACAGTTGTCCCAGTTAAGCCGGAGGTGTGCTGCACCAGTTCATGCCCTCTCAAAGACCTAACCGGTCTCCCTTTGGCAGCTGCTATAAAAACAACTGCTTCCCCATGTACAAGGAGCATCCAGTTGCTGCAACAGCCAGCTCTTTCCCAGCTGATGGAAAGGGGAAATGGCAATGTGTCTATATACTGGTTACAGAAGTCTTGCCTTTAATTTCATTTGAGAGCTCGTCCGTGTCTATTGGGTTTATTTGGTGCGTCAGCCACTTATTCCTTAAAAAGTTCAAAGACAGGTTAAAAAAGGATGTAGAAGCTGGAGTAACACTGAGCTCTTCAATATCTGTATCTCAAGAAGTGGCTGTATCACATACAAAGTGTGTTGGCCGACCCTCTCAGAGGTCAAAAGGCTGCCCCAGTACCACTGCCATTGTTGTCTGTTGCTCATCCATGTGCTGTGAAATACACACTGTGAAGATAGCAAAGATGGACACAGAGCACCAAGGACTCTGTGATTCAGCCTCAGCTCTCAACCACCTACACAGATGTCACATCCATTTCATAAAAACATCCGCGTGTTCTGCATCTGTGTTAAGGGGGACAGAAAAAAGCCGAGTCTTGCAGATGTGCAGAGCTCAGACAACAATAAAACAGGTCACTGATCAGAGAAACTCTCCAGGCGTATTCACTGTGAAACACGGCACGAATGCTGTTCCCTCTCGAGGTAACCAGACAGACAGCGATGCCTGCTGCAGAACTGCCTCACAAAAAGCAAGTGACACCATGTGGGATCCAGGACTTTTGCATACAAACCCATTTAAGCTGAATCCTATATAGCATAGGCAGGAGTGGGTGCACAAGAACTGCACAACTGTTAGCTGCCACATTACCTGAATCTGGGAGAAAATGCCCATGGCCAGCCATCCCTGAGATTTCCAGGGCTGAGTTAGGAAAGTCTAACAACTCACCAGCTGCTACTAAAACCTATGCTCCATGAGAGGTTAAGAAAATACCAGCTGATTTCTTCTTATTGGGTCCCAATTTACCATTGAAGAAAGCAACAAGACAAGGATACAAGGACTCTCCCTTATTCCAGAGATCCCTTAAGGCCCAGTCTGTCCAAGAGGGACAGAAAGCTTTCAGTAGTGAGCAATTAACCTCACAGTCACCAAAATGTGTAGTTTCATTTAGCACTTGAAATTTTTGATGCCTTTCTAAATTCTTTACACAACCTGGGCATTAGCAAGTGTGAGTTATAGTTTTTTGTTTTCATAAAGTAAACTAAATATAAAACCAATAGTTAAGAGTGAAATAAAAAATTGCAGATTTTGAATACTGATGGTTATGCCTCAACCATATTTGTATTATCTTCCAAGTGTTGAGTAAATCAAAACCCAGGGAAAAATACATACTGTAGGCCAGATCTTTCAGCAGGTGTATGGTCTGAACAAGTCTTCATATATAATTACACTGCCAAATACTTGATGAAAAGAATTGAGTGGATGTCAGCATATGCTTCTTGTAAAACAGACAAAAGGACCTTTGTCAGACAAGAAGTAAATTAACATTCACTATAGGAACTGTATCATACAGTTTAAAAGAAAACCACAAACACATGTGCAGGCCTGAAAATGGGGGTAAAAAGCTTCAGGAGAAATGTCAGCTGAGGTCTGTTCCTTGCACAGAAGGAGATTGAACAGCAAGGGATACTATTATCCATTGCATACAGAGAACTGGCAGGCTTGCTGCTCAAAAGCAGCTGCTTGGATACTCAGCATGAAAGGCAGACTATTCCTTGCATTTTCTCTGGTGTGGCTTTCAGCTGCACAGCAGGGCCAAACGGCATCGTGCTTCCTGCGGGACCGGAGCGCCTTCGGGCTGGGGACAAACTGCACAGGGTTTATAGGGCACCCTGAAGGGGAGACCACAGCGCTGCACCGATGCCAGAGGGGCCTGGAAGCTGTTGTGGAATTTCTGAGGATGATGGCTCAGTACGTTCATATCAGCAGGGTGGTTGACATGATCCATTCTCGGTGCTGGCTATTTTGCCCCAGAGAAAGACAAAGAAGGAAGGAAGCAGTGAGAGACAGCAAAGGTCTCCTACACTGAGAGATGCACACAAGATTGGTCCATGCTTGTCAGAGCTGGGTATGACAGATAGTAACTTCAACAGCCTGCATTAAACAGATACCAGGTTTGCAGCCTACACATCTGCCACTTTTCTTGGTAGGTACTGAAAAGCAGCATCCATCTAATCACTCACCAGCAGTAATTCCCTTTCCTGCTTCAGTCTTCTGTTACATGCTGTCACCCAGTCCCAGAGACTTAAAATACATGAATTAACAATATCTGACTTTTGTGTTGGAACAGTGGAACAAATAACTGATAAATTGAAACTTTAAGAAAAAAGGCAACAAATTTAAGTTCATGAACTGAAAATGATTTGCAAAGCAGTAATTCAGCTTAGTGTGCAGTTTTATACACATGCGGAGACACAGGTTTTCCAAGTATTGAAATAATGCTACTAATTAAATGCTACTAATGAACAAAAGATGTGCTCAGCTCTCCTCTGAAAATCCTACCACGCAAGTAGACACCTAATAAATAGAGAGACAACTGTAGTCAGACACAATATGGCAATTTCATTCTAACACAAATCTTGCTGGCACAGAGGCTGAAGTCACACATTTTCAAGAAGAGCTTCCAGACTTTTCCTGGTCTGAATATTTAATGTTTTGAGAGAAGCAAGAGGATTTTGTATTTAGAAGTTACTCCACCAGAAGCACTCACTGTTATCTTTAATGTTTTGCTTTAAATTATGAAAATCAACTTGTAAGATTGCTCACAAAATCTCCAACCCCCGAAGAAGCAAATAAGAGCTCAATCAGAAAAGCTGTGGGCAAACGGGATTACCAGCCTGACTTGCAAGGGAGAATTGCCTGTTAAAAAAAGGCAGAATCATGCTTCCATGTGGAAAATGTTAAATATAACAACTCAAATTTCCCCCCTCTATTTTATTTCCAACAACCCACACACTCATCTCTGCTTGCTCCGTTAGATAACAATGGGTAGCAGAACCAGTCGTGTTCAAAATCCCCTGGGATCTGAGCCCTCCTTCCCAGAGGGGAGCAGCAATGCCAGGACCACAAGGAAATAGGCAGGAATGTGCCAGGGAGAGAGGAATAGGAAATATCTGCATGTGGCTTTCAGACCCATCTTCAGCACAGGCCTCAAAATATCCACCAAATAGCCAAAATTCCCATACAAATCTGAATGAGAGAGGGAAAGACTCAAGTATCAGGAGGTTCCAATTTGGAAATGTCATTAAGAATGATAATTTTGAGCTAATTAAATGGTGGGGGAGGGCAGTGGGGAGCATAACAATCAAGCAAAGAATATCCATGTCAGATGTCACCTAGATGGCAAGAGAGGAGCATTTATTCTGCCACACTGAGATATTCTATATTCACAGTCATTGCCACAGTATTGAACGACGTGCAGGGAAGTGTTGCTGCTTCATCCTTGTTCCATTCTCTGTTACTGCACCCTCTGCCATCCAAATTCCCAGTTCCTCTCACACCTTTACAAAATGTCAGTGCAGAGACTTTCTAGGAATTTGGGCCAAGTTCAAGAATCCCCATCTGCTCCTGTTGGAGAGGGATGAGATCAGACTGTAAATGAGTGGCAGACTCCTAGCAAGGAAACACACGAATACAATTTGGACATGTATTAAAGTCAGTCCCAGCCTTCTTCATTTAAATTAAAAACTTTAGACTCTCCTCTGTGTCTCTGTAATGAAACATTCATATAATCAGTTATTCATCCATTTAGGTTAAGTGCATGTATAGGCAAGTACTCTCAAGACATTTCATTAATCTACATTTATCTTAAAGCTGTTTAGAACTGCAGACATGCATGCACAAGATGAGTTCTTCAAGACTTAAAAGCAATTAGGTCTTGAGAAAAGTGGCTTTGGTAGCACATGCTCCCACAGTTATTTAAATAAATTTAAATCAAATATATGTTTATATCAGCACAAGACTTCTCATTAGACACCAGTGTTTTTTCAAGTTTCCAGCAGTTTTTTGCAGTGCTTTGCACTGTGTATGTAGGAGCATGCACCTGTGCTGGTAGTCAGCTTGCAGGAGGGCTCCCCTTGCAAGCCTACACGCAAGCAACATGGGTTCAAAAATTGGATTTATAACACTTTCTTGTTATAGCTGGTAGCAATATGGAAATATATATATAAAGAAGGTCACTTTCTGGAAGTGTTTCTCCCCGCCTGACTGGTTATCACGGTAGCCCAGGGCTAAAGTCAGGAGCTGAAGCATGGTGTTCATCCACTAACACATTCCAATTTACCTTCATGGCTCTCTGGAGAGCTGAGATCAAGCTTCCTTATTTTGTAAGAAGGTGAACATTAAAAAAAAAAACTGAAAAATCCAAATCAGAAATCAACTTACTTGAGGAATTAGGTAGAACAGGAAACTCCAGGTGGACCACGTAAGTCCCAAGTGAGCCCTGTAAAACAAGCCCTTCTGCATTTAACCAACTCTTACACTTCTGGATGTGCAGTAATTTCAAATCCTGCCTACTTAAACTGTAATAGAAGACTCATGAATTTTACATCATTGGAAAAAGATGACCCTAACTCTGGCAGAGAGTATTAGAATTCCTTACAACCCCAAGTGTCAATCTTGCTTACATCTATTTGTTTTCCTTTTAAGTCCACAAATGGACTTAAAAGGAGAATAAACAGTCCATTTCTTGGCCGCAAATGTGGCCAAGAAAACACAATGTGATTACATTCTGTGTGTGGGTAAGGCCTGCTGGTTTAAAACAGACACATAAACACACAAATACATATACACATACATAGTCACACATACTGTCTTTGTTAATAATCAGAACAGATCTTGATGAATCACCTCTATCTGATATTTTTACAGTGTTTCTTGTAAAAAACGTTCCCCAAATGTGCAAACTATTAAGAAAATATGCGAAAAACAAAGTCTGATTGGCAGACTAAAGTTGGAGGCTGAGTAACACATAAGCCTGTTTAGCATTAATGCTAGAAATCCCTTCTCACTCTAAAAATCTGACATATAATTTGCTTTATTAGTTCTAAATCATCTATTCATTTAATTTACATTAAAAATATGAAATTAAAAATTAATACAGATGATTCAGAATTGAAGTCATGCAAAACAGTACTTCTTTTTTAATAGACTTTCATTTTGGAAGTGCATATTACTGCACACTGCTGAGTTCCTACAAAAGTCCACAAGGCCGGCACTAGAAGTCTGTCAATAGAACTATTAAGATTTCATTTACTAAGAGCTGATTAACTCAAGTCTTACTTTTCCACTAATTAATACCACAAACTTCCTCCGACTATTGTGCATTTAGATCTGAGTGTATGAGCAAGGAATGACCATCTTACACACCACGCAGAATTACAATTTCACAGATCCAGGACATGAAACCTTTTTAAAAGAAAAAAAAAGGCAAGATAGGGCTTTACGCTAGTCAAAAGGTCACTCAACTCAGATTAACTTAGAATTCATGAAACTCTAGTCAAGAAAGTAAAAATAAAAGTCTGACCCTTACAAAGGCCAGATGTCCCGCTAATTTCCTCTTATTAGTCAAAGCACATGGTTCACAGTCACAGAAAAGTTTATTGCAAGTCACAAATATGCCACCAATAGAGATCCAAGAGTTTCCCTTCCAAACTAGAGACAATTCCCAACAAACAGAAGACATCATTCCAGCATCAAGCCAAATAAAGTGAGCCAGAGGTCATCAGCAATCCCATCTAATGGAAATGGCAATGCAGAGCAACAGCTCTGCAGGCAGATCCTGTGGCTGGAACAGCTCCCAGCACACGGGGGTGGTGAACTCCAGCAGAACGGCACTACAGTCACTGCAGGAGCCTTGCTAACATTTGTGTTTCCTACTCCAGGTTAATGCCAACAACTTCACAGTCCTCGCCTAATGAAAAATGCTGTCCTGCTCTACCCCTCCACGTTCCCGCTCTACTACGGACATGCCTCTTATTCCAAACACCTCAGACTCCATCTAAGACCATTTTAATCACACACACAGAGGCTTTCTTCCCTTACAATATTTTTACTCTACATAACTTTAGAATGGGTTGAAAATTTTCCTTTTCTTAATCTTGACAAAATCCTTTCCCACTAAGTCCTCTGTAAGCAGGCTGCTGCACAGCACCATACCTGGAAATTAGAGGCTTATAATGGAAATGCTGAGCTAACCTTAGACACAGCATCGAGCTGCATGAAAACCCTGTCATGGTACTGGAAATAAAGTGCATTTAAAGCCTAAGACACTCTGTCATCACCATAAAATGCACACACTGCTGCTGCATGCTCTCAAACTTTATTAAACGGGCCTGGGCACAGCAGCAATGAAGTGCAGCCTGCCCTGACTTTGAACAGTGCGTGGGCTCACTGCCACCACCAGCTGTGACCACCTCCATGCTAACAAGGAAGGGGAGGAGAATGCACTAAATCAGAATCTAGTTTTGTGATCACAAAAAGAACAGAGCAACAAAATTAGTCTAAACAGAAGTCAGTGCTGGAGGGTCACTCACTACCTGCCCATTATTCACTTTGCTGTTCTTTGCCCAGCATTAACACGTGCCCATTCCTCCAGCCCAGGGACTCTCGTTATCATCCTCATTCCGCTGTTATTACCGAACCAGCCCTCCTCTGGGGAAGGTCTGTCAGCTGCAATGAACACTGGCCACTGTGCTCAGCATAAAATTTGGGACTTTTGAAATTAAGACACTAAATTACCTCTATCCTCCACACATAAGAGACAAGTCCAGATGTGACTAAGATGTAATGATGCTATTTTATTAAAACACTAAAAGCAGAAGAGAAGTGAATGAGACTTGGCCTTAGTGAATACCTGAAAGTTAGTAACTGTGCATCAAAAATGCCGATGAGGATTGCTGTTAGAATGACAAAAATCTCCAGGAATTTAACACAGGGTAAGTTTTATTAAAACTATACTTCCACTTAAAGTGCTTTGGATTATTTAAGATTTATCTGAGCAGGAGCAAGGAGACCTCATCTAATCAGGAAAATGCTGTAATAGCCTCTGATTCAGAAGCCATCAATTTACTTTGTGTTCACAGACTATGTAAGATACCATAAAATGAAATAATAAAAAGCAGTAAAATAAAAGAGATGATATGGCAAAAGACCCCAGGTAGCAGCAAGGGGGAGGAAAAAAAAATTATGTTTGTAAAGACAAACTACCTGCGTGCACAGTTCTGAAATTGTAACTCCCAACTTCCCTATCACATTACTGTGTGAGCTGCAGATGAAACAAAGCAATGGAGAATAACAGGGCCACATTGCCTCTTTTGAAAAGAAAATTTCACCATCATGGAAAGCTAATAAAGAGAATAAAAGCAACAGGCAAGATTAAGAAAGCAGAGAATGAAAAGTAATAGTATTGATTTAAGTGGTTCATTTTTTATTCATGGATACTCTTTCCAGTGGATATCTCAGAAGCATTTCATGTTTAATAGGCACTACCACTGTGCAAATGTTTTCTAAGCAAAAAGCCCCCACTCTTTACCAAGGCAATAAATGGCTTCATAGCAGACAGCCCTATGAAGAATTCAAGAACCAAAATGAAATGTGGACCATGGAAAACGTAAGAAAACTTACTCTCAGTGAAAGCTCTTTGATGATGAAACTACTTAATAGAAGGTGGGTGCTGCAGATGATATGTTTTCATTTGATGACCCTGGTTGTCTGTCAGTGATCCTTGACTTCTCAGAAGAGGAGGTATGTATTACTGACTGAAAAAAACCCAACAAAACCAAAACAAAACCCTCCATTGAATACATAAGTCCTAGTCTCAGAGCCTTACAGAGAGTTGCTTCCCCCTTCCTTTTCCCCTTTGCACTTTTGGTTTAAATTCTTGCAATAATTATGTTTTGAATATTTATCCCAAATGCAGTCTATTCCACAGATTTTAACTATAAAATCTGATTTAGCTAAGAAATTAAATCCCGCTGCTTAAACTACAAATTTTAATCCATAATTAATACGTTAAAAAAAGTCTCTATTTATTTTGCATAAATGGTTCTCCTCCTTCCCCAGTCTCCATGAGAGAGAATGTTGTTTGCCAACATTTTACTTCATAATCTCATTAGCAGTCTCTTCTTCGCTCTCCTATTGGTCAGCTTTTGTATTCAGAGAGAAATGTCTTCGGATACTGCCTGTAGTATCCTGGAAGCAATCACATCCAGTTGGAATTGAAAATGTTATTTAGTCTACTGTGATTCTATTGATACTAAATATTCATATGAACAGTAAAGATGGTGGTGGTAGGGAAATTGTAACAGCTTTGGAGAGAAGTAACATCCTTGGTACCCATTTCCTTCATTTACTGAGCAAACACGCTGCCCCTGGGCAGACGAGTGTCAGATGGCTAATAGTCTCTGTGCCGAAGGGAGCCAGGAAGCAGCCTGTTAATGAAGCCCGAAGGGTACTGGAAAGAGGCACCGGGACAGGACTGGCAATCTTCTTTCAGAACCCAGAGCCTCACTGGTGCAGCTGACCTACATTCTCCAGCTCGGAGTTGAAGGCCAAGTCAAAACATGCATAAATAAAATAATGGCTCCGTTTCAGCGGGATCTCCAAGCATCCCATGCTGCTGAGAACGAGCCATCCCCTCCCATGTACTACTGCAGCACAAGCCAGAGATGCTCAATATGATCCCAAACTACTCAGTTCTAACTTGCAAAAGGCCCTTTACATAGCAGACCATACTTTACCAGAACCTTGTGTTAGATTGCTATTTATTGACTCTGGTGGTGGTGAGAAATCCAAGGCTTTAAATGACCAACATAAGCCTTGCCTTTGAAATCTAATTCGAACCAGTTTTATGACTTCCTTCTTATGAGTAATTCCCTTTATCCAGGCATCTATTAGATTTAAGAAAGAAATCATAGCAAGCTTCAATTTTCAAACTCGGTTTTACCCAGTGTAATCTTTCCTTAAAAGACCACAAATTTTCTTCAAGATCTGCACATCTAAATATCTTCTTGCACAGCCAGGGGCAACATCTGCGTATCGAAAGCTTGCAGTCTGTATGTTTCACTGTTTTACATCAAGAGCAAAGCACATGCAGGCTCAAAATAATGCCATGCCTCCATTTTTCTCTTCAGCTAAAAAGGATTCAAACAAGGCATATCAGAGGAGAATGCGCTGGTGTTGATTTGTATTCTAAGAAGTGAACAGATGCTAAAAAATGAAAATCATTTAAGCAGAAATCTTGATTGCTATTCTCTGCAGAAGGGTTGCTGTAACATGAGCCTTTTGTTTGCTGAAAGGCAGATAAACTGCACCACTAATTAGTCACATATAACACACACTTACCCAAATTCGTTATTACACATGGAAAATGACTCAGTTCTAATGTCCTAAATGAACACACTTTCAACTGATACTCCTATCAATGTTGCATTAAGAGAGGTAAGTGAAGGCAGAGTAGAATCACAAAACCATTAAAGCGAAACTGATTTACTTAGATAAAACCCCCTAAAGCAGGCTGGGCACAAAGTGGAACAGACATCTTGTTTATAGATAAAATTTATGAAAGTAATTATTATTTCAAGGTCACAAATTGATTAATTTTGGTCCTGATTACAGATTTGAGAACTACTAGAGCTGTCTTTTTCTACCTTAATCACATTCCTGACTTTTCATCACTTTTTCAGCCTTGGAATAACTATTTATTGAATTGAAATAGCTAGTTGCTGAATTCATTGAATGTAATAAAAATCAAGAAAATACCTTTGAATTTGGAAGATTACTGAGACATTTTGCTTGTTTCTAAAAAAAACCCCTGGTTCTGACCTCTTAACCAGTAAATTTCAACAGGTCATAAAGGGGGAAGCCTGAAAGTGCTCAGAATGGGGAGGGTAAGGAAGACTGTTAGACTGAACTATTTCATTATGGCTAAACTACACACATATTTAAAACTAATTTACAAATAATATTTTTCACCATTACTTTTATGCATTTCTAGTCCAGTTAAAATTAATGTTTTGACCTGCACTATCCTAAAGACCTATCCCCATTTACACATTCAACAAAACACTTGGAAGTTATCATAACAGGGACAAGCCAAGCCATTCCACCCTACAATAGGTTTTTGCCAATCCTGAATTTACATTGAGCACCTAAGTCTTATCACCCCAACTGAGAATCCAAAGAACTCTCCCTTGACCTCACTCCTGTACCACAATAATGGCAGGGTTCCTGTGTGGAGACAAAGGCACAAATGTCGTGGATGCTCCCATACACCTCCTGGAGCCACGAGTTCAGCAGCAGAGCAGAGAAGACCACAGTGATACAGCTTTACCACTCACCAGGCACCCAGAGCAGGATCAGAGTCACCTCAGCCTTAGGTCTTGAAGAAAGCCTTCAGGCTCTGCTCACCTGCATTTTTCTGCTCTGGAGAAGCAGAAAACAAGTATTTGAGGCACAAGGCCCCAGGAGCTAAAGTCTTCCTCTTCTTGCTACAGCCAAGGTACCTGCACTGGGGCAACGGATGCAGGTATAGGATGGCCCCTCTTTCCTGCCCACCTTTTATCCTCACCCTTACTGGCAACAACAGAAACCACCTGGCTCCCCATATCAGATAGCACAAGCTGTCCTAATCACCCTGCAGCAGCTGCCACCCACTCTCCCACTGCCCTCTCTTTTCCATGTCCCTGCACCAGCCCTTCTCTGTCCCCAGGATGTGAGGAACACACAGCTCTGGCTTGGGAGGTTTCAGTGCCTAGAGCAGTCCTGCATAGAGAGGTGGAATTACCTTGTAATCTCAGCCTGTGTTGGCTCAAAAATACCAAAGATAGGATTGTGCACTTTTGTGTACACATCGGGATACAAGGAGGCAAAGATGGTCAAAAAGATACAGTTGCCTAAGTGACTGCAGAGCTTTTGGCACAAATGCAGGTGTGCCAAAGACAGGGCAGAGACTTGGGAAGCACAGCAGATGGACAGCCAAGACAGACTTGTTACAATGAGAGCAAGCATTAGAGCACTGCAACAGAGAAACCTGAACTGGTTTAACTGGGTCCTTCTCCTTATAAAATAGTTATAAAAAGAAATGTGAGATTACAGGACCAGCTGAAACTGCTGTGCTAATAAAACACAGGAAACCATGGATCTCAATAATGTTTGCTGAAGGCTTACAGAGAAACAAGTCTGCAGGGCTAAAATATCTTACTAGTTCTCATTAAATGTTTTTAGACATGTACAGATCCTCGTGAAAGTCAAACACAGCAAGTGGAGAGAATCCATACCCAAATGATTCTGCAGTAATAGTGGGTTTGCTGAAATTCTGAATGCAGAAGATAGCAAAAGTTTTCCTGCATAAATGCAAGACTGATAATTTTAAAAAGCTGTCCACACCCTGCCATAATAACTTAGTATCACCCATCTCAAAAAAAAACCAACAGCAACATAAGGAGTTCAGAGAAAAAACTCAGAAGTATATACAATTTATTTTTTTCTTCACATGAATGACTGTGCAACTAAGATCCCCTTAAGCATCACTAACAGATTAGCCAATAGCACAGAAACCCAAACAGCAAAACTAGAACACAAAAGGAGAGATGGAATTTACTTAACAAGGTCATCAATAGATCCTGGCACATCTTCGCCTCAGGAAAAAAAATTTAAAAATGGAAAGGACACTTACCACAGTTTTGTAAATATGGGCTGATGCTCACAACACCACTACTTAGCGTAACATGCAAAAATTCACCCTCGTCTCATGAGCTCAGATGCACACACACAGACCCGAAGTCATACATTTATGGCAGCTTTTGCCAGAACCAGCCAGTTTTCCTTTATGTCCACAGCTGATGAAGTACTATTGCATATGTACCTACCCTATCGTGTCTGAATTCTCCTGGGTTTTGAAATGATCCACACTTCCTACTTAGAGCTGGAGCTAGAATGGATGGCTAACTCATTTCACAAAGAGTTTGGTTATACATCTCCCTTGATGAAAAATTTAAATTGTTTGGCTAAGAAGCAGTGTCTTTTTACCCCAAGACGCTACTCCAGCAGGAGTTCAGTAAATAATGCTAAACAAAACCAGGGAAAGGAATCAAAGTGTTTTGTAACTAGAACAGAAAGGGTTTGGGGTTTGTTTTCACAAAGTTCAAACAGAAGAAGTTTTATGACTCAAGTAAAAGGAGTGCAAAAGGGTTTGGAGAAGGAAGGTTTCCATTAAACAGACCTGAACTGGTTCAACAGTAATTTGAGCTCTGTATGAGCTCACGTTTTGCTGTGCCAGTGTCAGCAGTGAAGCAAAAACTTCACAAAACACAGGAAGGAGCTGATGACAGATGACAGGGCAAGAGGCAATGCAAGGCCAGCTCTGAAATAGTTACTTGCACTGTATTACAGCCTGCCACTACAGAGCCTTTCCCACATTTTTAAAGCTGCAAATGTAAACACCATTTAAAAGGAAATTTACATGAATGGTGAACCAGGGAATGAAAAAAATGGGCTGGAAGAAAACGACGAATTTTCCTGTGCACCAAGGAGCAGCCCCGGGAAGTCCTGGCTCTCAAGAGACAATCATGGTTACCAGGGCTCTCCATTTGTAGGGAGTGGGATTTCAGGATGGTCTCTCCTCTCCTCTCCTCTCCCCTCCCCTCCCCTCCCCTCTCCTCTCCTCTCCCCCACCCTTTGCAGGCTGTCAGGAGAGGCTGCTATCAGCTGTGGCAAACCCTGCTCAGGACATGGAGATGATGAAAGGCAGCTCATGGGCAGCAAGCTCAACTGCTTTTAGGGTCTGGCAGAGACACCCCGGCTTAGGGAGTCATCCTTCACCTGCATTTAAGTCAGCTCTGATTCACGGGAGAATAGCCATTTTGATGGTGAAAAGCAGCTACTAAAAATGCTTTCTCGAAACAACACTGCCAAGAGCCAGGAGGCTCTCTGACAGCATCTGCAATTTAAGGGAAATGGGCAATCAAGGAGCCGTGGTGGGGAGGCTCAGTGGTGGGTAACTGGAGTTCATCCCTGTCTGCCAGAACCTACACTGCACAAGGGCACCCTGAGCACAGTCCCACAGGTTCCTGTGGCAGGTGATGCAGGTGACCCTTCGGAAAGAGGGGCCCACAATCCCACAGCACCAACCCACAGGAGGGTGACTGGGGGAGAGTCACACCAAATCTGCAGCGGGCAGGAGTCCCAGCTCCCGCCTGGCGCCAGGGCTGCACTTACACGGTTTGGATGCTGCCCCTGCATTCTCCCCTCCTGTGGTACACACAGGATGGCACCCAGGGACCGCTGGCCTCTGGAAGGACATGGTGACGTGTGATTTGTCTGATGGGGACCTAACAACACACCACTTCATCTTGGGCAGCACGGCAAGTCTCCCTTCTGACAGCTTAATGTTTGATCCACAGATGTGCACGTAATCAGCTCAGTGTTAAGATCTGCAGTTAAACCCCATTTATTGCCTGAGCCTGAAGATTAGAGACAAAACCCATAAGATTTAGGAATAAAAAGTAAAGCAAGGCAGTCAGAGTTGTTTCCCTGCTCATTACACCTGACTGTAAATGCAGCCAAAGGACATCCACTTGCAGGCAAAACTGATACCGGTTCAATCCCTTCTGGAGAGGTGAGCAGGCTGTTGTTACTGGTCTCCAGCAGAAAATAGTTGGGAATTATTAAAAAACTCACAGAAGTTTGGAGCAGGGAGGTTCATTCCTCCTGAGGAAAGCAAGATGAGTGACCATCTGCAGTGGCAGCCCAGCTGCCCAATTCCTGCTCAGACAGTTTAAATCCTGGCTGAGTGGTGAACAGCAATTGCAGCAAGACATTGCATCAAGAGAAACCAGGTTAATGGTACAGGAGGAGGCAAGGCACAGGCTTTGCTCAGCAGGAGCTCTCCTCTCTCAGGAGTTCTGCAGATGGAATCCTCCACTCTGCAGCAAATCCAGATCATGCTGGAAGTGTTCAAGGCCAGACTGGATGGGGCACTGAGCAACCTGCTCCAGTGGGAGGTGTCCCTGCCCATGGCAGGGCGGTTGCAACTAGATGATCTCTAAGGTCCCTTCCAACCCACGCCATTCTGTGATGCTGCAAACCCTGGGCAGACCTTACAAGAATGCCAACAGGAATCCTGCAATGGGCCTCATACTTTGCATATATGAAGGCAAGTTTAAATATGGATTGGCTTGATAAGGCAACTCTTCAGCATGCCAGTGCAAACATGCAAATGTAGGGAAATGCATAACCTGAATAATCAAATTTTCTTTGCTTATTGAGACTTGCCAGTCAATTCTTCTTCAGGCTTCACTGTAAATGGAAACATAAGTATTTTTGATAACCAGTAGTAACAACTTAGGAGAATCTCTCTGATTTTTATGTATTACATGGGCAAGAAGCCAGACAGAACACTTAGTTAATTAAAGTTTTATTGATACTGTTAAGTGGTGCATTTCTGACAGCCTTCTTTTTTCCTCCCCTGTAGAATATGACCCTCACTTTCTTTGATGTACGAAGAAAATAAGAAAAAATAACTATGTCACTTCCTGCAAGAGCCAAGTAAAAAAGCTACCACAAAAATAACTAACAACCAAATTTATCATTCAACATAGCCATATCCACAGAAAGACTAATTTGCAGATGAAATGGGAAAGAACCTTGCCTAGACTGCTAAAGAGAAATGGACAGATACATTTCAAATAAAAAAACAAAGGCAGGAAGTAGGAAAAAATAATGAGATCCTTATACTCTGTAAGTTGGCCAAATGTATCAACCCTTGTTATATTTGGTTTTCATGTGTTACTCACTAGGCATGTTCGTGCACTGGGAAGAAAACCAGATAAAACATGTGGTTATTGGCCCACAGAGATACCACAGCTAACATGCAAGCTCAGGTCTGCAGTAGCTTTCCTTAATAAGTATTCTCTGTTTAAGCAAAGATTGATCCTACATGATGTGACAGGCCACTGATACAAATAAATTGCTTTATGATAAGATCTATGAGCAGCCAACGTATATTCACCGTGGGCTTACTGAGTTCCATACTAGCGTGTCTAAGTTTCCACTTCATGTAAAATCAACTTTTATCTCTCTGTGATACAACCCAGCAGTATGTTGAAATCAATGCTTAGTCTTTCAATCCAAAGGCCTGCAGCCAGTTTCCAACTACATAATTTGAAATAACAGGAGTTTCCGATCCATTCCAATTCTCAAGCCTTTGTGATGCACATGTCATTGAATTACAGGAATAGCCCATGCAGTTACAGAAAGCTTCTAGAAGGAAGTGATAAATGAACATTACCCTTTACAGCTGTAATCAAATAACAGGACTGAAATACACTGGGTTTTTTCCCCGCCTCCAGCTTTACAAAATTTCATGTGCTTCATCAGTTAGAAAGCCAGCAAGAACAAAAGCTTTATCTACTGTTCCCCACTCGCTACCCACAAACTGCCAGTTAAATAATGCTGCAGGAAATCGGCGTGGTTTGCTTGCACAACAGGCTTTCTAAAGAGGTAGCAACCACGTAGTAAAGCATTTACACACGAGGTAGGACGACTCTAGGATGCCATTCTGATGCCCCCATCTTAATGAAATCAGAACGGCTCTAGCAAAGCCAGAGCCACCACAGGGAGTTCCCCGGGTACAGAGCTGAGCTGCAAAAACACATCCAGGGAGATTGTTCCATAACCAAAAAGCAAATATAGGGCCAGGTCAGGAATTTACATTAAACAACCTTCTCAGATTTCTTGTATGATAACATAACTGTGCACACCCAACTCGCCCCACAACTTTTGGCCAGTTTCAGCCAAATTTTTGAGAGGTTTGAAGCCTCCATGAGACTCTCCTAAACTTCATGTAAACTGGTGGCTGAGCAATGAAAGGTGCCAGGAGTCCAGGCTGTGACAGTCTTCAGTCCAGGGCTGCCAGACAACAATTGCAAGCAACGGCCTTTGGCAGAATGTTAAAAGCAACAACAAACAAACAAAGAATTTGAATCAACAGGAAATGAACTGTCAGAAAAACGAAACCAAGGTTTATGGAAGGCAAAACTGGAGGATGCCCACACTGACCACATGTGAACTGTACGACAACAGTTATGCAACACTGAAGAGGTCAAGTTTATGATGCTGGAGTGAAAGATTCATGTGAGCTTATCTCAGGCAGCTCAGACAGGAGGTGTACAGCTTCAGGCTGTAGCAGAAATACACATGCTACAAACACTATGCTACCTTTTCTTTTTTTTTTTTAGTTACCTCATATTTCACTTTCTTTAGTCTAATATTACAGTCTGACCCATTTTCTTTCAAAATTTATCAAACATGATGAAAGGATCAACTCTAGCGTACCTACCTGCCTCCTTCTTTCTGAAAGTAGGTATCCTGTAAGACAGTTCTGGTTTCTGGGGCACATTTAAGGAAAAAAACCAAAACCAAGCACACACATACAAAACACACAAAACAAAACAAAATCCAAAAAAAAACCACCCTAAAAAACCCAGCCCAAAACAAAACAAAAACCCCCACCACAAACAAAAAAAGCCCCAGAAGCCAAAATTATTCCAGTTTAGAATACAAATACTTCTTATATTAGGAAAAACACACTATCAAAGTGATGAACATGATTAAAATTTCAGAATCTTTCAAGAACCAGTCATTTTACAAACTTCCAGTTGTTTGTTAATTACAGAATTGGCATCTACAATCAAAAGCATCTTTCACTTTCAAGGGAAAAAACCCCAACCCATTAACCTTTAAAAAATTGCCATATATGGGAGGAAACTGTAACTCTGCTTCCGTGAGAACAAACCCAGTTTAATCCTCCAAACCCTAGATGAAATTATAAACCCTAGGCAAAGGTAAAGAAAGCCCTTCAGAATGTCCTATAGTTCCTTCTAAGAACTTCAAAGCAATAACACTTTAGACTAGACTTTCAGTGTCCCAAACTTGAATGATTCAAGCTTTTCAACTTCCATTCAACCACTCTTCATTCAACAGTTTGTTTACAGAAAGATATTTAAATTGTTCTAAAGAGCACCATGGCTCACTGTAGAACCTTTTGATTCTCTAGAAGGCACTATCACTTATTTACTTTAGGTTTTTCATTATTCAAGTGCTGGCTAGTGCACATTCAAATGAATCACAAATACCAGAATAAACAAGACAGTTCAGGCAAAGGAATGCAATTCAAACAACATCCAGTACAGAAGACATTCAGAAGCCCAGAAAACTAGGAAATGTTTGGTCTGCTTTTAACTTAGCATGTTTAGAAACAAAAAATTATCATTACAAAAGTCTGAAATTGCTTAAAGTTATACAGAAATGCCACTAAAAACTCCCTATCTCTCAATTTCCACCAGTGACACAAAGGCATTGACCAAAACCACTGCAATTAATAGATACTGCAATTAATTCTTTCCAAAATTCCTTCCAAATTAATATCCAGAAAAGGAGGAGAGAAATCCCAAACCCTGTTGCAGGACTGCACTGTTCTTCCAAAATGCACAAACAGTGGAGTGGTGCAATAACCCATGTCTGTGCTAACACCTCAAGAGCATGCAATTTAGAGAAGTAAGAATTGTGCTTGGAGATCCACCGCCGTTTCCATTAAAAAAATAACAATCATGGGTGGCCCTTGTGAGCCAGGGAACTTAGCAAAAGAAAAAAAAAATTCTGCTATGTTCAGTCAAAATTGCAATGAAAATTAACATTTGACCGAGACAAAGGGAAAACTGACATTTAATGAAGCTGCAGTTGGTGACATCCCATAAAATGATGCCAATCACCTGTCTTTGAGTCAGCTCCATTCCCACATTTAGTACAACTGCTCTGGCTGACTCACACCAACCATCTACCTGGGAGACAAGTAAAGGAAACCTGGAGCATGATTTTGCTGCAGCTTTTCGTGATGAAGTGTAAATTTGCCTGGTTCTCTTCATTTGAACTCAAATTATTTGAAAATTTAATTTAAATTTGTCTTTAGGAATTTTCTCAGAAGCAACAAGCTTAACGGGGGTAATGCTGGATGCACAAAATTGGCAAGTAAAGAAATAATCTGGTCTAAACAGATTCTGTTTTCAGTAAGAAGCAGCTTTTTAGGCTGCTTACTTGCCTAAAGGCATTTATGGGAAGATGATTTCTATATTGGGGTAGTGAGTTTATGCTTGAAATACAAAGTTTATATTATCTTTTCATTATGCTTCCATTTGCAGTGTTTCATCTTGTTTGTTGTTCTCTTGGTTCAAAGTCTCAAGTTCATATTCTATCCTTGCAGTAATTAGTTATAGCTTTAGGCAAGTCAATTCAGCCTTTGTTTCTTAATCTGTAAAAGAAGGACAATAATAAATATTTATGTACTTTAAATAGATATTGGAAAGATGTGTTTACCCTGACACAGTTCGTTTTTCAAATACACCATTCTATAAAATTCTATGCAAAAATTACCCTGTTACTCACATTAACTGGAATGGCTGTAAATTTTGTAAATGGCTTGTGGAACTCCCTATCTTTTCCTTCCTCAAGGAGACCATTTCCTACAGTACATTTCAAAAGCCTCCCATGTAGCAAACCATGACACCCTGAGCTGAGTTCATGGCATCCTAACTATGACAGTCTAAAAAAAAAATTAAAAGAATAAAAGAGAGTACATTGATTACAGAGACATGTAATCTTAGGAATCTGAGTAACTGTATAGCATAGTACAGAATTTTTTCCCAGTCCTCTTCCTGGGGGAAAACACAGAGGAGTAAGAGCTCCTTATGTCATTGCTTTTACAGCAATAAGTTTTTTGTGATATTCAATGTTTTGTTGAGTGGTGCCTGTAATCTGGTCCTTTCTAAATCCAATCTTTGCCTGACTCCCCCACACACAAAACATCTGCACTTTCAAAGTAAATTAACTACATCTGTGCCTGTTTTAGCAGTCAATTAATCAGCTTCCTATTAGGGAGGAAAAATACCCTAAACCAAAGTGAGATTCTGGAGATAAAATAAAGATGAACCTCAAGCCTTGTGAAACATCAAACCTGAGCAGGAAATCAGCTGAGGCTTCTTCATCATTAGAGATAAAACAGGAATAAATAAACTCACCACTGGCTCAAACTTTAATTCTTAACTCTACTAGTGCTGATGTTACTTGCAATAAAGAGATTAAGATTTAATGCTAAAATGGGAGAAAGGGGTTGAAACAATCCCTTAGAGCAGTCATTTAACAAAGCACCACTTTATCAATGCATGCCATGCCCAATTTGATTCATTACTTCAATCTCAGTGTTGGAAGGGATAAAGTCTTTGAAAGCACACACTCCTCTACTCTAAAGCTCATTCTAAACTCTTGCCTTTCAGTGCACAGAACAGGCATTACACATGCAGCACTCCCCCTGTACGCCACCAGATGCTGGCAGTCAAAAGAATTAAGCATTAAGACAAAGCCTTCCATCAATACAAAAAAAATCCACAGGAAAGTAGAACAGGTGACACCATTTGTTCTTCAGCAACAAGGCTCTTTTTTCTTTCATAATTCTGTGGTGGGGAATGAAAACTAAAATGCTTTGGAAAACAACTTTACTGAAAGCTGATATGAGGATGCTTCAGCAATTAAGAATTTTGTACACCAGACACCAAGATCTTAATTGGCCCAGCAATATAAACCTGGGCATCCTTCTGGGGCAAAGCTGTTGTAGGTCACACACTGAGCCCTGCACAACCTCAGGACCACAGCAACAAGAGCCTCTCCCTGGCAGCTGTCTGCAGTCATTCCGTGCTAGCAACACTGGGACAGCTCTGGGACAAGGAAGAACTACTCAGCCACAGGAAATCAAGGCAGTGGATTAGGAAGAGACTAGACAGACACAGGAATTACAATCTGAGCAAAAAATTTAGCTACTTAGGTATCCATATGGCCCTCTGCCACAGCATACAAGAAGTCCCTCTGGACTTAAATACTTCCCCATCCTGAAGTTCTTCTCCCAGCTCCTTAAAAAACAGTATCCCAGTATCACTGACCTGACTAACCCCTGACTGCATTTTTAGCTGGCTCCCAGTTTTAGAATCATCCACTTTAAAATTGCACAATTAAAGTGACACCAGTTTTGGAAATTTTCTAGGAAAAAAGCACTGGTTTAGCTTTCAGTAAGCCCTGCTTTCTTTGAAAATTAGATTTGCTGTATAGACCAGTGTTTCTCCTCCCTGCAATATTTTTGGCTGAAGCTGGCAAATGGATTACATTTAGCTAAAGGAGCACGTTGTCTTGGATCTGTTAATCCTATTAGTTACCTGGAAATAGTACCAAGGTTGAGGAGACGCTTTTTTAGTGCTTCTATAGAGAAAAAGTAGGCCCTAACTAGCTGGAAATTATATAGAACCCTCTGGGGCAGCTTACAGTGCTAAAATTTCTTCCTGTAGTGCAATAAACATGAGCAATAAAGCAGCTTTGTACAGATATGTAATGCTACAGTGGAAGTTTAAGTAAAAATCTCTCTCTCCATCAAAGCAGCTGTATTCAGTGCAAGAAAAATTTTTCCACTTTAACCCTCAGACCAACATGCTTCACTTTTTGTGTCTCTAATACCCATTCACACACTCTTCCTTACTTAAACTCTAAGTTCTTCAGGGCAGAGACTCTCTTTACAACAGTGATAAGGGGGAAGGACCCTCAGGCCACTGGAAAACAAAGCAATAGTTGGCACACTTATTTTCTAACTTCATGTGCTAACTTGTCCTCAAATCCTCATGCAGGGAAATTTATTTTATTTTTCTTACATGCTACACTGAAAAAAATACCAACTAACAAACCAAAACCAAACCAGTCATTGCACATTCAGTAAATCAGATTTATAGAGGAAAGGTTGTACCTTTGAAGGTACAGCACTTTTGCCTAATTAGGAAAAGGATGTAGTATATAACATGGCCAGGTGATGCCTCTAACCTTTCCCTCTTTATGCCCAGTTGAATCAGTCATTACCTGCAGGCAAAGCAAGACAGGCCCAAGAATTCAGATTGGAGCTTCCCCAAAAGAGAGTTTTGATACAATGGCATCTGTAACATGTGCTTTGGCCTTTTAAACTAAATCCTTCACCTAAGACTGACAGGCACAGACATTCACAAACTCCAGTCTTCATGACAATCTTCAAGGCTGGCTCTCTAGTTGCTATACTTCAGAAAGTATTTTTTAAAATCTTTTCAGCAGGATTTAGCTTCACACCAAGAGATAAATGCTTTCTGCTCTTCAGAGACATTAATTTTCTTGAATTCCAAAGCTTGCTTTCAATGTATTTTCTGAAAAAGGAAGAACATGTTTACTCATATTTTGTGTAAGAAGTTTATGACTTGCTCAGCCTTCCTGTACTTGAAAGAACAAACAGATAAATAGAGAGTAATGAGCAGGCTGACATTGCCTTTGGAGAGTCACCAGCTCCCACAGTTGCCATCTGTGGTAACAAACAGCACTCACAGGGCAAGCCTTGCACAGCCCGGGCTCCCTTCCAGAACACACCAGACTCCCTGTGCCCGAGCACTTCTGATCAGGTACTGTCACTGCGCTGCTCACCACGACAAAGGACACAGAGAATGGTGGGACAGTGCCAGGGCAAGCCACGCTCACCTTCCAAAGGTCACCTCTTTGTGTGCCAAAGCCTACTGCCCACACCCTCGACACGCTGGGTACCACCCCTAGCAATTGTTTGCTTCTGCACGTTAGACAGGGAGGGCCTCAAATGTACTTGAGGCTTGGAAGAAAAGTTTGGTGTACTTTTGGAAATTCCAAACCACCACCTTCCAGCCAATGAAAATCCCAAAACTACCATGATTCTTTCCCTATCCTTTCCTCCATTCTCATCTGAACTGGGGTATGAATTTCTGAGAGACTGTTTTCAGCGAGCAGCAGTGATGTGCCAGGTATTATGTGTTAAACAAGTGTACTACAGCTTGTCTTATATGTCATAGCTCTTCTTCCAGGACAAGTAACCTCGAAAAGCCCTAGGATGAAAAAAAACAAACCCAACCATAGAACCATGAAAGAAACCATAACCCAGTGAAACTCCTCCTCCCTATTCTCTCCAAAAATAAACTCCACAAATCCCAGCGGCAGCAGACAAAAATTGGCTTTCTTCTTCCACCAGCAGCCAAGCCCCAAACTGCATCTCAGGGTGAGGCCAGGCACCCACTCTTCCTTGAAGGGCACCAGGGAACTCAGCCATTGCAGCAAGTCTGAAAGACATGGCAGCAATGCAACGCGACACTCAGCAAGCCATCTTTGTCCCCAGTGACACTTCAGAGGAAGCTGAGGTAGCAGAGACAAATAGCAAAGCAGGGCACGTGTTGAAGGGCTGCTCAGCAAGTCAGCCTGCCAAGAAGTTTACTTTGACTTAAACTCCTCGCTCTTCAGGGGTACTAAAGAGTAAAACTATACCTCTGTGGTCCTTCTAACATGCAAAGCTACTCCAGACCATTTGCTCTGAGCCCTGTCCTTAAGTGCTCCACTCAGCTAGAGGTGCACTTCACCCAGCTGACAGCATAAACTCCAGCTTCCCTGAAATCTTTTCAGCTTGTTTAGAAGCATCCAGCACAGGCACTGGCCTAGATTAGGAGTGCAGTTATGCACACACGAGTGGTCTTGACCCACTTCTTGTCACATCATCCTGGCTACTCGGAGCTGTGAACTCTATTTATTATTAGCACTAGAACAAAAAAAAGCCTGTGTATGTACATGAGGTCTGACAAATGCCCACTCATTGCACAGGCAAGCAATGAAAGGAATTGTTCTATTATTTGTCACCATCATCCTCCTCTCGCCAACCCACTGAATGCCATGACTATTGAAATACCTTTGATGGGCAGTGTTTGCCTTCCCTTCAGAGCAGACACTCCTGGCCTGGTGAGGTAGTTAGCACCAGTGGGCACAAGCATGGTGAGCTGGACATCCTTCAAGGGGCACAGGAGAACTCTTAATATTCAAGTAAGGAAAAGCAGCTCAAATTCCCCTCTACAGAATAACACTTTCAAGACTGAGTTTCTCCTGCCTAAAATATACTCTACTACAAAGCAGAGGGATTGCTTCAAGTGAAGCCAAACATGAGGGCAGTTTCTCCTTCAGAAACATTCCTGGGTTTCAGCTCTACAGCTTACAAGAAAGGTAAGTAACTCCCAGTACAAGGTAAGACACAAGAGCCACCTCACCATAACAAGCAACAAGGTTGTTCTCCAGGATATTAAAATACCCCTCCTAGCAGCAGCAGTTTTCATGCTTCATCATCACAAGCTTTCTACAGGACTCTAATGTGGCTCACGCAGAGAGGCTGTAAATGTAAACGGCTGAGGATTTGCTGAAGGACAGCACAGAGGTTTTACAGTCCATCCTGAAAGCACATATGCTGCCAAAAATTGCAGTATAAATGTAAAAATAAAGAAATTGAGCTCATCCAAATGAAAGGGATTTGTCCCACTGTTCCTAAATGACTGCACTATTTCTTTCTTGATGAGAAGCACGTATGTGCACAAAAGGCAACCTTCTGCCTTCATGTTGTCAAAGACATTTCAAAAATGTAAGCAAATCCGAGAGTTTTGCTTCTAGGATAAATAAAGCTAAACAAGGAAAAGGTTACTGCATTTGTGCTCCCTGCTGACATCATAAAACTAGGATCCTTGTCCCATCTAAGCAAGCTGATGACCTGCTAAAGACACAGTCAACTCCACTGCAAACTAGATCTATGCTACAGGCAAACTGCACCAAGCCACCACAAAACCTGCCCTTTCAGCTACACACCCAGGCTAAACCGGTGGAGGAAATACTGATTTCAAAAGTTATTTTAAAATGTGACACAGACCAGCAGACAGCACTGCCCACAAATGCTCCAAAATCTCTGCAACTTACTCTTCTGTAGACACAACTTGGAAACACTGTTCTCCCACCTGTGAGAGTCCCACCCTTCATTGCACAAAACTTACAGCACTGGCCTAAGCACAAGAAGTAAGCTGTCAGCAAAAAAGTTGTTTTGAAACCAAAGTTACAAACAGGACTGACTTCACAATTATAACCATGAAGCCCCAAACACAGCACTGTAAGGAAAAGCATTACTTCAGTTTTCCCAAAGTGACAGAGCACAGAGGTAGCAGGTAGCCTCCAGTGCTTACACAGAAAAGGGAAGAAAAGATCACATCCTTCCTTTTTTTGCAGACACCAGTGCTCCCTGCTCATATAACCCCGTAAGATCTCTGCCACGGGAGGATTGCCACAGGCCACTCCCTGCTGTCATGCAACACCCACAGCCCTTCACACCAGCACCCCAAAGCAGAAAAGCAGCAAGGTGAGAAGAGCAGCTACGTGAGTGCCTCTGCATAGCACAAGGAAGAACAGCCATCCCTTTAGAAACCACTTTTTAAAAAAAGCAAAAGCTTGGTCTCTCAGGGTCAGGATCTGCACTCAAAACACCTCACCCAGTTGCTGGGGTCACAGGAAGGCAGTCCTGGTCTTGCCATGACCCACTTGGCTCTGCAAAGCCTTCTCTGCCCTTCTACTGGCACCTGCTCACACACAACTGCACCGTGGGACAGATGAAGAACCTCCCCAAAGATCCAGCCAGAGACCCATCTAAAAAATCAGCATCCACTATTTGAAGGGAGGTATAGAAAGGAGAAGAAAAATGTCCCTTTTTTTTTTCTTCTCTCCTGTGTATGCCGAGTGTCTTTAAGCACTTATCACTACAAAACCCTTCTGTGTTCCTCAGTCTAACACAGACCAACATGCATGGTGGTGATGGAAGAGCAGTCAACCACTGAGTGCATCACAGCCAGGTAACCCAATCAATTTTCACACTGTGCCTTTTGGCCTGTGCCTCTTCTCCCACTCCTTCTGGCGGGGGCAGTACTTTCATTTCAACACTAGCCAACAGTTCAGGACACACAAGTTCGAGTTCTTGCACCACTACACAGTTCCTATGTAGTCACAGACAACTCATTTTCTTGCTTGTGTTTTTATTCCCCATCTTGTCTTCCCCACAATGGGAACACATGGTATTCCACTTCAGCATGGTTTTAGAAGGATTAATATAAATGAAGCATTCAAAGAGCTAAGCCTAGCAAGAGCATGCAAGACATAGGAAATGGAAGTACCACTGATAAATGTAGTTCTACAGATAATTTATCTTTCTCCTAAAAAAATGTTTTTCCTATCAATTTTGCAGCTTTATGTTCAGGTTAGCATGTGAACAATTCTCTTTCCACAGCTGAATCCTTCCACTTATGTCAAAACGAAACATCAAAACCTCAACTTACATGCTTTTTAAGTACACACAGAAGAGTTGCAGGCTCTTTGCAACATCATGTTGTGCTGCAAACCATACTTCACTGACAGTCAAAAACACGCCAGGTCTGGCCAAACCAGAACAAACTTTAGACTAATAACTGAGCTGAAGAAGTATGAAGCACATCTTCTTCCCCTTCACAGTGAGACCATGCATGTATCTTGCTTTTTGATACTGTGTCAGAACGGTAACAGCCACGAGCTGTGTCAGACACACTCTTTTTGTGTTCTTATGAGATGCAAACAGCTCCAAAGTTGTACAGCGTAGGGATGTCAGATACAAAACGGCTCAGCAGAAGCTGAGCATTGAAACTGGCTCTGTTTACAACTACCACAGTCCCAGAACAGATTAAGAGTTGGCCACATGTATTTAATACTGTTAACCGCGTACAAAGATAACATAGCTTTATTCAATAAAATATTTTCTTTGAAACTTTGATAGAGCCAAAGTTCTGTTAGAGCCAATTATTGGTTAAACAGTTCCACTCTTCTTCCCACAGCTAGCAAGCACGATAATTTCCTTCTCTCTTTCCCCATTTTTCCTTTTGCTCCAATTTTTAGGTAGTTTCCCTGCCCCTACTGAAGTCATGAAGGAGTGTTCTCAAAATCAGTTCCTCAATGTCCTGAGTATGGGCAGCGTGTAAAAACTGAGAGACTCCCCACCCCCAGCCCAGTCTACCACTCTCTCAAGCCAGGCTGTTCCACAGTGTGACTCTGACAAACAATCTGCCACTTCAGCAAACGCACTGACCAGAGGCACCACACAAATCAGACTGTGAAGGAGAGCGTGTGCGAGAAAGAGCTCCCAACCGCAGCTGCCACACAGCTCCTCACTTACCCAGTCGTGCAGGGTTCAACAGAGTGCCAAAACCTTTAAATGCTTGGAGGTGAACTGGACTTCAGAGAAACTTCTTAATTTTGAAGAGAGAAAAAAGATGCTAAGGCTGAAAAAGAAGGAAGAGAGTAAATTAAGGGATATGAGATCTGAAGCAGAAAGGAGAAAGCAAGCAGGAAAGTATTGTGAAGACCTGATGAGATGATTCTCCCACTTCTAACTTTTGGGAAGCATCAACATGCCATTTCAATTAACAATACTCAAGTGCTGAAGACAATATAGTGACACTACTCTTGACCATTACGGACACAGAAGTGACATTTCACCTGCCAAAATCATCCCTGGCAAAACTCCGCCATCATCAGTGGAACTACACCAAGCATGAAATTGGCCCGCAGTTGCATTAAGACAATAAAGGCTTTGTTTCAGGAGATATAGGGCATTTCTGGTTCTTTGTAATAAAGCTCAGCTAACAATTGTTTATTGTCTCTGAGCAAATATCGCTGACACCAAACAAGCAGCCATCACATTCATAGCACACACTGTCTGTCCATATACTGCTAGGAAAACATCCATCAATAAAGCAACAGATTCCCAGTGTCCTGTTCATATCACAAGTAAATTAAAGACAGTTTAAATGCCTCCCAAATTGCCTACCAGATCCACAAGCAATCATTCTCATTTTCAGCAACATCATTCCACACTCCTCTGCCAAGTCAAAGAAAGTTAAATGTCCTGACTGGTGCTACAGCAGTCAGCGCACACACAGATGTACCACAACGCTGAGCAGCTCGGCTGCCAGAGTTACTCAACAATACTCCCACCACAAACTATACACTGCGACCACACTGTGCTCACACAGAAGCATCTTTTCCTCCTTTTGTTACATTTTTGCGAATTCTCAACGAAATCCGACAATTTCACATGTTCCTGCCGTTCTCTCGAGTTTTCCACAAGCGTGCCCTGGACTTACAGGGCCAGACTCTGCTCCAATGCCAGCCACGGCCGTACACCACATTTGCACAGTATCGATTTATGCCAGAACTTATTAAGCTATGAAAAAATTCAATGGCTGAAGCAAACAAGTAGTTCAGGCACACAGAGCTCCTGTACTGCACCCCTTCCCCTTATGCACCCCCACAATGCGTTTCTCCATGCAGTTTCTCTGGCCAGCTTCGCAGCCTTTCAACCCAATGCATAGGAAAACCTGGACATTTGGATTCCTGGGGTCCCTGAGGGAAACTTTGACAGACCCAGATGGGAGCGGCGGGAGCCCAAGAGAAGCAGCTCCTCGGGAATTGTCCCGCTACCAGCTTCTACTTGTTTTAAAGATCTGTAAGGAGACATCCACTGCCCACACCAGAGGTTCGGCTGCTCTGAATGCTCATTTTACAGAGCACCACGTATAGGAAATAGAATATTTATCATTTCTATTTGCTTTTCCAAGTCCTCTTCCCGTCCACCACCACCCATTCCTCCAGTCCTGCCAGCCTGCACCCATGGACCCCGAGGCACTATGGGGGTGCTCCCACGGCTGCAAGAGTCACCCAAGGATCAAAGCTGCCCAGAAGAACACGCCGAACACGCCACGGACCCACCGAACACCCACCGGCTCCACAGCCCCGGCTCGCCGGGGGCACCCTCGGGGGGCGGCGGGATCGACAGCACCGCCGGAGCCCCGCACGCCCCCCGGCACTCTTCTGCTTGCTCCCCCTTTAATTTAAACAGAGCCACGTCGAACTCCCCGTGTTTCCCTTCACGAAGGAAGGCGCGGGTGCCCCCCCAGCCGGGACCCGCCGCTCCCCCCTCTCCTCCCCGGGAGCCGCCGTCCCTCAGCCCCCCCGTCTGGGATATCCCGTCCCTCCGAGCCAGCGCCTTTGTGTGCGGAGCAGACACAGAACCTACCTCGGCGGTGCGGCTCTGCCCGCCCGGAAGCGCGGGGGACGAGGGCAGGGGGAGCCGAGGAGGGACGCAGAGGAGCGGTCGCTGCCTGCCCGCCCGCCCGGTGCCGCCGGAGTGTCCGCCCGGCCC